>CM019693.1:29325644-29840644 GCA_009760885.1 Achatina immaculata | reverse complement strand
CAAATTACTTTGCACAATCTTCGCCGTGTAAACATAGAAATTCATTTCATCCATTCATTCATTTGCATGTCTCTTGTGGAACTTTGCCTCCCTAACAGCACTCCTGTATGCCTCTCGGTTGTATGCAAGATGGCCTGCTGCTGATGCATCCATTTGCAGATCATCAATGATGTCTTGCAGCCATCTTCGCCTTGGTCTTCCTTTCTTTCTTTTTCCCATTATGTACCCTTCCAAGACGGTCTTCTCTAGAATATCATGACGTTTAATGTGTCCAAAATATTTAAGTTTTCTCTCTTTAATCCTCTTTACTAGCCAGCCTTCTTCAATATTTAGTTCTTCTAGTATGGATATATTTGTTCTTTTTTGTGTCCATGATATTTGGAGAACTCTTCTGTAGCATTTACATTCAAAGGCGTTTATGTGTTTCTCAGCTGTTTTGTTAAGTGTCAAAGTCTGACAGGCATATGTTGCGATGGGGAAGATGCATCGCCTTAAAAATCTTATTTTTGTAGTTCTGTCTGTTCCTCTGTACTGACAATGTATTTTTGTTTATGTATATGTCTATGTATGCGTTTATGTGTGTATGAGAGCTATTTTATTAGGTTAACTACTTCTTTTCTTTTACTTTGAATGTAACAGTTTAATCTTACAATCTTTTAATATGTTTTTTCCCCTAATTTAATTTGTATACTTGTATTAAATCGAGTGTGTGGGAAGAATGAAAGATGGATTGATGAAGGGCAGAATGTAAGGCGGGCCTGCGTGCCCAATTCTTTACCCTTTAAAAATAAAGATCATTCATTCATTCATTCTCCACAGATTCTTTAGATGTTTTACTTTCTGAAGAGCGACAGGTGTCCTTTTAATTTCCCTCATTGTATTTTGTTAGTAGTGATCCAAGATATTCAAAACTCTCCACTTCTTCCAATTTTTACTCATTGATGCATATTTCAGCTGCCTTGTTTGTTTTGTCAGTTGTCATCAATTTAGTTTTATCGTATTAAGATAGAGGTTTTGCTCTTCGCTGTTCTTATGGACTGACATTATTAGTTCTTCCATTCCTTTTTGTGTTGTGGACAGCAATATTGTGTCATCAGCATATCTAATCTCTGGTATTTCATAACCTCCAATTGTTATGGCATCGTAATATTCTTTGTCTACATTTTCTCTAACATTCCTCATTATATTTTCAGTATACAAGTTAAATAAGTAAGGTGACAATATGCACCCCTGTTGACTCTTTGTTTTATGTCAAACCAAGTTGCTTCACCATTTATTCGTACCGATGCCTGTTGGTCTAGATGCAGAAGTGATGTTAATTGGATCAACTGTGTTGGAAATCCCATTTTTTCCATTATGTCCCAATGTTTCTGGTGTTGTACACAATAAAATGCCTTTGAGTAGCCTATAAAAGATAAATATACTCGTAGATTCACATTAAACTCTCTGTATTTCTCTATTATTAATCTTATATTGAATATATGATCTCTTGGTCCTCTTCCTTGCCTGAAACCAGCTTGGACCATATTGATACTCTTCTTTTATTTTCTTACGAAGTCTACCTATTATGATTTTTAACAGAACTTTACTGGCGTGATTAATCAGGGCAACAGTTCTGTAGTTTGTGCATAATTTCAGGTTACCCTTTTTTGGCAGTTCTTTTCCATTCTTTTGGCCAAATACCTGAATCTCATATCTTTTTTACATAGTGCATGACAGATTGTTGCACATTCATTTCCTCTTGCTTTAATAAGTTCAGCTGTTATCTCATCACATCCTGGTGATTTACCATTTTTCAGATTCTTTATTGCCCATAAAACTTCTTCTATTGTCGGTTCGGGTTCTTTCTCCTCCAATAATAATTCACACTGTTGATTTCTGCTTTCACAGTCAGTTGTTTCATACATTCCTCTGCAATATTCCTTCCATCTTTCTAGAATTTCCTCTGTCTCTGTCAAGGTATTCCACATCTCGTCTTTAATTACATTTAGCTTAGGTGTGATATTTCTCGTCAATATCTTCATTTCTTTAAACATTTCACTATCTCTTCGAAATTTCTGATGTCTTTCTGTTCTTTCACAACAATCTTGTATGTATTGTTTTTTGTCATTTCTTATGTTTCTTCGTACTTCTTTTGTTAAAGATTTATATTCCTCTTTGTTGTTGTTTGTCACTTTCCACTGCGTCTTTATTTCTCTAAGTTGTTTTATCAGTTATAGTGTGCCTGCTGTAATCCATCCATTCTTTTGTGTTTTCTTTACCAGAACCAAGTCTTTAGCTATTGTTATTAAGATATCTCTGGCCTGCGTAGCCAATTCATCTGGTGCCATCTCCTCCTGTACAGCCATCAGGATTTCGAAACGGTTCTTCACTTCTATACCGTATTGTTCTGGTATTTTTGTAAGATCAAAGCGGAGTGGTCTTGATCTCGCAACTGTCTGTTTTATCTTTATCTTCATGTCTGCTATCAATAACTCATGGTCCATGTCACATTCAGCAACTGGTAAAGTCTTTGCTGATGTTATACTTGACCTCCACCTTCTTTGCACTAAAATGTAATCTATTTGATTCTTGGTTTTCCCATCAGGTAATGTCCATGTGTAAAGTCTTCTTGGATGTTGTTTAAAAAATGTGTTAGCGATCATTAGCTCATTTTCTATGCAAAACGCCATTAGACTGTCACCTGCCTCATTTCTATGCCCTATACTAAATTTCCCCAAAACATATCCTTCGTCTTCTGCTCTTTCTGTACAAATCTTTGCATTAAAATCCCCCATTATTAATACAATATCATTTTTCCGTACCTGGTCTATCGTCGTTTGCAGTGTGTTTTAAAAGTCTTCTACTTCCTCCTCTAGAGTGCAAGATGTATGATAAAGGGCAGAATGTCAGACGGGCCTGCGTGCCCAGTTCTTAACTCTTTTGAAATAAAGATCAATCAATCAATCAATCAATCTTTTGCTCTACATATAAAACTCACACCAAATAACTCTGTCGCTGTGTTCTATTAAGCCTGTATCAAGCTAAGCACACCAAATATAAGTTTGTAATGAAAAAAAAAGACATATACACAAGACTATTACATCTGGTCGATGTTATTTGTAAAGAGGACTATAAAAAAAAACAATTACTGCCCCGCATAAAGGGACTAGCCCTGGCTGTCGTTTATAAGTGGTAGAACACAAACACTATTCATAACGTCCCGGCTGAATGAGACGCGAGCTAACTCCTTCGACAAAGACCAGCGGTTTTCAAACGTCACCGAGGCTGGGTCCACGGGAGAGAGATAGGGAGGAGGGAGTTTCCAGCTAGTACAGTGCTCAGAAGCCCAGAGGGTTCTGTCTTGTTTTAAAGATGGGCCCGGAGGCTTACAGGGCTTGGAGTGACTGAATAAAAAAAAAAATAAGCGCGGGGGTGGGTGAGGAGTAGAGTTACATTACTACCTGCCGACAAAATTTCTCTTGGAGGGCCTATTTTCAGGCCATATCTTTAGCGCTCTCCACCCCCGCCTCAAATTCTTTTCCATCGACTGTCTCTCTTCTGTCCATCAACTGAATGTTATGTCCTCTGTCTCTCTTCTTTCCATCAATTGAACGTTATGTCCCCTGTCTCTCTTCTGTCCATCAACTGAATGTTATGTCCTCTGTCTCTCTTCTTTCCATCAACTGAATGTTATGTCCCCTGTCTCTCTTCTTTCCATCAACTGAATGTTATGTCCCCTGTCTCTCTTCTTTCCATCAAGTGAACGTTATGTCCCCTGTCTCTCTTCTTTCCATCAACTGAATATATTATGTCCATTGTCTCTCTTCTTTCCATCAACTGAATATTATGTTCCCTGCCTCTCTTCTTTCCATCAACTGAATGTTATGTCCCCTGTCTCTCTTCCTTTCCTCACAGTCCCTCTGGATTCTCCCACCCTCTCCTACAAGTGGTAACCACTGGGCTAGATCAGTGTTTTCCAATGGGGGCGATAACGCCTACCCCTTCCCCCCCCCCCCGTGAAAGAAAAGGGAGCAGTAGGGGGAGGGGCATTAAGGGAAAACGAAGCAGCTGACGGGGGTATGAATACCTTCCTTCTTATCACTTTTCAACCTGATGTCGAGAAACGTGTGTCCCTTACATGGAACTCATCACTTTTCAACCTGATGTCGAGAATCGTGTGTCCCTTACATGGAACTCACCACTTTTCAACCTGATGTCGAGAAACGTGTGTCCCTTACATGGAACTCATCACTTTTCAACCTGATGTCGAGAAACGTGTGTCCCTTACATGGAATTCATCACTTTTCAACCTGATGTCGAGAAACGCGTGTCCCTTACATGGAACTCATCACTTTTCAACCTGATGTCGAGAAACGTGTGTCCCTTACATGAAACTCATCCATCACATTAAAAGTTGAGGAAACAACGCTGTAGGTGAGTTATAAATGTACTCCTTCATACTGTTAAATCGGTTTGCTCCCTGAAGGTTTTAGCTGTGTAATGCATTTCCTAGTTTGTACGAATAGCACATAACTTGGGGGGGGGGGGGGCCGGGGCACTGAGGATGTGGCCTAGGAGAAAAGGGGGCGGTAGCCCGAACAAGCCTGGGAATCGCTTGGACTGGATAAACGTTCATTTTAATGTGACCAGTATCACACCTGGCAGTATTTACCTTCCCAGGTCTTTTTTTGTGTTGCTGTACCAGGGAAAACTGCAGGGATTTGAACCCGCTACCACCGGAATAGTAAACCTATCCGCATATCCACTCAACTAACCAGGCCGCTAAAAAAAAAAGCTACAGATAAAACAACCCGTATATCAAGACATATCATGCAAGTATCCAGGGTATTCGGACCAGTTTTCGTCCTTGACCTCATCGTGACATTATCCAACAGTGAGACAATCCTGTCCACGATGCTTCTGCGTAAGACTCTTTCTTTCAACCTTGTATTTTGATGCCGAAGTTAAGGAAACGAACAGTTCCTCAAAGGAGTTTCAGAACAAATAAAACTAGCTACAGTGATAAGGAAAAAAGAAAGACAGTCAAAATTTCTTGGACATGTCATGTGAGGAAGCCGGAGAACCTTGTGGTGACTGGAAAACTCAAAGGCAAAAGGGGTGACAGGGAGGCCAAGAGAGAATTATCTCACTGAACTGATCACGTGGCGTGAAAAACAAAAGCAAAGAAAAGCATCTGAAGTTATCGGAAACAACAAAAATGTCGCACAAAACAGAAAAAAAGCTTGATCGTCCACGCCATCCGGCAAAGTAATGAATGAACTCATTTAAATCTTCTCCAAATTTTCTTCTATCACTAAGTTTTATCACTTTTCTATCACTTTTCCAGCATTACTTTACTTTTATCTACTATAAATATGTAAGGCAAAAAAAAATCACTTTATTACGAGGGTCATACCGAAGGTCTTGAGTAATTTTTTTAAAATCAGAATTTACAGATAGAGAAAATATAACTGTATCATCTTAATCATCATCCTTTTCTTCACTTTTCAACATAATCTCCATTTCTCTGCACACATTTTTCCTATCGCTCTGCAAGTTTGAAAATACCCTCCCGGTAGAATTCCGTTCCAGCTGACCGACAGCACAGATGCACTGCTTTCTGGACGTTCTCTCCTGTAGGACACAGCGGACACAAACCTTTCTATAGCCTAGGGTTTCAATCATTTCCTGTACTGAATTGTATCCTATTCCAAGATTTACATCGATTTCAGATACTGTGACACGTCTGTCTTCTTTAATGATGTCGTCAACCCTTTCCACGTTGCGTCAAGTGGAGGCATTTCGAGGACGACCGCTGCGACGCATATCTTGGATGCTCGTGTTTCCATCTTTAAAATGTTTCACCCACCTCCTAATATTGCTAGCACCCATATACACACCTCCATAAGCAAGTGAAAGTCTTTGGTGAATTTGAGCAGCGGGGATTTCCTCTTTAACGAGGAACTCAATAACAGAACGCTAACGTAACGAAACTTCAGCACCCACCATTTTGTTTATGCTCCGTGTGGTCACGTGACACATGATGGTGACGTCATGTGACCTCTAAATGAAGTGCAAAGGATGCAGATTAAGGTGATACAATTGTATTTATAATGTCTATAATTTATATCTGATATATATCTATAATATCTGAGTTTTTAAAACGTTTGCTCAGGACTTTCGGTATGACCCTCGTAATATTCACTGAAATACAGACTGTGAATGAAGCAGTGATGATCTGTTGAGATATTACAACAGAAGACATTACAGTTTCAGTTGGCAGATCTACTGCCTTGCCGAGTATATCATAATCTCAAACTGTGGTTTTAGAATGTCTGCTAAAAGAAAAGTGAAAGAGTGGGTGAGGTCAGAGGTAAAAGATAACTCAGTGTTTCCCATGCTGATTCGGAGTGCCGGACCCTTTTCTCATAGGTTACATCTTCAACATCACTCTCCCCCCGCCCCCACTTAAGTACTACTCATACAAAGACCCACTAAACTAGTATATGTGCATTACACAACTAAAAACTTCAGCTAGCAAACAAATTTATTTAACAATATGAAGGAGCACATTTATAACTCATCTACTTGCATAATTTTCTCAAACTTGTAATGTGATGGATGAGTTTCATGTAGAGACACAAGTTTATCAATATCCAGTTGAACTGTTCAAATTTCAAAACTCAGACTTCGGCTTCACACATTCCGGACAACCCCATATATGCTCCACCGCATGCCGCAGCATCCATTGAAGAGTATGTTTGGTAATAGTTCCTGTCAAGTGTTGGTTGTTTACGATGCGGTTTCTACCAAATAGTTCAGACTTCCTGCCAGCACCTTTAATTTGTCCCAGTTATCCCAGTGGGGGATATCCAGCAGTCTTTTCACAGCTACACTGTTCTCATTTTCCAGCAGTCTGCCCAGTATAGCCCTAGAAATGTCACCCTTTGTCCACTGTCAGTCTGACATTTATTTTTACCTGTCCAGCAAGTCTGTCTGCCACATCACTGCCATGTACTCCCGTATGCCCTAGGCAGGTAGAAAAGTGCTAAGAATGAAGGTATTACTGCCCCTGTCTGCTGCTTCGTTTTAACCTAATGCCCCATATCTGCCCCATTTTCTTCCACTGCCCACCCCCCATCTGCCCCTTCTTCTCTTACCGCCCCCCGGTTCTTTTACCGCCCCCTGGTTCTTTTACCGCCCCCTGGTTCTTTCATCGCCCCCTGGTTCTTTCACCGCTCCCTGGTTCTTTCACCGCCCCCTGGTTCTTTCCAGCGCCCACAGGGGGGCATAATCGCCCACTTTATGAAACACTGAGATAACTGTTTTGCATCCTAGTAAGATGTACACGCCGAGTAATCGTTGTTTCTTTTATTTAAAAAAAAAATACTAGTTCATAATGTCGATAACAGTTACACAATAAGCGTGGCATGTTCAGAACATTATAAAAATAACAGAGAAAACTGAAAGAAAAAGAGGAGTACTGACAGAACGCACAAAAGCCACTGAAAAAAAAAGAATAATACTCAAGTATATCGAAGGCAAAGAGAGGTGTAATGTGTTTTTGTTTTATGGATGTGAAGCATGGTCCATGAATAAGAGAGCACAGAAAGAAATGGAGGCCATGGAAATGTGGTTCATAAGAAGGATGTTGAAGGTGCTATGGACAGCTAAGAAAACCAACGAAGAAGTCTTAAAAGAGGATGAAGTTAAAAGACAAACTACAGCAAAGATCAGAAGCAGATAAGCGAGATTTGTAGGACATTTTCTGGGAAGAGGAAAATTGGAACACACTGTGGCAACTGGAAAAAAAAATTCAGGGAAGAAGAGACAGAGGAAGACAAAGAGAGAAGTTACTGGATTGGCTGTCAGTGTGGCTAGGAAGAAAGTCACCGGCGGATCTCATAATCAGATCTAAAGACAGGGAATTGTGGAGAGAAATGATCGTCTATGCCAAGCGGCACGGCACTTGATTGATTGATTGAGTGTGCAATGATTTGTTCAGAAAAACAATAATGACAATAGTTAAGAAACATACAGTTGAAAACTAATTAGTTCTCCTTTGTCTGTTGCCGAATGAAGATATAAGAGGCTATATTTGAAAGATGTTCATTATATATTTAGAATTATTTTTCTATATGTTTGTAATTACAGAGGACTCACCTGGGCAAAACGTAAAGGTAATCCCGTCATGCCTTAGAGGCACATAGGGATATGGTGTTAGTGCCCATATTTTCCTTGACCTGTCAGCACACTAGAGGATGATATGGTCAGTATCACACCTAGCTGCCTTTCCTTCCCCAGCTCCAGAAGAAGTCGGGTACCCATTTCTACAGCTGGGTGACTGGAGGGGCGCCTCCGGCCGGATTCGAACCCCCGACCTTCGCCATGAGAGACTAGTGACCTGGACAAGGGAGAGGGAAAAAGGCGACGGACAGGCGTCTGTGGAAAAGCCCTGCAGAAGCCCCATGTGTCTTGGGCACCAAAGATTCAGAGAGAACTTTGTAGTTATACTACAATATTAAAGTTAAGTGACTGAGTTTGGAAGACGTTTGAGAAATGAGGGGCAGAATGTTAAACAAATTTCCGCATCCCATTTCTCACATTTCGAACATACAATTCTGTCTGTCTATCTATCTGTCTGTCTATCTGTGTGTCTGCCTGTCTTTCAGCCTGCATGCCTGTCTGTCTGCCTGATTGTCTGTCTGTCTGTCTGCACGAAAGCGAATCAAAATGAAGCGTAAATCAAGGGAAGTAACCACTGAAAAGTATTGAAAGGATTCCAGGGCGAGTCAGTCTTTCACATATTTTCAACGGTTACGTCCATCGATTTGCGGTTACTTTGTGACACGATCTTGTACAAACAAACAGACCAGGATGGATGGATGGAAGGACGGACGGGTGGACAGACCAGACAGGCAGGCAGACAGACAGATGTAGACAGACTGCTGTATGTTGTAAATAAATATATTTTCTTGCATTTTATGCCACTTACAACACACTCTTACACTACGTTACTCACAAACTATTTTCATTTTTCTTGAAAAAAAATACCACCAACTGATTCTATAAAGCTTCATTCCTTTAAAAGAGGATGAAAGAGAGAATGCGGAAGAGAGATTTTCCACCATCTTCTATTGGGTTTTTTTCCGGTTCAGCTCATGGTACAAATCGATTTATTGCTCTTTGCTTTGAGAACACTGTTCTGCTAGAGCCCACGTTTTGTGTATCTTGGTTTTCAGAAAGCTGTGCTAACGAGCTCATAGACGCAGTGGTTCTGGAGTTTTCTTTGCGCAAACAGACATACACACAGAGAGACGGGCATATGAAGTGAGAAACAAAAACAGGGTTGCAGAATGAAGGGACAGACAGTGGGACAGAGTCGGGCAGACAGACACGCAGGCGGACAGGTATAGAGACATACTGAGAAACAGATGGATGGCAGAGGTTGATGGATAGACAGATAAATAGTCAGACAGACAGGATGGATGGGCGGGCGTACCGACGGGCTGATGGGCAGACAAAATGCATGCGGACAGACAGACAGACAGACAGGCAGGCAGACAGGCAGGCAGACAGGCAGGCAGACAGACAGACAGGCAGGCAGGCAGACAGACAGACAGACAGACAGATAAATAGGCAGGCAGGCAGCCAGACAGACAGACAGACAGACAGACAGACAGACAGACAGATAGATAGATAGATAGATAGATAGATAGATAGATAGATAGATAGATAGATAGATAGATAGATAGATAGATAGATAGATAGATAAATAGATAGATAGATAGATAGATCGATAGATGACGGAAACCTGAAGACAGACAGTATCAGTGGCTGGAGTCGACGAAAATTTAGAACATACCTAAAATATTGCGTCAGAAATAGTTTATCACAATTTTATTATATAAGATATAATTTATACGCTCAGTTTATCTATCATTTCATCAAACATATACTCCACATCCCCTCCCCCCATTCTCCTTCCTTCCCCCTACCCCTCAAAATCACACGCCTAGTAAGACATATTGTCATGACAAGTTCTGAAACAGTATACATTCCGAAACCTCTCCTGGACTGTCTTCTGAGTGACAGATCGCCACAGACACGCACGGCCTGATCAATGTATTATGTACACATCATCATACGGATGGCCAAAACAAAACCGCCCCCCCCCCTTCCTCCCACTAACCTAAACATCCATTCAGGGCCGTAACTCCCCCCCCCCTCTCTCTCTCTCTCTCTCCACCACTCAAACACTCTTACACGTTTCTAAACGTAGGAAACCCCTCTTCGATCACGTTCCTGTGTTGAATCTCGTCCTCTATGCTCTCAGACCCGACCACAGAAAACAACAGACTGCCGTACAGATGAAAGAAAACACATCTCAATTAACTAATCGAAGCGGGGCTGGGGAAGTGTGTGTGTGTGTGTTTTTTTTCTCTCTTTAAAGAGGGAAAGAAATGCTGTGATATACGTGTGTTTCTCTTAAAGAGATTTACTGAGACATGTAATCGTGTGAGCCGTAAAGCCTCTCTCTCTCTCTCTCTCTGGGGCGAGCTTCTACTGGCACTAAAACGAAATGTCGTAAAATCACGGATGACGTTGTATACATGTCGCAATATTTTACACTTTTCTATTTATTTATAAAGGCGAAGGCCAGCTGTAAAACCCAGTTTATTTGGTTAAGTTAATTTAACGTAGATGCTGTTTTATCAGTTTTCTCGTACACAGCACCAGTCGAAGATCCTGTCGCCGTGTGGTATGAACATCGGTTTCTAACTCATGATGCACTGGTTCGAATCACCGCAAAGTCTTGGGGTTACATATACATATGTAGCCGTACGGAACCGGGCGAAGCTCAAAATAGACGTGTGACGTCAGGGTTGGTCACGTGAGCAAAGAAACACGCAGGCATGACCGGAAGGAGAAAAAAGCAGTGAATGTGTTGAATGTCCAAATAAACGTAAGTAGTTGTAGTAGAACAGACCTGAGATAAATTTAGCTATAAAGAATAAGAGCAGCATAGACGAGGAATCAGGATAAGGTGAAGTTGCGAGGGTCTATAAACGGATAATTTAGTTTAACTGTTAGGCTAGATCATACTGCCAGCAATTATTGAGGAAAGACGCTGGTGATGGTTGGGACATGTGCTCCAAATGACTGACAACTCATTACCAAAAATAGCACTAAGATGGACACCACAGGGGAACAGAAGTAAGGGTAGACCAAAAGAGACACGGAGAAGAACAACAGAGAGGATGTTGAGCAATAGAGGGCTCACCTGGGCAAAAGCAGAGAAAAAAAAGGCAAAAGACAGGCATTTGCGGAAAACCCTTGCGGAAGCCCCATGTGCCCTGGGCACTTAAGGTTCAGAGAGAGAGAGAGAGAGAGAGAGAGATCGTCCTGCCCAGATACATCAGCGAGTGACAGCGAAAGAGAAAAGGAAGGGAATAAACAGTACAATACTAACAGAGAGATCGATACGTTTAGGTAAACGGTTATGAAATGATGTATAAATGATAAAATGAAAATACTATATAGAGAGGATGCATAGAGGGTGGGGGAGTTATGGAGCAAGAATAATGATAAGGGTTGAATGATAACCGCAAAATGCACTATTTTTTTCAGTTACGACGGGTATAAACCTACGGGACGGGTGGAGTGAGTGTGAGAGCTGCATTAAGGAAACGATACCAACAGAAGAATCAAGAGCCGGTCAAACACGGAAAGTGGCAGACAGGAGAATAAAGTCTGAGCCGTTTCTATTCATCCATGTTATCTATTGATAGGTGGTCTGTGATGGTCTTACCATTCTTCAGATTGTGAGAAGGCGGCGGCAACAGACGGACCAACCCGGCACAGGACTTGAACTCTACTTGGCGGGCACTTTGAGCGCAGGGGCGAGAGCTGTCACCGCTCACTTTCCGACCAGTCGAGGAGTTTAAAAATACCCGGGTTTGTGCCTTCAGCGGGACTCACGCGTTTACCGGTCATGTTACTGATTGGCTGAGTGGCCAGACACTCGGTCTACTAATCTCTAATTGGTCGGTACCTGGCTCAAGTCCCAGTAGTGAGCAATAATTTTTTTTTTTTAATCCGGAATCGCCACAAGAAAAAGGCCCCTGGAGTCCACGCGGCCTTTAAAGACTTTCACCAGAGAAACCTGGGAAGATAAATGCGGCCTGGCGTGATACTGACATTACACCGAAGGTCCTGGGAATATGGGCCTAACGCCCGTATACCCAATGCTTCTTAATGGCATAGAAACGGGGATTTCACTACAACACACATGCGCGTATACAAAACTGAGGGGACCCGAAATTAAAAACCAAGTTCAGTCTGCCAACTTCACGGCCGCAGCTACAGGCTACGGCCGCAGCTACAGGCTACGGCCGCAGCTACAAGCTGGCAGCATGCATCCCTTAAAATTAAAAGCCCCCCCCCCCCACCTTTTCTAGCGAATAATACAAATACCGTACAAGCCCACGTTGTAAGTAACGGTTTTAGAGGTGAAAAAAACAGTTTTAGTTACCCCCCCCCCCCCTCTTAGCTCCAAAACAACACTAACGATGCTTGTAGATCCAGTACACCTGTGTAAATCAAAGCTTAGGGTAGTATATAAACACCTTACATACACTCAGAGATAGCACATTTTTAAACCCAACTCATACTTCATTTTTTTTTACAGTAACTTCTTTCCAGATTATTTTTTCCTATTTTTTTTCCTTCCCCATTAAAATTTAACCCGACAGAGAATGGAAATCAAGAGTCAAAGAGTTACTTACTCTAAATGAATTTTCTTTCTTTGTAAACACCCTTGGTCTTGTTTCCCTCATCTCTTGTATGCACAAGAGATGAGGGAAACGAGGCAAAGGGGCATACCAAGACAGAGATGGAAAGACAACGTAGAAGACGATATAAAAGAAACTGGTGGTCACCAACTGGAGAGAGGAGATTAGGAATAGAAAGGAATGGAGGCGAACTTTATCTGCAGCAATGAGCCTTAATGGCTCGGAAAAAAGAAGAAGAAGAAGTAAAAAGAAACGATGGTCAAATCATTAAGAAAACCCCAACTGCATGCAATGGTACAATACAAGACAAGTGAACATATCTGGGCATCAGAGTATCACCAGGTGGGACATGCGCCTCTGAAATCAAGAACAGAATACGCCAAACCAAAAACAAAAACAAAAAAAATGCTTTCCAACAAATGAGAAACATTCTACGCGATGCGTCTCTATCAACGAACATAAAGAAAATATTTCTAGAATGCTACATTCAGCCCGTCTCGCTGTGTGGAATTTAGTCACGGACAATCAACAGATCCACTGAAAGGTCACCAGAGGACTCAGAGATGTGGTTCATTAGAAGAATGTTAAGAATACCATGGACAGCTAAGATGACAATCAAGGGATGTCTAGCAAAAGCAGCTGTGGATAAAAATTTAAAGGTAAAATCCCCATTTCCATGCCATTAAGACATATTGGGGATGCGGCGTTAGGCCAATGTTTCCACGACCGTCTGCACATGAAATTGTCATGTGATCAGTATCACGGCCTGGCCACCGCATTTACCTTCCCAGGTTACTCTGGTACCCATTTTTAAAGGCTGGTTGGACCCCTGGGCTTTTTTAATTGTAGATATAGTCGATTGTAGATAATTAAATCCATAAGAGAACGACAGTCGTCATTTCCTGGACATATAATGAGAAGAGGAGGGCTTGAAAACATCGTAGCAGCAGGAAAGATAAATGGGAAGAGAAGCACATGCACAACAAAAAAATTCACCACCTCAGCCGATAGAAAATGTCAAGGAACGAGATCTGTGTAGAAACATGACTGCCAACGCCTACGGGCACGGAACATGATGATGATGATGATGATGCACATATGGATCACAGCTGTCCGCATCTGTCAATCTTCGGTGGTTAGGACTTAAAAACAAAACCAAAAAAAAGGCAACAGATCAGGATTTTCTGACTTCGGACAGGTCACATCATCTACGGCATCTGCACAACAGATGCATGCACCTGTGACATTGGAAAATAAAGTGATAGCCCAGCAAATACTTTCTCACTCGCCCTCGTATTTTATATATGCTGGGGCAAACCTGTCGCTTCTAGCAACCAGATACATCTTACATCCTTCCCGTGCCGCTAAACCTCACATAGTGCCCGCATGGTAGTTCGCCAAGATTTCCTGTCTTCGGCGAGCTTTTCAATCTCATCGAGAGATGTTATGCCCACTGAACTGGCTTCTCTTAACAATGTCCTATTTAGAGTTTCACGTGGTCGACCTCTTTTTTCTTCGGCCTGTTGTGTTCCACTTGATAGCTTGTTTGAGGATTCTCTAATTGTTTCTTCTCATCACTTGAGCGACATCTGAACCAGATACAGCGTGTTTCACAGTAATTGAGCATATTTTATACATTATTTTTTAAAAGCGTAGGTACCTGGTCATGACCTTTTCAAGCCTTTCTCTTCTAATTACAGGACCAATGAATGATGACTGTCCGTTATCTTATGAATTTAAGGCTATCTGTAGTTAAAAAGGCCAGGCTCTTAAGATTATTGCACTTCTAACGTCTAATCTTTGGAGTTAGTGTTGGTCTATTATCAAGTGAGGAAAAACCCCACAAGTCTTACACGAAAAGCCCTTGCATAATGTCAAAGAAACAGTATAGTGTGCGGTGACCCCTCTGTGTGTGTGTGACTGGTCTTTTCTTTTCTGAAGACGAACTTGGTGCCGGATTAACAGTTACTGCTGAGCGTTACAACCACATGCTGATCAACTTCTTCGTTCCCAACAGCTTCGTTTTACGCAAATGTGGATGCAACATGATGGTGCCACTCGCCATACAGAATATGGACCGCCAGTGGCATCCCTTCAACAGAAATTTCCGCGGCGCCTCATTTCCTGATTTGGATAATATCCACTGGCCGTCCAGATCACTGGATCTAACCCCACTGGACTATTTCCTAAATGTATAAACTAGGGAAAAAGTAGGGACATAATTATTACTTAACGGGTACACAGTTGTGATGTTTCATCGTGAGCCTTAATCATAAAAAAAACACACAGGACGAAGAAATAGAGAGAGGATAAAATATAAATTCACATGGATGCTATGTAAAAAGAAAAGGAAATGAAAAAACAAAACTGAATGGAGCACTTAGCTGTGACTTGTATGAAGCTGTGTTCTGAAGTGCGCATGGTGGAGTGTAGAGAAATGTTTAAACGGAGACTTGTGACGTGTGATAGGTGGGTCGTAAATAAGAAAGGAGAGGGGGTACCATGGAACGGGGAGAGTTAACACCGAGACGTCACAACTGTGTAGTCGTTAAGTAATAAAGCTGTTCCTACTCCCCCCCCCCCCCCCCAGTTTATACATTTTCTTATCACAATTTTACTGCAGTGGCTTCGCGTATAATTATATTCTTCTTCTTTTCTTCTTAATCCTGTCATGCCTTAGAGGCACATAGGGATATGGTGTTAGTGCCCATATTTTCCTTGACCATATACTTATACACTAAGTATTCATGGACTAATTCCATGTACACTGGGAAGCCACCGTACAGCTCTGGAACTCAAATAAAGCATCCGGAGGGAGACGGCGGCCACTCCTGCTGCTGTGCTGCAGCACCACGCTATGTCCGAGGTGATAAACAGAGCCAAAGAATGTTCTCCTGCAGCTGGTTAACATCGCAGGGATGTAATATTTAAACCTTGAACATTCTTATGAATTCTTGTATCTCCTCTGTCTAGGTATGCATTACTCACAACCATGTATTACTCACAGGTATGTATTACTCACAGGAATGTATTACTCACAGGAATGTATTACTCACAAGCATATATTACTTACAGGTATGTATTACTCATAAGCATGTATTATTCATAGGCATGTATTACTCACAGGTATGTATTACTCAGAAGTATGTATTACGTATAGGTATGTATTACTCACAAGCATTATTATTCACAGGTATGTATTATTCACAGGTATGTATAACTCACAGGTATGTATTACTCACAAGCATGTAGTATTCACATGTATGTATTGCTCACAGGTATGTATTACTCAAAAGCATGTATTACTCACAGGCATGTATTACTCACAAGTATGTATTACTCACGGGTATATATTACTCATAAGCATGTATTACTCACAGGCATGTATTACTCACAAGCATGTAGTACTCACATGTATGTATTGCTCACAGGTATGTATTACTCAAAAGCATGTATTACTCAGAGGTATGTATTACTCACAAGCATATATTACTCACAGGTATGTATTACTCATAAGCATGTATTATTCAAAAGCATGTATTACTCACAAGGATGTATTACTCACGGGTATGTATTACTCACATTCTGTATTAAATGTGTTTGTTCCGGTCCTAGATAACTGCGTTTAAAATGTGTCCCGTCATTATGAAACGCCCTGTATATACGGGAAAAGAGGCAAAACGTATGGAGAGATTTTGATGCAGGCAAAACAAAACTTGAGAACGGAACTCAAACCAGGCAACAACAAAAAAAAAACAAAACGCGACGGCAACACGTCTTGTCCGTCACCCTCTCTCACGTGACTTCCGTGTCCGACCAGCTTTAATGGCCCAGATACATCTTCCTTAGGGCATCTGGACGAAATACAAGACACACAAGACGTCTCGCCCGGGACATCGGGTTATGTTAGAACCAGTTAAGGAAAACCGGTTTCGTGGCTAGAGACGGTGCTTCAAGAGATACCAATAACTCATATATATATGTATATATATATATGTGTGTGTGTGTGTATGATGTCAGTGTAACTCTGGGTGATTTTTTTTCATATTCAGTCTGTCTGTCTGTTTGTCTGTCTGCCCGTCTGTCTATGACAGAGTAAAAGTTGCGTGATGAAGGGTAAGATGTTAGACGGGCCTGCGAGCCAAATTCTTAACCTTTAGAAACAAAGATCCATCCATCCGTCCGTCCATCCGTCCATCCATCCATCCATTCCTCCTTGGTCCTTCCATTCGACTATTTATGTCTGTCTGTCTCTGTTCATCGGCACCTCTTCTGTCCGTCCGTCCGTCCATCCATCCATCTATCCATCCATCAATATTCTCTCTCTCTCTCTCTCTCTCTTTCTCTGTGTGTGTATGTTTATGTGCACTATAAAACGGTGAACAAATTGTACACTACCAAAAAATAAATAAATAAAACAAAAACAAAGCAATTGCTGTTATCGTCTACTATCAGAGTTTAAAGTTTAGAAAGAATGGCACTACAAAATAAACAAATATTTTTTTTTAATGACTGAAGATACAAACTGGGACGAGAAATTTATGGACAGACACTACTTTGACTTCTTTACTTTACTTTATCCTTCCTCTTGTACCGTGAAGTGTCGAGGGGAGATGCAACTGGCGGTATTGGGGGCCTAATCGGTGGCCTCGGTTACGGTCATGCTATAATTAGCAACTGTCTCTCTGATACCATCTATCCATCTCCTTCGGGGTCTTCCTCTTGATCTGTGCCTTGCAGTTCTTTGGTTGAGGGCCCTAGTGACTGGCTGTGAGAGTTTCATTCTCATTAAGTGGCGGAACCACGTGATTCTTTGCTTCTTTGTATGTCGTGGACATGGTGTAGCTCCTACCATCTGTCTCATGGTGTCATTTCTTAGCTTGTCAAACCTGGTGACGCCTGCTGCTTTCCCAAGACATGCGGCTATTTTTTTTAATACTTGGACAAGCGGACGAAACAAAGCATAAAAGAAACGCCAGCCTATCCTTTCATGTGTTTGCCCATTCGTTTCACTGTCTGTCCGTCTATCTTCCTTTCTGTTTGCCGTTTTTAAGTCAATTTACGTAACAATTTTAACGAAAATAAATTCTATTTCAAAAGAACCATTAAGATATTCTGGAAATACTGTTTCTACCGAATACGAACTCGAATACAGCATTCGGTATACGTGCAATACTTAGAATATCACGTTAAGCGTAAATTGTCGCTGATATCTGGCCTTGCTTGTTAGAAGAGTGAAGAGCATCAAAATATATCAGATAGGACTCAGAGTACACGAAAGATATAAACACTTATTAGATAAGACTCAGAATACACGAAAGATATAAACACTTATCAGATAGGACTCAGAGTACACGAAAGATATAAACACTTATTAGATAAGACTCAGAATACACGAAAGATATAAACACTTATCAGATAAGACTCAGAATACACGAAAGATATAAACACTTATTAGATAAGACTCAGAATACATGAAAGATTATAAACACTTATCAGATAGGACTCAGAGTACACGAAAGATATAAACATTTATTAGATAAGACTCAGAATACACGAAAGATATAAACACTTATTAGATAAGACTCAGAATACATGAAAGATATAAACACTTATTAGATAAGACTCAGAATACACGAAAGATATAAACACTTATTAGATAAGACTCAGAATACATGAAAGATATAAACACTTATCAGATAGGACTCAGAGTACACGAAAGATATAAACATTTATTAGATAAGACTCAGAATACACGAAAGATATAAACACTTATTAGATAAGACTCAGAATACATGAAAGATATAAACACTTATTAGATAAGACTCAGAATACACGAAAGATATAAACACTTATTAGATAAGACTCAGAATACATGAAAGATATAAACACTTATTAGATAAGACTCAGAATACATGAAAGATATAAACACTTATTAGATAAGACTCAGAATACATGAAAGATATAAACACTTATTAGATAAGACTCAGAATACATGAAAGATACAAATACTTATCGGATCAATATGAAACATAACAAAGACTGAAAACAGACGATCAGTAATAAGCAAGCGTGACATTCACATCGTTATTATTTCTTCATCAAGAGAAATTTTGTTGGTGGTTTTTTTTTTCTTTTGTAGATTTTATCTAAAAGTCAATGTCTCAATTGTTATTTTAGATGCCTGTTTTGTTACTGCTTATTGTAAACGTCTTATCAGCTGCTTGTTATTTCAAACGTCTCATTGGTTATTTGTTATATTTTATACTTTTCTGTTTACTTCAAATGTCTCATTTTTTTATCTCTTATTTTAAATGTCTCATTTGTTATTTCAAATGTCACATTTGTTATTTCACATGTCACATCTGTCATCCTCAACTTCATCCGTTATTTTAAATGTCTCATCTGTTATTTCAAATGTCACATTTGTCATCCTCAACTTCATCCGTTATTTTAAATGTCTCATCTGTTATTTCAAATGTCACATTTGTCATCCTCAACTTCATCCGTTATTTTAAATGTCTCATCTGTTATTTCGAATGTCACATTTGTTATTTCACATGTCACATCTGTCATCCTCAACTTCATCCGTTATTTTAAATGTCTCATCTGTTATTTCAAATGTCACATTTGTCATCCTCAACTTCATCCGTTATTTTAAATGTCTCATCTGTTATTTCGAATGTCACATCTGTCATCCTCAACTTCATTCTTTCTTTTAAATGTCCCATTTGTTACTTCTTAATTTTTATGTCTCATGTGCCTTTAAATTAATACAATGATACATATATCATACATAAGAAAAGAAAGAAAGAAAGAAAGAAAACAAATAAAACACTTTGAAAGGAAGGAAGAATATTTTGGCCAAAAAAAATGTGCGCTGCAAAATTAAATATTAACCCCTACTGATCCAAAAATGAAAAAAAAAAATCTCAAATAAAAGAAAAAATTCATCGGAAAAAAAACACACACATATAAAGCATTAACTGAACAGAAAAAAAAAACTTGACGAGATCTGTAATATTTCATGAAATATTTAGAAGAAAAAGAAAGATGTTGGCAAGAAAAATTATATTATTGTCGATAATCGTTTTATTTTATTTTATTTCTCGCCCTTTATTTCTCTTTTGCGCTGTGAGAGATTTCAATCTCATTTTTAGATTGTTTTGTTTTTTTCTTTGCTATTATTTTATCATAGATTTATCATTGTGTGCTCTTCTAAAGCATAAAAACAGAACTATAGAAATAACAAGAGTATAAAATATTAATTACGCAAGACTGTGCAATAACAGTACAATAGGGCTTAGACTGCTCACACAAGCAGGAAGGGAGGGAAAAAAGAGGCAAAGGACAGGCGGGTGTGGCTTTGGGCACTTACGGTTCAGAGAGAGAGACAGACAGAGAGACAGAGAGAGACAGAGAGACACAAGGAGAGAGACAGAGAGAGACAGACAGAGAGACAGACAGAGAGACAGACAGAGAGATACAGGGAGAGAGAGACAGAGATTGATTGATTGATTGATTGATTGATCTTTATTTCAAAAGGGTTAAGAATTGGGCACGCAGGCCCGTCTGACATTCTGCCCTTTATCATACATCTTTCACTCTATTCCAGACATTCTACAAATATGAGAGACAGAGACAGAGAGAGACAGAGAGAGAGACAGGGAGAGAGAGACAGAGACAGAGAGAGACAGACACAGGGAGAGAGAGACACAGAGAGAGACAGAGAGACACAGGGAGAGAGACAGAGAGAGAGAGCAGGGACTCGTTGGAGTAATGTTCTGTAACGTTACTGGCAGTCCGATTCTACTTGGTCCGTTAATTTCCTATGAAACCTTCCTTTTAATTTGTCTGTTTATTTTCTGTGGTTCGTGAAATCTTTCTTATAAGTTTATTTGTTGATTCACTGGAGCTAGTGAAACATACCTTCTACTTTTATCTGTTTATCATCTATATAACGAAATCTTCCTACAACTTCTTCCTTCCAACAACTGCTCATCTCGTGTAGCTAGTGAAATCTTCCTTTCACTTTATCTGTTTATCTCTTATACTCGTAGTCAGCGATATTTACCTTTTATTTTATGTTTTCACAAACTATAGCTAGTGAAATGTTCCTTCAAATCTATTTATTGATCTCCTAATAGCTTGTGAACTCTATATCTGTTGATTCATATAACTAGTGAATCTTCCTTCTACTTTATTTATTGATCTCCTATAACTAGTGAAATTTTCCTTCAAGTTTATCTGTTGATCTCCTGTAACTAGTGAAATCTTCTGATCTCCTGTAAACTAATGAAATCTTCCTTCTACTTTATTTGTTGATCTCCTGTAACTAGTGAAATCTTCCTTCTGATTTATTTGTTGATCTCCTGTAACTAGTGAAATATTCCTTCTACTTTATCTGTTCAAGTCCTCCAGCAAATGAAATTATTCATCCTATTTTTGCCTCTTTTATTAATTTCCTAACTCTAGTAACATTGTAGAGCTGACCTTTACCTCAGACTTACATTTGGAGTTCGTTAGTGTCTGGTGTCAAATTTGTCATTATTTGTAGAAACTAACGCCCACTTTATCCCATGTTTAATTTCTCACATTAGATGATGCAGGTGCCGATAGACATTGACGAGCATGCCTGTCCATTCTGAACTGTATTTGGTATTTCTATTAATTTTATTTAACTTTTTTTTTAAACATAGCATTCACGTAAATTTATACTTTTTCTCCTCTCCTAGTTCTTCGTCCTGTGTATTTTTGTATTAAGGCTTACGCCGAAACGTCACAACTATGTACTGGTTAAGTAATAAAGCTGCTCCTACTTTTTTCCTAGTTTATATGTTTTGGTATCACAGCTTTACTGCAGTGGCTTCACGTATAGTTATATACATATACACTAATTATTGTGTGTTATTAACTTTTTTTCGGATCCCCCGTGGATCCAGTTTGAGAACCACTGTCCTATATATTAAAAAGAACAAAAGCGTGAACTGGTGGATTTTACAGTTGGGTGTTAAAAATACAATATATATATATTCAGATGACAGAAATCATCATCATGTGCCATGCCTGGAGCCGTCGGCGACCTTGTCTCTCCAGTTTCCGATCTTTCATGCTATTCACAAGTTCCAGTGTTGTGCTTTTCCCGTGTCATTTTGTCAAGCTATCTAAGATTTCCTCTCTTGGTCTACCTCTCCCTTTCCTGCCTCCTGTTTTCCCAGCTGTCTCGATATTTTCGTCCTCTTCTCAGTATGTGGCTAATGCACCTTGACTGTCTCGCCCGTAAGGTTCGTTTCTTACTGGCTTTTCTTAGGCATTCTTCATTTGTTATTTTAGCCGCACATGTGCTTCCTATGAAGGATGTAAAGAATATAACAGAACTGGCATCATATTATACGTTAATCTTGGAGGCAGCGTTCTGAAGAAGAATATAAAGAATATAACAGAACTGGCATCATATTATACGTTAATCTTGGAGGCAGCGTTCTGAAGAAGAATGTAAAGAATATAACAGAACTGGCATCACATTATACGTTATAATCTTGAACGAAGAGTTCATGTGAAGAATATTAAGAATATAATAGAACTGGCATCGTATTATACGTCGATTTTGAAAGCTGCATACAAGTCAAGAGACAAACATATCCCCTCCCCTTTTTATGTGTCTTATACAATGTATGTAAATTTAGACCGTCTCTTCTTTTCCTATTTCTTCGTCCTGTATGAAAATCCAACTAGAAGTTCTGAAAGTGTTGCAAGAAACAAAGGAAAATTATAACGAAGATCAGAAAACTACAATCCAAATTTGTCGGGCATATCTGGAGGAAAGGCGGGCTAGAGCACCTAATGGAAACAGGGAAGATCACATGATACTGTTTAAGCGTCGAGGCCTCTAGACCAGGGATTCTCAAAGGATGTGCCGCCCGATACTACTGTGTCGCAAACTTTCTCAGCCGTACCCCAGCAATACGGCACAGTACATGGCAGTAATCTAACCACTAGAAAACTAAATTGATGACAACTGACAAAACAGACAAGGCAGCTGAAATATGTATCAATGAGGAAAAATTGGAAGGGGTGGAGAGTTTTGAATATCTTGGATCACTACTAACTAATAATGGAGATACAATGAGGGAAATTAAAAGGAGGACATCTATCACTCTTCAGAAAGTAAAACAACTAATGAATCTGTGGAGAGGAACAGACAGAACTACAAAAATAAGATTTTTAAGGGCATGCATCTTTCCCATCGCAACATATGCCTGTGAGACCTGGACACTTAACAAAACAGCTGAGAAACACATAAATGCCTTTGAATGTAATGCTACAGAAGATTTCTTCAAATATCATGGGCATAAAAAAGAACAAATATATCCAGACTACAAGAACTTAATATTGAAGAAGGCTGGCTAGTAAAGAGGATTAAACAAAAAAAAAAACTTAAATATTTTGGACACATTAAACGTCATGATAATTTAGAGAAGACCGTCTTGGAAGGGTACATAATAGGAAAAACAAAGAGAGGAAGACCTCTGCGAAAAATGGCTGCAAGACATCGTTGATACTCTGCAAATGGATGCATCAGCA
Source organism: Achatina immaculata (assembly GCA_009760885.1). Classification (NCBI taxonomy): domain Eukaryota; kingdom Metazoa; phylum Mollusca; class Gastropoda; order Stylommatophora; family Achatinidae; genus Lissachatina; species Lissachatina immaculata. Next base: position 29,817,284 of record CM019693.1, on the reverse strand, counting down.
GCAGGGCATCTTGCTCACAACCGAGAGGCCTAGAGGAGAGCTGTTAGGGAGGCAAAGTTCCGCAAGGGACATGCAAATGCCTGAATCTAATCACTAATGCCCGGGTGTGTCGCAGAATTTCACAATGAGAAATAGTGTGCCCCGATCGAAAAAAAGTTTTGAGAAGCACTGCTCCAGACTGACAGTGTGAGCATTTATCACAGCAAAAGAGTGCAAATACCCCAGACTAATTCGAGTGACGGAGTCATCACGTGACTCAAGTGATTGCGATCGCGTCCTCGGGGGAGTGTTGAAACTGTTATTGTGTATGCTTGAGAGTGAAAGTCAAAGGTTAACGTGACATTTCTCTCTTTTTTTTTTCATTGACCTTGTGAAGCAGGCGTGATATCTGTATCCTTTTTTTTTTTTTAATGGAAGCGGTTCCCAAAATGAGCTGTATCGCGTCCAGGCGGCTTTAGAAAGATTCGGGGTTTCGGGGGAGGGGCTGAGAAAAGATAGCGAGGCGGGGACGGGGTATGAGAAATAATTGAGCCAACAATACTTTGGGGGAGGGGGCGCTTAGGGATATCGCTTGGGAGTCAAGATATCGGTACCCTGGTGAAAAGTTTCAGAACTACTATTACGTGACTGCTCTTCTCGGGTCTCTGAGTCTTTCTGTAACTACAGTTCTAAGGACTGCAAACGCGCCACAAACAGCCTCTGGCAGTCAAGTCCAGCTCCTGGCCTTCCCGTGGCAGAACTGTTTAAACTGACAGGAGAAGGGGCGAGGGCGAATATCTGGCGCCTGAAAACCAGTTACTTAGGGTAGATGAGTGTCACGTTTGGTAGCTCATCTGCCGCTGTTGGCGAGATCTTCAGCTGCCGTGCGTGGAGCGGTGCTCTTCCCGGCCAATGAAGAAATTTGCAAATGAGGTTGCCGCGCAGCATCACTGCGGAAAAGGTGGTTGAAAGAATAAAGCGAAGCAAACAGTCAAATCACGGCACCTCTGGTCTGGAGGTCGGCCACGTCCTGAGTGCAGTCATATCGTGTGAAATGCATGAACCGGTTTGTCCCAGAGGTTAAGTCACTGCTGGCTTGACTTTTCAAATGCCGCGCGTGGAGTGAAGCTCCTCCCGGTTAAGCAAGTAAATGCGGAAATAAAGGTTGCTGTGCGGCGCCGATGGGAAAAGGTGGTGGAAAGTGAAGTTTAACCTGGTATGTCCAGTAGTATCGCTACGAGAGCTATACCACGGCACCTCTGCTCTAGAGGCCGCCTACGTCCGAAATACACCTACACTGGTGAAATATGCCTAAACCGGCACACACCAGGGGTGGAACTCGATGGCTAGACATGTCATGCCACCTCCGCTCTAGAGGTCGGTAACGCCTGATAAACACCCATACTGGTGAATTTTGCCTAAACCGGCTCATACCAGGGGTGAATCTTGAAGGCTATGAATGTCACAGTACCTCTGCCCTAGAGGTCGGTCCCGTCCCAAACATGCCCATACTGGGAAATGCCTAAACCGGCTCAACCCAGGGGTAGAAGTCACTAGTGGCGAGGATTCGTCCTCCTGGACAAAAGCTCCATCCTGGTCACAACTAGGAAGGGTAGCGGCCACGACCGCAAAATGCTGAAGTCGGAGACACTGGACCAGGGAAGTCTAGATAGGCAACCACCTCTCACCCGGCGGGGATGTCTGCGTATCCTAATCACGCTGAGGTTTTCCGGTGAGAAAGTCCAACCCTGGACTGGATGGGCAACCACCTCTCACCCGGCGGTGATACACGGGTATCTCATAACACGTCGAGGTTTTCAGGTGAGAAAGTCCAACTCTGTCCTGGGTGGGCTAACGCCTCTCACCCAGCGGGGATGCACTGATATTCCAAACACGTCGAGGTCTTCCGGTGAGAAAGTCCAACCCTAGACCAAACTGGTGCAATGAAAACCACGGTGTCACGCAATCCCGCTTCCGAGACCCACCAAGAATACAGGCTAAAGCACTGTGATACTCTGAACCCCTTGTGGTCCTTCGTGGAACTCATGTGGTCTATTTTGGACCACACAGGGGACCACCGGACCTAACGAGGACCACATGTGTGAATTCAGTAGGTTCACAGTGCGGTTTTTGGTGGTAGAAGTGAACGAAGAAGAAGAAGAAGAAGAAGAAGGTACCCTGGTGAAAAGTTTCAGAACTACTATTACGTGACTGCTCTTCTCGGGTCTCTGAGTCTTTCTGTAACTACAGTTCTCTCTGTCTTGCTGAAGACCTTAATTTAGAATATCTGTTCCCCCCCCCCCCCCCCCCCCCCCCCGATGTCATAAACTCTTGCCAACAGACTTCATTTCTTAGTATGATGATCATCGCCTTGTGTCTGTTTCCATGGTAACCCTGGCCGCGATGGATCTTCAGTTTGCTTCCACTGATTCGTGTACACGGCCCCGAGCCAAACTGATCCCTGCCCAACCATGGACTCCATTCACGTCCATGAAATTGCTATCCCGTGTGTTTCTTTTGCTTTCGGCCGTTTCTCTCTGTGGCTGTTTTCAGCACACTATACTATCCCTGGCCAGGACGTTTAGGGGTCTCAGAACAAACTTTTAGTTTGTCCGAGCTTAATACGAGGGAAAGGGTTGCCGTGCGCTGTGAGCACTGGACCCGTTCCCCGGATACACAGTTAATGACGAGATTTTGTCCGGGACAAAATGAGAGAAAAAAAGTTAGTCTGCCCACTCGCCTGGAAAAGTTCTAGTTAAAAGTTAAGATAAAAATCCCCGTTCCCATGCCATTAAGACATACTGGGGATACGATGTTAGGCACGTATTTCCAAGGCCTTCGGCACATGAAAGTCTGATGTGGTCAGTATCAGGCTTGGGCGCATTTACCTTCCCAGATTTCTCTGGTACCCATTTTTAGAGCCTGGGTAGACCCCGGGGCCTTTTTGGTGTGTGGTGGTCAGTCAGTCAGTCAGTCAGTCAGTCATTTGCATGTCCCTTGCGGAACTTTGCCTCCCTAACAGTCAGTCAGTCAGTCATTTGTATGTCCCTTGCGGAACTTTGCCTCCCTAACAGCACTCCTGTAGGCCTCTCGGTTGTGAGCAAGATGCCCTGCTGCTGGTAGTGTGGTGGTATTATTAAAAACAATCCCCACTGCTGGGACATGAGTGGACGTTATTTCTTAACCTGTGTGTTGCCACTCAGCAGATATGGAAAATACGCACCCGTGATTGACAATGTGTTCTTTTTTTTTAACAATATTTTAACGGACAAAAGAAGAAGTTAATTTCTATGACCCTGCAGAAAACCTCATCCTGGCATACATGGTACTCTCAAATAAAGAAATGTATCTTACCGTCTTATTAAGAAATCTTATCATAAATAATCCTCAAATGATGACCATCTATCTATCGGAGTACTTCTTCTTTCTCTGCTGTCTTTTGTCTTTCTGGAGCAGGGAGCTGATGTTCTTTGCAGACGATGCTGTCGGGATGTTGAGGCCCAGCTTCGTGTCATATAGTCAGCGGGTCATTGCGCCCATTTCTTTCAGTCTCTGAGTGGAAATAACAAGCCATGGGGCGTGCAATACTTCTTCAGCAGACTCACACCTCCATGGGGCGTGCAATACTTCTTCAGCAGACTCACACCTCCATGGGGCGTGCAATACTTCTTCAGCAGACTCACACCTCCATGGGGCGTGCAATACTTCTTCAGCAGACTCATACCGTCATGGGGCGTGCAATACTCCTTCAGCAGACTCAAACCGCCATGGGGCGTGCAATACTCCTTCAGCAGACTCAAACCGCCATGGGGCGTGCAATACTTCTTCAGCAGACTCACACCGCCATGGGGCGTGCAATACTTCTTCAGCAGACTCACACCGCCATGGGGCGCGCAATACTTCTTCAGCAGACTCACACCGCCATGGGGCGTGCAATACTTCTTCAGCAGACTCAAACCTCCATGGGGCGTGCAATACCTCTTCAGCAGACTCACACCGCCATGGGGCGCGCAATACTTCTTCAGCAGACTCACACCGCCATGGGCCGTGCAATACTTCTTCAGCAGACTCATACCACCATGGGCCGTGCAATACTTCTTCAGAAGACTCATACCGCCATGGGCCGTGCAATACTTCTTCAGCAGACTCACACCGCCATGGGGCGTGCAATACTTCAACAGACTCACACCGCCATGGGCCGTGCAATACTACTTCAACAGACTCACACCGCCATGGGGATTATGGCGATTCCTGCCACGTTACCCGGGTTAGGCCTGTTACTAGGGATACCAACGGGGAAGTGGAACGGATTCCTGGGCAGCTATGATTCGCCAACCCTGACAACAGAATGTCAGCTGTGATTCGCCAACCCTGACAACAGAATGTCAGCTGTGATTCGCCAACCCTGACAACAGAATGTCAGCTGTGATTCGCCAACCCTGACAACAGAATGTCAGCTGTGATTCGCCAACCCTGACAACAGAATGTCAGCTGTGATTCGTCAACCCTGACGCCAGGCATATTAGCTGTAAGTCGCCAACCCTGATGCCAGCATGTCAGCTATGAGTCGCCAACCCTGACGCTGGCTTGTCAGATGTGAGTCGCCAACCCTGACGCTGGCTTGTCAGATGTGAGTCGCCAACCTAGACGCTAGCACGTCAGCTGAGTCGCCAACCCTGACGCTAGCATGTCAGCTGTGAGTCGCTGACTTGCCGAAACGGACAGTGACTTTGCCTCCTTTAAACTGCCTCTATGGAAGAGAATTAGTGATGCCTTAATTCTCAAATTAAATCAGCTCACGGAACTGACCTCATATACAGCCTGTAAAGACAGGCTGTATCTACGCGGTTTGTTCTAGTTAAACTGAAGCGCGGAGAAGACATAACTACAAGTTACCAGGAAAGGGTTAATTTGTGTTAAAAGAGTTGATGAATTTAACCCCCCCCCCCCCAAAAAAAAAGGAAGAATTTAACGGCGGAGAATGCATACCTCCCGATGCCTTCAGCAAATGTCTCCTTATACCATCGAGGACGCTTTCGTTCATTCGGCCTAACCTTGACCCGTTACAAACTGCCGGCCAGGTTACGTTCTCTTTTGTAGCCTTTTATTTTTTTTCTAATCAAACTGGTTTGCCATTTGTTTCCCATAAAAATGATTTGGCCTTTTGTCTTTCCTCATGACGTTGATTTGCCTTTTGTTTTCAGATCAGACTGGTTCGCCCTTTGTTTTCCGCAGCGGGCTGGTTTGCCTTTGTATTCTATTCAGTCTGGTTTGCCCTTTCTTTTCTAGCAAATTGGTTTGCCCTTTGTTTTTGTTAGCCCTTTTTTGTTGTTGTTTGCCCTTTGTTTTAGTCGCACTGGTTTGCCTTCTTTTTCTTAATTATACTGTTTGCAAAATATTTTTCTTAACCAGACTGGTTTGTCCTTTGTTTTTTTGTGACACTTGGTCAGTTAGACTGAAATGTTTGTCTTGATTTTCCATTTCTCTATTCCCCTTGGTTTCTTTTCCCCTCCACCAACCTCTCCCGTCTCCTTCGTCACGTGCCCATATAAACATGGTTTTTCTTGTCCTTCCCGATGATCTCAGACAGATCTCCAGACTTCTATAAGATAAAGATCATGAATGTGAAGCAGCCCCCCAGCTATGGAGAAGGTAAGATTTAACCCGAAACTCGCAACATCTCATCTACGTCTGGCGGCACTTGCACGCCATATGGGCGCTAGTGACTTCACATTTCTATGCCATTAAAAGCATCTGAGGTAGGGACGCCAGCACTTGTCCTCGCTTTCTCAGTTTTCATGGGTGGGGGGGGGGGGGCGGGAAGCCCAAGAGGAGGGGGGTGTGGGAGGCCTGGGGGGTATTCCCAGGTACCCTTTTTTTTTCTTTGGAGGCTGGGTTGACCCAGGTGCCGGTCGGTTCGAAAAAAAAAATTCTGTCCAAGTGTGAAACCGATCAGCAAGCGCTACACCACAGCGGCACCCAGCGGTAACTGGCAGGACACAAATAACAAGAACACTGAGAGACACAAATAACAAGAACAGTGACAGACACAAATAACAAGAACAGTGAGAGACACAAATAACAAGAACAGTGAGAGACACAAATAACAAGAACAGTGAGAGACACAAATAACAAAAACAGTGAGAGACACAAATAACAAGAACAGTGAGAGACACAAATAACAAAAACAGTGAGAGACACAAATAACAAAAACAGTGAGAGACACAAATAACAAAAACAGTGAGAGACACAAATAACAAAAACAGTGAGAGACACAAATAACAAAAACAGTGAGAGACACAAATAACAAGAACAGTGAGAGACACAAATAACAAAAACAGTGAGAGACACAAATAACAAAAACAGTGAGAGACACAAATAACAAAAACAGTGAGAGACACAAATAACAAAAACAGTGAGAGACACAAATAACAAGAACAGTGAGAGACACAAATAACAAAAACAGTGAGAGACACAAATAACAAAAACAGTGAGAGACACAAATAACAAAAACAGTGAGAGACACAAATAACAAAAACAGTGAGAGACACAAATAACAAAAACAGTGAGAGACACAAATAACAAGAACAGTGAGAGACACAAATAACAAGAACAGTGAGAGACACAAATAACAAAAACAGTGAGAGACACAAATAACAAAAACAGTGAGAGACACAAATAACAAGAACAGTGAGAGACACAAATAACAAAAACAGTGAGAGACACAAATAACAAGAACAGTGAGAGACACAAATAACAAAAACAGTGAGAGACACAAATAACAAGAACAGTGAGAGACACAAATAACAAAAACAGTGAGAGACACAAATAACAAGAACAGTGAGAGACACAAATAACAAGAACAGTGAGAGACACAAATAACAAGAACACTGAGGGGCACAAATAACAAGAACAGTGAGAGACACAAATAACAAGAACACTGAGGGACACAAATAACAAGAACACTGAGGGACACAAATAACAAGAACACTGAGGGGCACAAATAACAAGAACAGTGAGAGACACAAATAACAAGAACACTGAAAGAACAGAAATAACAAAAACAGTGAGAGACACAAATAACAAAAACAGTGAGAGACACGAATAACAAGAACACTGAGGGGCACAAATAACAAGAACACTGAAAGAACAGAAATAACAAAAACAGTGAGAGACACAAATAACAAGAACACTGAGGGACACAAATAACAAGAACACTGAAAGAACAGAAATAACAAAAACAGTGAGAGACACAAATAACAAGAACACTGAGGGGCACAAATAACAAGAATACTGAAAGAACAGAAATAACAAAAACAGTGAGAGACACAAATAACAAGAACACTGAGGGGCACAAATAACAAGAACACTGAAAGAACACAAATAACAAGAACAGTGAGAGACACAAATAACAAGAACACTGAGGGGCACAAATAACAAGAACACTGAAAGAATACAAATAACAAGAACAGTGAGAGACACAAATAACAAGAACACTGAGGGGCACAAATAACAAGAACACTGAAAGAACACAAATAACAAAAACAGTGAGAGACACAAATAACAAGAACAGTGAGAGACACAAATAACAAGAACAGTGAGAGACACAAATAACATGAACACTGAGAGACACACATAACAAGAACGCTGAGAGGCACAAATAACAAGAACGGTGAAAGACACAAATAACAAGAACACCGAGAGACACAAATAACATGAACACTGAGAGACACAAATAACAAGAACGCTGAGAGGCACAAATAACAAGAACACTGAGAGACACAAATAACAAGAACACTGAGAGAACACAAATAACAAGAACACTGAGGGACACAAATAACAAGAACACTGAGTGACACAAGTAACAAGAACACTGAGAGACACAAATAACAAGAACACTGAGGGACACAAATAACAAGAACACTGAGAGACACAAATAACAAGAGCACTGAGGGACACAAATAACAAGAACACTGAGGGACACAAATAACAAGAACACTGAGGGACACAAATAACAAGAACATCGAGGGACACAAATAACAAGAACACTGAGAGACACAAGTAACAAAAACAGTGAGAGACACAAATAACAAGAACACTGAAAGAACACAAATAACAAGAACACTGAGGGACACAAATAACAAGAATACTGAAAGAACACAAATAACAAGAACACTGAGGGACACAAATAACAAGACCACTGAGGGACACAAATGATCAGCAGACAGAACTGATAAAAGATTTATCACGAAATGGTAAATTCATTAATATGAATGAATTATCTTGGTAACATTCAATAATTAGTGTATAAGTATTCAACCATACACGAACCAATGCAATAAAGCTGTGATACCAAAATGTATAAACTAGGAAAATAAGTAGGAACAGCTTTATTACTTAACGACTACAAAGTTGTGACGTTTTGGGTGAGCCTTAATTATACAAACACATACAGGACGAAGAATTAGAGAGAGGAGATAAAGTATAGGTTCACATGAATCATATGTTAAAAAATAAATAAATAAAACGAATAGAGCACTTAGCTTGAAAGAATATGGAGCTTTCCCGACACTCATTCAGAAAGAGAGACAGACAAGGCGAACAAATGACAGTTAAAAAGACAGAAGATTAGACAGACAGCCGGAAAGGCAGGCAAACAATCAAGCAGACAGGCAGGCGGGAGGGCAGGCGGGCAGACAGGCGGATGGATGGATGGATGGATGGATGGATGGATGGAGATATATATATATATATAGGTAGACAGAAGGATGGATGGACAGACAGACAGACATATAGAATAGAAATGTGCCACTTCGAATTAAAACTTACAATCTCTTTATCTCCCGTATTTACATGCCGCATGACAGTTTACACTTCAGTCTGCCCACAACTTACAGCATAATAAGCGGGCATTACACTAATTTGCTCACAGCTTCCAACATAATAAGCAAACATTACACAGAAGCGCTACGTTCGACAAGCAATTACACTTATGAGGAGTTCACCTATCTGTGAAGATTACTGCACTCCGATGCACCACAGCGCCTTTGATGTCCTAGTAATTTATGAACGATTCAGGCAGTAAACAAGACTGATATGGACGATGGAATGTTATTGTTATTGGAGAATTCTGTGGAAGTTATCGCCACATGTACTGTTGTCAGCGTTATCTTATGGAATTACAGCGACCCGTGCGTGTTTTACGCCTTCTTTTGTTTGGAAATGCGCACTCAAATGTTTAAAAAATGATACCCGTATGTAGGAAGTCCATAGTAGTTTAGTAGCCTCGTTCTGGCACTGCAGGGTTTTAGAACAGTGTTTCTCAACCTTTTTTTTTTTTGGATCATGCCCAACTTCACCGCTGCCTCAAAGACAGCATAATAGTCAACCAAGTGTATAATATATTTATAATATTTATTATATATCTTATCTTATATCTTATATCCTTCCCGTGCCGTTAGACGTCACATAGGGCTCGCAAAGTAGTTCGCCAATTTTTCCTGTCTTCGGCGAGTCTTTCAACCTCATCAAAGGATTTTATGCCTGTTAACTTGGCCTCTCTTAATAATGTTCTCTTCAGAGTTTCACGCGGTCTGCCCCTTTTTCTTCGGCCTGTTGTGTTCCACTTGATAGCTTGTTTTTATTATTATATATAGTATATATATATTTATAATATAAATTTATCCAAATTGCCTTCCAAAAATATTCAAGATTACCTTTACCTTTTTTTTTTTTTACTGTGAGGCATACCCCCCCCCCCCCCCAAACTGGGAAACACTAGTTTAGAGTTAGGTGCCCTTGAAGAAACGACCAAAGCATAAAAATGCGCAATGTGGACTTCCATCTGTGCTATGTCTGTCTTTCCTTTCTCTGCTTTCTGACCATGATGTGTCTGTCTATTCTATCTTAGTTTGCCACTTAATAATGTTTTGTTTTGTTTTAAATTATGATAATCGCAATGTTTTTTTCCTCAGAATCCTAAGCTCGAAGCTGCCGCATAGGGATTACAGGTAGACAGAGGTGTATGGTTCATTTTTAAAGGAAAAAAAAAGATAGAAAGAATGAAGAAAGTGAACAGAAACGAGAGTGGCTGAAGGTAAGATGAGCACATATAAATGAAGAACATACAACAACCAATATTTCGGCAAAAGCCTTTTTCAAAGATCACATACGCAACAGATCTAAACACGAAAAATAGATGAACATGTAAACACTTCGGTTTTTTAAAATATCATCCTGAGTTGCGAAGTGGTTAGTGCACTGGTTTCTCATGACGAAGGTCAGGGGGGGGGGGGGGTTCGAATCCGCCCGGAAGCACTCCAGTCACCCAGCTGTAGAAACGGGTACCGGACTTCTTCTGGAGTTGGGGAAGGAAAGACTGCCAGGCGTGATACTGACCATATCACCCTCTAGTGTGCTGACAGGTCAAGGAAAATATGGGCACTAACACCATATCCCTATGTGCCCCTAAAGCATGTCAGGATTACCTTTACCTTTACCTTTGCCTTGCATTTTGTGTCCATCTTTTCTAACAAGGAGGCTACCAGAATCGCTAAGTATTTTAAGTTTTCATATATTTTTCGTCTTTTTTATTTGTTGTGTTATTTTGTATATGATCCTTAAAGAAGGCTTTGGCTGAAATATTGAATTGTTGTACGTTCTTTATTTACACGTGCTCACCTTACTTTCTGCTACGTTCTTCACTCTATTTCTATCTCTTTGTAAAACTGAACCATACACCTGTCTATCTTTATTGCTGGAACCAGTTTTACCAGTCATCATTGCTCTTATCTCCACACTGATTAAACAAAACCTTGCCTCTGTTTTTTTTTTTTAAACTATATCAAACTCTTTTGCCACGTTGAGCCATTTAAGCATCTTTGTACAGAATTATATATAAAAATAACTGTACCTATTCTGCTTTTGTTCGTTGCTTCAGTGATGCATATTTTCAACTAAGCTATACGTTATATACTGGGGCTCTGATCTGGTCACTTCCAGGTTAAAAACATGGCAATTGTGTTTTTTAAGACTATTTTGTGTGGTCTGGGATGGTGATGTCTTTTCTTGTTTTCTCTGGGAGATTAGATACTGAAGATGGCTGTCATTTAGTGGAGGGGGGGGGGCACTGATTCATTTTTCCCCCCACAAATAAATTCAAGTAAACTGTAGTGTCCTTCTACTAGAGGAAACACGCATAAGAACAAGAGTGAAAGAGAGAGAGAGAGAGAGGATGTTGAGCAACAGAGGGGCTAGCTTGGATCTAGGCAAGAACGGGGGGGGGGGGGGGGGGGAAGGCGAAGGACAGGCGTCTGTGGGAAAACAGTTCCGAAAACCCCATGTGCCTTTGGCATTCAAAGTTTGAGATTGATTGACTGATTGATTGATGTTTATTTCCAAATGGTTAAGAATTGGGCACGCAGGCCCGTCTGACATTCTGCCCTTTATCATACAACTTTCACTCTGTTCCAGACATTCTACAAATATGCTGCTCATATAACAAATGTAATTAACAGTAAAGTAACTACACACGCATATAAATGAATGAATACATACATATATAAATGACTACAACGAGAGAGAGAGAGAGAGAGAGTACTGCTCTTAGCCCATAAAATATTAAACGAAAATAACTGTCACCCGTCAGGATTCTGTGGTGCTGATCAAAATCAGGCTTCTGACCTACTTCCTGTTGCACGGGTACCAGCTACAATTACATGTACGTAAGCTGTGATCTTTGACTGGTTACCACATGTGCGAGCTTGAAAAGCACAAACAGAGAGCTTTCCAAACACTCATACACAAAGAAAGACATACACAAGGATGCCAAAATCCATGGGCAGCTGGACAGACAGACAGACAGATAGACAAACAGATAGACAGACAGACAGACAGACAGACGGATAAAATCGCGTGTCAAGGGCAACGGGCATTTTGCATATCTGGCACAGTTTCTTGGATGTCTCAATCTGAGATTCAGCACGTGGTAGTCTTGCGGACGCCCGAAGCTACTTAACCCTTAAGCTCCAAAACAGCACTGGTAGGTTTGGCATATCTTGCACGTCCCTGTGAATCGATGCTCGGCCGATGTTAGGCAAAGTTTAAATAACATAAAAACTGAGCACACTTCTAACCCAGCTCATAATTTTTTTTTTAACTTTACAGTAACTTTCTTTCAATTCCTTTCTACAAAAAAATTTCTCATCAAAATTTATTCTGGAAATTAATTTAGGAGTAAAATAATTAATTATTAACCAATAAGAAAGTCAAGAAAAAAATTATAAAAATTAACTTACTGTATGTATTACAAGCGCGTTGTGCTATAATCTATGATTAAATTAATCAATGAATACCAGTGAGCGCGTTAACCGGCAATCATTGATTTAAAAATGTAAAAAAAAGAAGAGAATTTTTGAAGCTCGTCAGTTACCGTATCCGGTTTATTTTATATTTAAAAAAAAGAACCAAGTAAGATGCAACCAGCGAAATCGGCTGGAGAATAATCAGGCCGATAGACTGATGAAGCTCAGTTTCCATGGAAAAAAAAAGATCAGCCAGTTTTTTACTTTGGTTCAGCATGTGAGCGTTTTTGTAAAGATTAGATCTCGTCACAAGTAAGGCGAAATCACACGAACATTTAACTTCCCCCCTTAAAGTTTGTAAAGTGTATTTAATTTTAATATAGAAGAAAAAAAAAGTATTTTAAAAAAAAGGTATAAAGTACTGAATGGTGTATTAACAACACCAGTACTTCAAAAAGTATTTCATGTAAGCTGAAAGACTGGTACAGTTGTACCGGTTTCAACAACAACAACAAATCCTAGTGCTACAGGAGAATACTGCATTTACTATTATGGCGCAATATCTTCTTAAGATTTGAAGGAAGATAGATGCCTTATGAAAATTCTAAGAATACACTGAGAAAAACACGTGACAAATGTGGAAATGACCAAATGAACGGGCGTTGAGAACATTACTAAAGAGATCAAAAGACTAAAGATCTAGCTTGGTCACATAATACGGATGAAACACAAAAGGAAAAAAAAACAAGACACATCTATACCGCCTTGACTTGGACACCTCAAGGGAAAAGAAAGAGAGACAGGCCACTGGGGACACGGAGACTCACAATACAGAAAGAACTAAAAGGAAGAACTAAAAGGAAGCCGGGAAGACATGGTTTGAGGTATCCCGACTTTCTCAGGACAGGATTGGCTGGAGAACCTTTGTTGATGGCTTGGTGCTCCATTGGGAGTATAGAGGATTGATGATGATTTTCAGTAACTTTAACCATTACTAACTAAAGTCAAAAGTTACTTTTTTTTAAAAATCGAAATACTTACATCACCACGGGTAAGTGTATTCATGAAAGCTGTCAATCTTTACCAACAGTAGCAGCGCTCACGCTTGAGACAAAACTTACGAAGTAGAAGGAAATGTTCCCTATCTGTCGCCAAACTTCACTTTTTTTCCCTCTTTTAGGAGATCCTACAACTTAGCTCATTGTAGCTTGCTGTAGTTGCTACTGTTTTGCCATGCGTTTTTTTTTTGTTTTTTTTTAGCAAGAGACGATGGAGATAGGATGGTCATATAATCCGAAAGGAGGCCAGCAAAATCGCTAAAACGGCCATAAGATGGACACCTGGGAGACAGAGAAAGAGAGGACAGACCACAAGACAATCTGGTGACGAGCTGTAGAAACCGAAATGAATAGCATGAAACACGGCCTAGGGCACTATACACAGACTGGATGGAGACCGTTAGAAGTGGAGAGAATTTTCTGCTTCCCTGCAGGACACCACAAGGACCACTGGGCCATGACCGTGGAATCATTTACCACTCGAGGATCTGAATGGATGGATAAATCTGTTAATTAAGCGCGGTTCACTGTGCTATGCTCCTTTCTATGTTTAAAATATTTGTTCATTTTTGTCCCGCTACCTTTCATTATTTCTCTTTTGATACTGCTTGTGTATGTGTCAGCGTGTTTTCTCTTATCCCGCTGTATCGAGAAGTGAACACAACAAATTAGCTTCTCAGTTGGCTGCACCACTAGAAAGAGGTATTAAAGCGATTCGATTACGTGACAGCCACCCAGGCCTCTCTGCCGTGCCCCGGACTGATGTCTGAAACGCCCTGCGACGCTAATGGCATAAGCAGACAGATAAGATGATAAGAGGAATAAGAGTTTTTAACCTGGCGTCTGTTCAACGAGATGTTTATAAAAACCAAGGGAGATTACACTGCAGACTCGGGTGTCTTCTTGTATTAATCCTCATTGTTACCGACCCACTTCAAATGTTTATATATGAAGCTTGAGGTTCTACCACTTGGGCCTTCGCTAAAGGCTCTTTCGAGGCGTCTACTGTTAAGGAGATCGTAGACTCTTCTACTGTCGAAATCTACAATTTGAGGCTGGTGCTTATAATGAGACTCACGAGGCAGTGCTATGTAGGTGTTGTTTCAGAGGCTTTCTCTGAACACGTGTGGCCCTGCTAGGGGCTTAAAGGACCTAGCTGGGCTGACTCACAGTAGACTTCACTTCGATCGGGGAGCCTTGTCTGTATATATTATGCAGCATATCTCCACTTATAATAATTCATAAAGTATATTTTTTTTAAAAAACAGCTCGCAGAAATATGTATGTGTCACATAAATAAAAAGTAGAAGAAAACTTAATACTGTTTACGAAAAACAAAAGTTAACAGCGTGCTCTGAGCGCCAGATGTTTCTCAACAGCCATCGAGCGAACAGCGAGGGTCCTACACAAAAACTGGGTCTGCTGTCAGCCATCGAGATTAATGACTGCGAGTAGAATACGTGTTAAACATGTGGCAACAGATAAGAAGGTCAAAATGTGAGGGACAGAATTCGAAAAAAAATGAATAAAAACAACACAAGTAAATAAATCATTAACTCTTTTATATACTGGTTTTACAGTGCGTAAATCTGGTGAGAAGTCCGAGTTCTTCAATTTCTTTACCTATTTTATTTAGGTTGTTCTCTCTCTTTTTATGCACTTAAAATATGTTTCCACTGTTATTAGAAATTTATGTGTTTCAACTGTTATTAGAAATTTATGTGTTTCAACTGTTATTAGAAATTTATGTGGTTCCACTGTTATTAGAAATGTATGTGTTTCAGCTGTTATTAGAAATTTATGTGGTTCCACTGTTATTAGAAATTTATGTGTTTCAACTGTTATTAGAAATTTATGTGGTTCCACTGTTATTAGAAATTTATGTGGTTCCACTGTTATTAGAAATGTATGTGTTTCAACTGTTATTAGAAATTTATGTGGTTCCACTGTAATTAGAAATTTATGTGTCTCAACTGTAATTAGAAATTTATGTGTTTCAACTGTTATTAGAAATTTATGTGTTTCCACTGTTATTAGAAATGTATGTGTTTCAACTGTTATTATAAATGTATGTGTTTCCACTGTTATTAAAGATGTATATGTTTCCACTATTATTAGAAGTTTATGAAAGACAGTTTTATTCATTCATTTGCGTGCCCCTTGCGGAACTTTGCCTCACTACTAGCTCTCCTGAAGGCCTCTCGGTTGTGAGCAAGATGCCCTGCTGCTGATGCATCCATCCATTCCATTCGCAAATCATCAACGTCTTGTTGCTATCTTCGACTTGGCCTTCCTTTCTTTCTTCTATTGTTGCTCTTAGGATTTCTTGGTATCTTTCCAGAAGGTACTTCGAGACAGCTTTATACCTCATCATAAAACTAACCTGGATGAGCTATAACAATAGTAATAATCATAATAATGATTAATAATAAAATAATAATTATAATAATAATACGCTAAAATTCTCGTTTATTCATCTGTTAGGAACACTGGCGAATCTTCGTCTTCTTCTTCTGCATCTGAAGTTGTTGGTCATATCAGATCCCGATTCCTGTCGACATGGCAAAGCCCGCAGTCCTCCTCGGATCCTGATGACAGCCCCCCCCCCCCCCAGAGCTCTTGGCCCACACTCAAGCCCTCTGGCCATGCCTCACGCCTCAGGTCCGCATGGTTTGGGCACTCTTGAATAACGAAGCACGGCCTTTATTTAATTTTGCAAACGGATTTTGGGCACAGAAAAATGGTAAATAATGCACTACATCTCCATGGAACGTGCGTGCGAAAGCTAAACAAACAAAACATTACCTTTAAATATTCAAGACTCCAATACCACACTGAGCAAAACCTCACCACTAAATACAATCATGCAGCGACATAAGGGGCTGCACATGGGACATGGTAGTCAGGCTATAAGTCTTTTTTGGCCGAAACCGACTTAAGGCTGTATGTGAGATTTGGTTCTGTGAGTCGCTCTGGCCTCATGTCGCTCGTTACAGCAGTAGGTCAGACAAAGGTACAGTTCTTTACTGTAACATGTCACAACATGAACAGACATGTTTATCATCACTTTAAAATATAAAAAAAGCATGCAAATGAGCATGATAACTACTGGAAAATTAATCACAAAAAAATTCATCACGACACATTAAACAGAACACAGGGGCTCAGCTGTAAGTATGAACGGCTGTAAGTATGAACGGCTGTAAGTATGAACGGCCGTAAACTCAGTCGGACTTAACTCGGCGGACGACTATATTCTGAATCTTGAGAAAGGAGGAACTCATGAGAAGCATCAATTCACCAGCTTCGGCAGTTGCTAGAGGCGCCAGCGGCGAAATATGGCGAATAACGGACACCGTGGCGAGCGAATAAGAGATGGTTTTAACTGAAAAGCGCCGAAAGAATGAAGTTATGAAAACAGAACATTCATTCATTCATTCATTTGCATGTCCCTTGCGGAACTTTGCCTCCCTAACAGCTCTCCTGTAGGCCTCTCGGTTGTGAGCAAGATGGCCTGCTGCTGATGCATCTATTTGCAGATCATCAACGATCTCTTGCACCCATCTTCGCCTTGGTCTTCCTCTCTTTCTTTTTCCCATTATGTACCCTTCCACGACGGTCTTCTCTAGATTATCATGACGTTTAACGTGTCAAAAAATATTCAAGTTTTCGAAAACAGAACATCTTTGTATAATAAATCTGTGACTCAGAACTGGGAACAGCGAGTTCTTTTGTGTAACTGATTTTGGACACGGGGACGACACAAAATAATGTAATTAAAAATGAAAAAAATAAAAATTTAATTATTATATAAATAATTAACTTATTACTCTATAAATAATGTTATAATATATCTCTCTTTCTTTCTCTGAAACTTTAGGTGCCCAAGGCAAACAAGACTTCCGCAAAGGTTTTTTTTTAAACAACTACCTGTCCTTCACCTTTTTTTTTCATACTTTACCCAGGTAAAACTCTATTACTCAACATCCTCTCTTTTGTTCTCCTTCAAATCTACCTTCTCTTCTGTTTCCCTGAGATATCCATTTTCAGTGCTATTTTTTAGTAATGAGCTGCCAGTCATCCGGGGCACATGCCCCAGTTATCGCCAATGTCTTTCCTCAATAATCAAAGTCACTGGGTTCACTCGCACTTCTGCCAGCAAGGTAATTTTACAATATAAATAATATTAAACTAGTTAACTATGAGATAAGGCAAGACAAAACATAAACGACCTTCATCATAACATCAGCTTTCAGGAGCTCTAAGATTATTGCCTACCCTTTACGTGTTCAGTATTCTTCAGAACGATGTCCTCTGCTTCAGTGTGTTCAGTGTTTAGAATCTCAGTGATATACCGCGTCAACTAATTGTTACAGATTTTTTTTTTTGGTGAGAAACCCTGTTGTTGTGGTCAAACAGTTATAGACCATAACTCACCTGTTTATGCTAGCACTGAAAAGAAATATCTCCGTGTTCCGACTGAGAACTCAGTCACGTGGATCTGAGTGGCTGGATGTAAGAATGGGTCAGTTTTTTCGTCTGAATGTTGTAGCGGCAGGTCGTGTGCGAGTTTTTATCTGCAAAGATGTTTGTTAGGACTTAGTTCGTCAGGTAAGTTTCGTAGGTCATTGTCGTTAGTAGGACAAATGTGTGTTTAAGTTAGAATGTAGTCTTGCTAGCTGATTGTCCTTTTTTGGGGGGACAAAAGGTTGTTAAGTTTATTACGGAGTGTTGTAAGTTTGATTGTCCTTTTTGGGACAAATGTGATTCTTTGTTGGAAGGTTGTATCTGGAGTTTTTCAGTATATATGAGGTTAGTATGTTGTTTTTGATGTTGTATATTAGTGCGAGGGTCCTATGGTGATGTTAAATCGCCCGGACCGTTTTTCTATCCTCATGGTAATTGTTTCCATCTGTTACACACCACATCCTATTATAACTACTTTTAGTTACACACCACATTTACAGCACGCATTTAACAAATAGGAATTCATCATTAAACTTTTGTGATTTCTGTACCTTTTGAATCCTGAGATAATTGGATTCATGTTGAGTGTCAACTGTGATGTTGAGTGAGCTGATTACATGTAACTGGTCATGTTCGTGTATGGACATGCAGTGGTTGTTGTCCTGGGTTTTCGTGTGTCATACGGAGTATAACAATGTGACCTCTGCTGTGTCATCTGTGTCAATCAGTCAGTCATTTGCATGTCCCTTGCGGAACTTTGCCTCCCTAAAAGCTCTCCTGTAGGCCTCTCGATTGTAAGCAAAATGCACTGCTGCTTATGCATCAATTTGCAGATCATCAACGATGTCTTGCAGCCATCTTCGCCGTGGTCTTCCTCTCTTTCTTTTTCCCATTATGTACCCTTCCACGATTGTCTTCTCTAAATTATATTTACTTATGTAGCAGTCAAGTAAATCTGCTCCATAAATAGTGACATTTGTAACAGTGAATGAAGAATATTCAATTCAGTAAATATTACAACATCACAAACTCTGTAACACAGTTAGATACAAATATTACAACATCACAAACTCTGTAACACAGTTAGATACAGATATTACAATATCACAAACTCTGTAACATAGTTAGACACAGATATTACAACATCACAAACTCTGTAACACAGTTAGATACAAATATTACAACATCACAAACTCTGTAACACAGTTAGATACAGATATTACAATATCACAAACTCTGTAACATAGTTAGACACAGATATTACAACATCACAAACTCTGTAACACAGTTAGATACAGATATTACAACATCACAAACTCTGCAACATAATTAGGTAGATATTGCAACATCATAATATCTATAATATAAACCGATATTACAACATCAGCATCATACAGTCTGTAAGGCAGAAGATGCTTCAACAACACCAACAACTGCACTACAAACTCAACAACAACAACAACAACAACACTATAACAAACTTCATAGCAACACTACAAACTTTACAATAACTTACAATCTCACAACTATCACTATAAAGATTTCGTATTTCTATTTAAGAGAATCATTTCCTCTCACTGCAAACTTTCATTCTGAACATTCTCAAACTTTCATTCTGAACATTCTCAAACTTTCATTCTTAACATTCTCAAACTTTCATTCTGAACATTCTCAAACTTTCACTCTGAACATTCTCGTTAGTATGTGAATGACTTAATTAATGGAGACACTTCTGTCGGACTGAAAGCAGTGGGGTCTGCTCCTGCAGCCGTCGCCATCCAGCCGACTTTGCTGTAAAAATACAGTATTCGGCCTTCTGTATTTGAGGAAAAGCTCCTAAAAGTATGGATATTTTCTGCACGACAAGACACACTGGATTACACAGACGGAATGAATAAGTCGTGGCCACTAGACGAGTAAGAGAGAGAGAGAGATACTGAATGATTGATTGACTGACTGATTGATTGATTGATCTTTATTTCCAAAGGGTTAAGAATTGGGCAAGCAGGCCCGTCTGACATTCTGCCCTTTATCATACATCTTTCACTCTATCCCAAACGTTCAACAAACATGCTGTTCATGTAACAAACATAATTAACACTGAAGCTGAGTGACATAAAATAAAATATAACATTTACGTTTCGTAAGAGAGAGAGAGAGAGAGAGAGAGATAGGGGTGGGGAGGGGGTAGCGACGCCGTGTTACTATCATGGGCAAACATAATATACAGAGGGCCGATTTGGCAACAGCGTATTTGTAGAATATAAGGGAAATTAACCGGATTCACGGGACAAACAGCAAGGAACGTTGGGAAACTACAGACTGGAACATCCCAGCAGTATTTTCAGCCTCGTCAAGTAGTTATAAACTAACATACCACAGACCTCAGGGAGTCGCGTCCCGGAAACACCCACTTACCGACCCATCCATCCACCCACCCACCCACCAACCCACCCATCCATCCACTCACCCATCCATCCACTCACCTATCCATCCATTCATCATCTATCCACCCACCCACCTACCCATCCATCCATCATCCACTCAACCACCCACCCATCCATCAATCCATCCATCCACCCACCCCTCATCCATCCAACTCCATCCATCCATCCATTCATCCATCCATCCATCCATCCAGATCTTTTTTGAGCGCCAAAAGTCTGAAAGTCTGAAACGCTTGCCTGAAACAGGGAGAGACAACACATCTGACGATCTGAGGAGATGTGTTATTATTTCCCTTTCTGCAACAAAAATTTCCATATCTGCCCACAGCACACAAGACCCAGAGTGGATGAAGGGACACCAGAATAGTACACACAACCCGTTGACGTAAATACAGAACTTCAAGGTAAAACAGAATATCACATACAACCCGCTGACGTAAATATAGAACTTCAAGGTAAAACAGAATATCACATACAACCCGCTGACGTAAATATAGAACTTCAAGGTAAAACAGAATATCACATACAACCCGCTGACGTAAATATAGAATTTGAAGGGACAATAGAATAATGCATACAACCCCCCTGACATAAGTACAGAACTCGAAGGGAAAATAGAATAGTATATACAACTCGCTGACGTAAATATAGAACTTGAAGGGAAAACAAAATAATACATACAACCCGCTGACGTAAATACAGAACTTGAAGGGAAAATAGAATAATACATACAACCCGCTGACGTAAATACAGAACTTGAAGGGAAAATAGAATAATACATACAACTCGCTGACGTAAATACAGAACTTGAAGAGAAAATAGAATAATACATACAACCCGCTGACGTAAATACAGAACTTGAAGGGAAAATAGAATAATACATACAACCCGCTGACGTAAATACAGAACTTGAAGGGAAAATAGAATAATACATCCAACCCGCTGACGTAAATACAGAACTTGAAGGGAAAATAGAATAATACATCCAACCCGCTGACGTAAATACAGAACTTGAAGGGAAAATAGAATAATACATCCAACCCGCTGACGTAAATACAGAACTTGAAGGGAAAATAGAATAATACATACAACTCGCTGACGTAAATACAGAACTTGAAGGGAAAATAGAATAATACATACAACCCGCTGACGTAAATACAGAACTTGAAGGGAAAATAGAATAATACATCCAACCCGCTGACATAAATACAGAACTTGAAGGGAAAATAGAATAATACATCCAACCCGCTGACGTAAATACAGAACTTGAAGGGAAAATAGAATAATACATACAACTCGCTGACGTAAATACAGAACTTGAAGGGAAAATAGAATAATACATACAACCCGCTGACGTAAATACAGAACTTGAAGGGAAAATAGAATAATACATCCAACCCGCTGACATAAATACAGAACTTGAAGGGAAAATAGAATAATACATCCAACCCGCTGACGTAAATACAGAACTTCAACCTAGTCCATAATGGGGGCGAATACAAAATAGAAAGGACAAACGCCGGGACATCTAATCTTAATAACAGCTGTATGCACGGGTGAGCTGCCACAGTTATTATAATCTGACGTGAGCTATTGTTGCAAATGCTTGTAGCGTGTAGAAATTGCAGAGACTGACAAGAAGCTCTTCAATATACTCTTGGATATTAAGAAATGGAAATAGAAAGGAAGTATCGATTCTCTTGGTGTCAGCGAATACAGAATTGTTGAAGGAGAATTCGATATTCACAGAGCGATTATACCGTCTGCTTTGGTTAGAACTTTATCCCAGGGTGGAAAATGAGAAGATGTAAAGAGGGAAATGGAAAAGATGAAGATCAACAGATTGGGAATGAGTGAAGTTAGATGGACAGGTGCAGGGAAGATAAACTCTGATAAATATACACTAATATATTCAGGAAATGAGGCACATGAACGAGGAGTAGGAATAATATTTGAGGAACAAACAGCACGGACAACTGTAGGATATTTGTGAGCATCTCTGACCGAGTCCTGCTAGCACAAATGAAATGACGACCAATAAACATAAATATTATACAAATGTACGCTCCAATATCTGAAAGTTCTGAAGAAGATGTACAGCTATTTTATAATGACACAGAGACAGCCCTAAAACACACAAAGTCACATGAAGTTAGTCATGGGAGATTTTAATGCCAAAGTTGGTAAAGGAAGAACTTCAGACATCGTTGGTGACTATGGACTGGGGGAGAGGAATGACAGAGGTTATAAATTAATTGAATGGGCAAGAATACACAGAATGGTTGTAGGAAACACCTGGTTTAAACTACATCCTCGAAGACTGGCAACGTGGTGCAGTCCAGACAAAAAGACTTTTAACCAGACAGACTACATATTAATCAACAAACGATTCCACAATGCATTACTGACAACAAAAACCATGCCAGGAGCCGACTGCAATAGTGACCATGACCCACTCTGTGGGAAAATTAGAATAAAGCTAAAGAAAGCATGCAGAAAAGTGAGAAACATCAAACTGAATACAGAATTCATTAAAAATGACCAAGAACTGCGAGAACAATACAAATAGATACAATGCAATAGCAAAGATAAATAGTATAGATGAACAATGGGCAATGTGAAGAGACTTTATCCACCAAACTGTTAAGGAGATAATACCACATAAAAAAGAAGCCCCTAAAAATAAATGAATGACAGACGACATCTTAGGACTGATGGACAAGAGGAGGAGGAGTAAAAATAACCAAGAAAAATATAGCAAGATAAATAAAGACATAAGACGCAAATGCAGAGAAACAAAAGAAGTGTGGTTAAAAGAACAGTGCAGACAGATAGAGGACTCTCATAATAAAGACAGCAAAAACATACACAAACGAATTATTGAACTCAAAGGCAGGAAAAAGAAATATACCACAGGATGCCTGAAATCATAAGAAGGTAAAATGTTAATGGGAAAAGAAGACATTGTGGACAGATGGACAGAGTATATCGGTGAGCTATATGGAGGAGAAAGACCAGAATTAACACCAGATACTGAAAACTGTGATGGACCACCAATACTTGAAGATGAAATCATAGATGTCATCAAACACATGAAGAAAGGAAAAGCGACTGGGCCTGATAGAAGAAATAGAGGCGCTAGAGGAGATAGGAATAAAAATAATAACCAAGTTACTGAATGACATTTACAACAGTAGTTATATGCCCAGTTACTTGCTTAAATCCACGTTTATAGCACTACCAAAGAAACCAGGTGTAAAGGAATGTGATGACCACCGGACTATCAGCCTCTCATGTCACATAACGAAGTTACTTCTGAGAATCATTATGAGAAGAACAAGGAAAAAGATAAAAATCGAAAAAGCAGATGAACAGTTTGGATTTGTTGAAGGAAAGGGAACACACAATGCCATTTATGCTTTACGAACATTAACAGAAAGAGCTTTAGAAGTAAAAAAGATCTCTACTTATGCTACATTGATTACACCAAGGCATTCGACAAAGTGAAACAAAACGAAATTTTTAAAATGCTTGAAGACATCAATATTGACGACAAAGACCTGAGGATTGTAAAACATCTATACTGGCAGCAAGAAGCAGCAGTTCGAGTTGAAAACAGAACTGGAAAATATCAATCTATAAAACAAGGGGTGCGACAAGGATGTGTACTATCTCCAGACCTTTTTTCTCTGTACAGCGAGAATATTCTAAGAACGATCATCACAGAACCAGGCATAAAAATTGGAGGATACAATATTAACAACCTTCGGTATGCTGACGACAGAGTACTGATAGCTGGGAACCAACAAGACCTGCAAAATCTCTTGGACATGGTCGCCAAAGAAAGAGAAAAGAAAGGCCTTACTTTGAACATCAAAAAGACAGAGACTATGGTTATATCTAAGAAACAGAATCCACCAACATGCAGTATAAAATTAAACGGAACGATTTTAAAGCACATACAGAAACTGAAATACCTTGGAGCAGTAATAACTTCAGATGGGAAATGCAGAACAGAAATTAGGAACAGAATAGGCCAAGCAAAGACTGTATTTCAGAGAATGAGAAACGTATTATCCAACACATCCTTATCAATGAATGTTAGAAAACGAGTCCTAAAATGCTATACTGAAACTATCTTGTTATATGGAAGTGAATCATGGACAATAGGCAGGTCTGTACAAAAATCATTGGAAGCAGCAGAAACGTGGTTGATTAGAAGAATGTTGCAAATCCCCTGGACAGCAAAAATAACTAATGAAGAATGTATGACAAGAGCTGGAGAGACAAGAAATCCTGTCCAAAAAAAAACAAAAAATAAGAGAGAGACAATGTACTTTCATAGGACATGCAATGAGAAGAGGGGGCATTGAAAATATTCTAACAACAGGAAAAATAGAAGGAAGACGATCAAGAGGAAGACCAAGAGAAATGATACTGGACAGTCTGACGGGATGGTGTGAAAGGAGATCACCAACTGAGCTGATGGCCTGCATGAAGGGTCGTGTACTCTGGAGAAGCATAACAGCCAACGCCAGTCGGCAAGGCACCTGATGATGATGATGATGATTTGGTACCAGAAGAAGAAGAAGAAGTAATAATAATAATAATAATAAGAAGAAGAAGAATAAGAAAGGGATAATCAGGAGCAAGGATCCACCGCAATCAACAACACGTTTAATACAGAGTGTACATTACAACCGTGTGCTCGTTAATGAACAAAGCTGTTCTAACTTTTGGTTTTAGTAATACATTTTGCTGTCACGGCTTTGTGTATATTTGTATGTTTAGTTTTATATATATACGTAAACCTAGAAACAATTTATATTTACTAGAGATGTAACAGAATTCTTTTAATTCTATTCGTTATTCTATCGAAGGGATATAAGTCGTGGTAAATTTGGTATTTTGGCTAACTGATTAAATCCCTTATTTATGACGTAGATTGCTGGTGTTAAAGGAAGGTCATTCTTGGCACTTTGCAAATCCCGAGATTTATGATCATGTTTGACGAAACATGTTTGACATGTTTTTTTTTTTTTACTCAAGCTTAGTTAAGACCTTGAAAAATCTTGGGGAGTAGCGAATTTTATCCTGACATGTTTCTATTAAAAGTTAAATTTGGAATCTCCAGTTAGTTTTTCACTGAAGGTCACTTTTGGACGTTCAAATCCCGAGATTTTGATTGAACTTTCTCTAGATTTGTTTTTACCGCTAGCTAAAATTAGGTTGTTTTAGGAAAAGAAGGATGAAGAGGAGAGCTTTACCACCAACAGAAGCACATTTATTACACAGATGCAAGTAGCTGTAGTAGTAGTGGTGGTGGTGGTGGTGGCAGTAGTAGTAGTAGTAGCAGCAGTAGTAGTAGTAGTACTGTTTGACTACTTAGGAAGTAGTGTTAGTAGTAGTAGTAGTAGCAATAGTGGTAGTAGTAGTAGTGGTAGTAGTAGTAGTAGCAGCGGTGGTGGTGGTAGTAGTAGTGGTAGTGGTAGCAGTAGTGGTAGTAGTAGCAGTAGTAGTGGTGGTGGTGGTGGTGGTAGTAGTAGTAGTAGTAGCAGTGGTAGTAGCAGCAGCAGCAGAAATAGTAGTAGTAGTAATAGTAGTAGCAGCAGTAGTAGTAGCAGCAGAAGTAGCAGTAGTAGTAGTAGTAACAGCAGTAGCAGCAGCAGCAGTAGTAGCAGTAGTAATAGCAGTAGTAGTAGCAGCAGAAGTAGCAGTAGTAGTAGGAGTAGTAGTAATAGTAGTAGTAGTAGTAGTAGTAGTAGTAGCAGCAGCAGCAGCAGTAGTAGTAGTAGTAGCAGCAGTGGAAGATGAAGAAGAAGCACGGCACAGTTCAGAAAAAAAAGAAAAAAAAACACGCACACACAAAATGTAAAGAGAAGATGACGAAGAAGATAAAACAGAAGAAGACAGAGTCAAAGAAAAACGACAGCAAGCTGGAGAACAACAAATTACCAAATTTAGCACAAGCTAAACCGAACACTGAGACCAAAATTCCCCGCCTTCAGGCAAAAAGCCACTGTCTTCCCCCCCCCCCCCCCCCCCCCCCCCCCACTATTTTCCACTACATGAAGACAAGAATACACAACCTAATATTTGCTTACATCCACTTGCCTTATAGTTAACAAATCGACACGACAGAAGTCAGTATAAACTGCACGAAGGTATTGATTCACAAATATGCGGCTATTTTTCCCTAAAGAGAGGGGTAACTGGAAGATGAATGAGGAAAAATATAATGGAAGGCACGGTCTCCTTGCTGTTTCAGCTACAAATCGTTCGCCCATTTTTTAGGAACTCCCTTCCCGCCAGAGCATTTATATATGCTGGAACATGGCGTGATATCGACAAAAAATAACGGGTTTGAATTATGTTTTTTTTGTGTGGGGTTTTTATTTTCTGTTCCCTTTTTTTCTTTCTAAATGATTGATATTTCTGCATTTGCTAAGTTTAAACGGGTTATGAACTGATGGTGGCGAATATAATTATAGATTTCTGGTACACCGAAGTGACTTCTGAGCGCATGCGTCATGCATCAGAGCGGAAGTTCTGAAACTAGGAAAGGTGGTTAAATAGAAAAATAGAAAGCATGCTTCGAAAGCTTCCAAAACAGAGCAATGAGAAGGTTTCTTGGGGGGGGGGGGGGGGGGGGGGTAAATTTGGGATGACACTGTGAGTGGGAATAACTGGGGAAGTGTGAGTGGGAATAACTGGGGAAGTGTGAGTGGGAATAACTGGGGAAGTGTGAGTGGGAATAACTGGGGAAGGCGAAGTAAGTAAGTACAACTTGGTGAAAACAGCTTGGAGTAACCGGAGGAAAACAGGCTGGAATAACTTGGGTAAGAGAGCAGGTGGGAATAACTCGAGAAAACAGAGTATGGGGAATAAACAGATCGACGTGAGAATACCTAATGAATGAATGAATGAGAATACTTAAGGAAGGCATGGTGTGCAGTAATAGCTTGGTAAAAGAGGCAAGAAAACATTAACCAGAAAACATTTTTAAAAATAACTAATTTCAACGATCAGATTAAAGGAAAAGATATGTTAGTAAGGGTCTGTCACTGAGGAAGAGTGACACATGTTCTAATATCTGACAGTCAATGGTTGGACCCACGTCAGAAGGATAACATGGAGGCGAACGTCTTCAAAAGAGGAATTCCGAACTGCAAGGATAGCAGGAGCGGAAAACAGAAAGACAGGCACAAGACCTAGATGTATGGAGAACTTGGTCATGTAGGCATGATGATGATGATAATGATGATGGAGCAATCATTTGTTACTGTCTTCTCTAGATTATCATGACGTTTAATGCGTCCAAAATATTTAAGTTTTCTCTCTTTAATCCTCTTTACTAGCCAGCCTTGTTCAATATTAAATTCTTGTAGTTTGGATATATTTGTTCTTTTTTGTGTCCATGATATTTGGAGAACTCTTCTGTAGCATTTACATTCAAAGGCATTTATGTGTTTCTCAGCTGTTTTGTTTGGCAAGGTACCACAACAAGAAAACAAATCTATGTTTACTAAGAGCTTGCATATTCCCAGTGTCAACATACGGATGTGAAACATGGACACTTAACAAATCACTAGAAGAGAGAATAACAGCAATTGAAATGAAATGTTACAGAAGGACACTTAGAATATCATGGATAGAAAGAAAATCAAATAAGGAGATATTGATGGGATTGGGTGTCGGAGAAAACTGGCTCGTTAACACCATAAAAATTAGAAAGATAAGATACTTTGGCCACATCAAGAGACACAACAGCTTGGAGAAGTTGACAGTAGAAGGCATAGTGCCCGGCAAAAGAGAAAAGGGACGACCTCGCCGCAGGAGGACTCAGGACATCAGGGAAAGTCTGAACGTGTCACTGCAAGACGCCGGTCAACTTGGCGCAAGGCCTCCCTGCGCATTCAGGGAGGCTGTGAGAGGGACAACGTTCTAGAAAGGACACGTCACATGAAGGAAATACTTCATAGCAGTTCTCTTCTTTCATCCCAATATACGGGGCGTTACATAAGTTCCTTTACACTTTCTGGAGGCCGCCATAGATGCCTTCCACCCCCAAAGTCCCCGACCAGGTATTCGTGATTTTGTTTTTTCTTGTGCGAGCACATTTATGACAATGTTTACGTACCCCCCCCCCCCCTCCCCTCCCCGACATCAAGAGAATCTGAACATTCTGACGCAGCGAATCACTGACGTCATCACATCTGCCACTCCAACCCAGATATGCTAATATAAAACCTGGGAGCAGCTAGATTATCGCATATACGTCACTGTTGAGGGATTTTTTTTTTGGGGGGGGGGGGAGGGAACTGCTTTTACCATGTGAGGTGTGTCTCAAATTTGGAAAATTTCTCTACACAACAATATATTCTTTCTCCACAGACCTGTATTGCTGCTACACTGGTTCCCCATATAGCTTTATTGGTGCTACACTGGTTCTCCATATTGGTGCTACACTAGTTCTCCATATAGTTCTACTGGTGCTACACTGGTTCTCCGTATAGCTCTACTGGTGCTACACTGATTCTCCATGCAGCTAAACTGGTGCTACACTGATTCTCCATGCAGCTAAACTGGTGCTACACTGATTCTCCATGCAGCTAAACTGGTGCTACACTGATTCTCCATGCAGCTAAACTGGTGCTACACTGATTTTCCATGCAGCTCTACTGGTGCTACACTGATTTTCCATGCAGCTCTACTGGTGCTACACTGATTTTCCATGCAGCGCTACTGGTGCTACACTGGTTCTCCATGCAGCTCTACTGGTGCTACACTGATTCTACATGCAGCTCTACTGGTGCTACACTGATTCTCCATGCAGCTCTACTGGTGCTACACTGATTCTCCATGCAGCTCTACTGGTGCTACACTGATTTTCCATGCAGCTCTACTGGTGCTACACTGGTTCTCCATGCAGCTCTACTGGTGCTACACTGATTTTCCATGCAGCTCTACTGGTGCTACACTGATTCTCCATGCAGCTAAACTGGTGCTACACTGATTCTCCATGCAGCTCTACTGGTTCTCCATGTAGCTCCGGTGGTACTGGGTTCAGGTTCCGGCAGTGGGGATCTGGTACCACCACACCAGCAAGGCTCCCGGGCCCACCCAATCTCTAAAAACTGGGTACCGGAGAAATCTGGGATGAGGCCGGGGCGTGATACTGACCACATCAGACTTTCATGTGCCGCAGGTCTTGGGAAATATGGGCCTAACACCGGATCCCCAATAATGACATGGAGACAGGGACTTAAGATTCATGTGTCTTTTTACAACATGTAAAGAAACTACTGGAACCATCCTGTATCAGATTTACTATAATCGCTCCGTCTTTTCTTGAACAGCGTCTTCAAATGTCTTTGTTTTTTATTTGATATATAATGTACAGATAATCAACGGAGAGAAAACGTATTAATTGCCTCTAAATGCTCCAAGAGACAAAAATTACAGAAATTCTATAGAAGACACTGTAACTCAAACACAGGCTGCTTATACTGCGACCAGTAATGGTAGTCAAATACTGACACAAATCTCAGCCCTAAGAGACGCTAAAGCTCAACAGAAAGGTACTCCTCAAACTCCTATAATTAACCAACCAACAGCACGCCTGCTTCTTAAGTCGGCTCTACGACCAAACCAACCATTGTTACGATTACTTCTCGGTACAACGACAAAGAGCTGTATCTGCCCTTTCTTTGATTCTCTGCGACAGCATATATCACATTTCATTTTGAATCAAAGCTGGCTTTGATTTAACTTTCCTGCAACTTTATTTCGGTACCTTTCACTACCTATAATTTTGTCTGGTTGCTTTCAGTATCTCTGCTGTTGACTAAGAAGTTTTGATTACCTTTACCTTTTACTATCAGCTCTAATTATCTGTAGTTTTGACTTGCAGCTTTCATTACACCTATTTTAATCTTGCAGCTTTCACGTTAGTTTTGATTATTAGCTCTCATTACTTTTAATTCTGACTAGAAGCGTCCGTCAATAGTTTATTTGACTAGTTTTGACTAGGACTTTGACTAGTAGCTTTCATTACTAGCTTTGGCTAGTATCTTTCATCACCAGTTCTAATTAGCAGTTTTCACTAGCAGCTTTCATTACTAGCTTTGACTAGCAGCTTTCATTACTAGCTTTGGCTAGTATCTTTCATCACCAGTTCTAATTAGCAGTTTTCACTAGCAGCTTTCATTATTAGTTTTGACTAGTAGTTTTCATTACTAGTTTTGACTAGTAGTTTTCATTACTAGTTTTGATTAGTAGCTTTCATTACTAGTTTTGACTAGTAGCTTTCATTACTAGCTTTGGCTGGTATCTTTCATTACTAGTTTTGACTAGCAGCTTTCATTACTAGTTTTTATTAGTAACTTTCATTAATAGTTTTGACTAGTAACTTTCATTACTAGTTTTGAGTAGCAGTTTTCATTATTAGTTCATTATTTCTAGTTTTGATTAGTTCTAGCACCGTTTATTTCCACCCATCCCTTCAAAAATAAGGAATCCGGTAACTATATGTAGCAGTATTCAAATATCACATAAAATAAAAAATAATATGCAGATATCTGCGTGCCATTTTCATGATACTTTTAAACAGTATGACTAAAATAAAATTTTTTAAAATGTATTGTACTTTTCGTTTTAAATAACTACACTAATTTATTTCGAGAAGACTTGACTATTTAAAATGGAAACAAAATGAAGAGAGGGTAAAGTCAAATGATGTATGAACAAAGTGGAGCTATTTAGGAAAGTATATGATAACTTTTGAGTGTAATTTACAAATACGAAGACAAAACAAGCGAAATCTTAACGCCATGAATAAACGGAGATTTTCAGCATTTAGATATAAGGTATAACCCATAATGAAATATTACATTTTGGGAAATAAATGTTTCTTGAAAACTACAGACCTTGGTCGAGCTGACAAGTATATTAAATAAACTAGAATAGGCATCCACACACACACAAAAATAATAATAATGACAGGCAGAACGTTTTAAATTATGAACAGAATTCTTACCAGATATGGTCCAGGATTCCGATGGTCTCTTGGACAGGAATGTAATGATTCCGGGTGTCTTCTTTGTGTCTGAGCAGGGCCTCACGTCGATGTTGTGACTTCATCCGTGTACACAAGTGCAGGCGCTCCCTCGCACGTCTCGAAACACTGTCATTCCGTTACTCATGATCATCGCTGACGAGGTCGTCTTCCGCGATGAAAGAAATTACGACTCTTTCAAGATGTCCTTTAAAAGAACCGGCGAAGAAGTTCTGGACAACAAGCATTTAGAAACAGCTGGAGTGAGGAAATATGTATGTATGTATATACACACACACACACCACGCATGGAAGAGGTGGAGGAAGATAAGGAAGAAAATGATTCGCAGTGTTGACTTGGATGAAGAGCGTTGGTCGCATCGGCTGTCAACAAACTGAGGATGTTGAAACTCTTTTTGACTAAGTCATGCATGTGCACGGCCAACAGAAGGCCCGGTCTCCGAGCGGCCGGTGGTCTCACTGTAAACGTTGGCTACAAAAGACAAGTAGTTCACTCTCACTTGCGATCTGTCCTGCCAACTCTCATAGTTTTTGTAGAAGAGCAGATGGAACAAAAACGTAGAATGTAGTCCTAATAAAGATAAAAATGGAGATCTATTTTCTAATTTGTTTTTTTTTTTTATTTGAAGACTATCAGGTTCATTACTTAAGAACGTGGAAGATTAGTTACAAACAAAATCGTGTCTAAACTTTTTAACATTTTCTGTGAAATAATATTAATAATGAGCACCAACTGTAATATGCATCTGAAGTGTATAAACTAGTAAAAAAAAAAAGTAGGAGCAGCTTTATTACTTAACGATTACAAAGTTGTGACGTTTCGGCTTGAACCTTAATCATACAAAAACATACAGGACGAAGAAATAGAGAGAGGAGATAAAGTATAGATTCACATGAATGCTATTTTTTTTTAAATTTAATAATGAATAGAGCATGTAGCTGTAACTGTAAGATGTGGCTTGTTCGACGCTGTGTGTCAGAAATGAGCATGGTAGGGAATAGAGATTGTTTAAATGGAGACCTGTGATGTGTGGTCGGTGGGTCGTAACTGGGGGTGGTGGGTGGGGAAACCATGGAGGGGAGAGAGTGGTGCAATTTTAACCTAGCCAGGAGAAGGTGAAATAGATGATTAATAGTTAGGGTAGAGGGGTTGTAATATGACGGTGTGAGGAGGTTCTGAACTATGTGTAACAAGTGAGAAGAGAGTGGAGCTTAGTAGAGAGGGATTATAATTGTTGAAGAGAAGAATGTTAGGTGTAGCTGAATATAGAGTTTAACCCGTGTGGTCCCAGCGTCCCATAATCTGAAGTTACACGAAATACAACACCGGGGGGGGGGGGGGTGTTAAGACACCAAATCCTCGGGGTCTCCTTCTTTTAGATTTCTTGCGTTGGCAGATGATCGCTCGCCTCTCTCTCCGTGTGTGTGCCTGGTTGCTGCTGTCCCCGTGGTCGCGTGCTGCAAGTGTCTGTGTGGTGTTTCCACGCTTGTTCCCCGCATCTTCCACGCTCCGGCATCACCTCAAGCAGGCGGGCACGCACGCAAACAAGCCCAGGCTACAGTGCCGGACATAATTTGCGGGGCTTTTGGAAGAATTTTGACGTTTTGCAATATTTTGGAAAAAAAACGACAAGTCTTCTTCTTAACATCTCGCGCTTCTTTTTTTTTTCTTCTTCTTCTTTAAATCATCAAAAATACGTGTAATTAAGACTGCGATAAAACTGGTAACAAAAGAGTAGAGATAGATAGAGGTGTATTGTTTAGTTTTAACGACAGGACAGAGAGTAAAGAAAGAAGAAAAAGAGAGATAATAAAAGGAGCATGCAGAAATGAAAAAACAAATAGCAACGGTCCAATATTTCAGCAAGATGCCTTTGTCAAGGACAACATAAACGACAAAACAACACATAAATACGCGCAGAATTAAAAAAAAACAACAACAGAAATTTTAGCAGTTTTTAGCATCAAAACACGAAAGCTGGGCATGAACCGTGTCTAGATGGAGAGTTTATTTTTTAAACTAAATAAATGATGAAATAAATGAAGAATGTTGGGTAAAAATGAGGTTTTCTTTCAAACTGTCTCTCTGAAATTCATTGTGTAGTTATAGTGGGGTGGACGCGGAACGTAGCATAGGGCTCCATATTTGAGAGAAAGGGGCGGTGCTCTTTTACTGTTTGGTTTTTTTTTTAAATTCACTTTCTCACGTATCTTAAGTTTATTTTTTAGTTTGTTATGAAAGAAAGAAAGAAAGAAAGAAAGAAATCGAGATCGTTGATATCATTTGCATGTAAAGCTGACGTGACCTTACCAGACATATTTTATAAAAATGCAAATAATGATATATGATCAAATAATAACAGCTCTCTCTCTCTCTCTCTCTCTCTCTCTCTCTCTCTCTCTCTGTTATCGGAATATTTTTTTAAATAGCCAAATTTGTAGTTAATTGTGGAGATTTGTCAGGATTATTTTTGCAGAATGTATAATGGCCAGTAATGTTCGAGGGCAGAGAATACTGAGGAAGAAAAGAAAGAAAACATCGAAAAGTTTAGAGAATTTCCTAGGACAAACATTTTAGAAATGAGAGGAAAAAAGATTAGTAAGTGAGTGACCAAGTGCGGAATACAGAAGGTACTCGTTAGCAGAATGAGACACCTCATTACAATGAGAAAGAAATGTATTACTACTACTACTACTACTACTACTTCTTCTTCTTCTTCTTCTTCTTCTTCTTTTTCTTCTAGGAAACTGTGAAATGATGTTCTTCGCAGTCGATGCGGTTCAGATCCTGAGGCACAGCATGGTGTCGGACTGGGAGTGTGTTATGGTGACTATTTTTTTCAGTTCCTGGATGGAGCTAAACAAGCAGGGGATGTTCAGTACTTCTTTAGCAGACTCCACCACCATGGGGACTATGGCCATCCCTGCCCCGTTAGCCAGGCTAGACCTGTTACAGGGGCTGGGGGTACCAACGGTAGGTAGGGTAGGGTCTTGGTCAGCTATGGTTCGTCAACCCTAACGCAAGTGTGTTAGTTATGCCTCGCGGACTACCAATTCAGACAGTGCCATTGTTCCAACCATTCTACCACAAAACACGACAAGTAACTGGGACTCAAGATCTCTACTCTCCATCATCATCTTACAACTGTTTACTTTCTCTCACGACCACTGTGCTTTTTTTTCTATACATTTTACTTTCTCTGTTAGACATATTTCAATTAATATGTCCAGAAAGGAACCTAGAATTAGAATTGCAAAAGCAGCATCGATCTTCAAGAATCTTGAGAACATATGGAATTCAAAAATTATAAGCACAAAAACCAAGTTAAGACTATTCAATTCAAATGTAATACCCCATCCTCAGTTATGCATGCGAAAGCTGGAAAACAACTAAAGAAATAGAAAAGAAATTAGACTCTTTTGAAAACAAATGCCTAAGGAAAATACTCGGCATCAGGTGGAACGAATTCAAGAACAATGCAGAGATAAGACAGATGACTGAACAACAACCAGTCTCATGGGTGATCAGGAAAAGGAGATGGACATATGTTGGTCAAGTGATGAGAAGAAACGATCAGAGAATCCCAAAACAAGCTATCAAGTGGAACACAACAGGCCAAAGAAAAAGATTCAGGCCGCGTGAAGCCCTGAAGAGGACATTGTTAAGAGAGGCCAAATTAACAGGCATAAAATCCCTTGATGAGGTCGAAAGACTCGCCGAAGACAGGAAAAATTGGTGAACTACCTTGCGAGCCCTATGTGACGTTTAACGGCACGGGAAGATATAAGATTACTTTCTCTCACGTCCACTGTGCTTTTTTTTCTATAAATTTTACTTTCTCTCATGCCCACACTGCTTTATTTTATATAAATATTCGATACTCACCCCCCCCCCACTATATCTTGCCCATTCGGTCTGTCCAGGCTAGTGCAGCTGGGAGGGAACTTGTGTCCACTTTGACCTGTAAATGGACACTCTTATGGTCCATGAGAGGCTTTTGTGTGCAGTACGTCACTGAAACTGTCGTACTGACCTGTTGTGACCTATAGCCTAAATGTAATTGGTCCGTACAGAGTTTTGATGTACCAAACATCACAAATCTCTCTAGTGTGATCAGATTATCAAGAAACGTCAAAAAAAAAAAAAAAAGATCCAGGACACGGCCATATTCTCTAAGGCACGGGTGAATGTACACAGTTACAACATTTGAGGTACATATAGCCCAAAATGATACGTTATACTTCTGTAATTAGAGA
Organism: Achatina immaculata; assembly: GCA_009760885.1. Lineage (NCBI taxonomy): Eukaryota > Metazoa > Mollusca > Gastropoda > Stylommatophora > Achatinidae > Lissachatina > Lissachatina immaculata. The sequence goes on along the minus strand of CM019693.1, from coordinate 29,781,697 downwards.
TTATTTACATGTCGATGCATTAAACGTCATGATAATCTAGAGAAGACAGTCTTGGAAGGGTACATAATGGGAAAAAGAAATAGAGGAAGACCAAGGCGAAGATGGCTGCAACACATCGTTGATAATCTGCAAATGGACGCATCAGCATCAGGGCATCTTGCTTACAACCAAAGAGACCTACAGGAGAGCTGTTAGGGAGGCAAAGTTACGCAAGGGACATGCAAATGACTGACTGACTGATATGTCGATGCGATCGAAGCAAGAGCTGAACGCTATGTTGACGAGGAAGCACAAGGAAGAAAAGATGTAGTTCTGTCTCACTGGAAGTGCGAAGTATGATTTTCTTCGAAGCCAATGCTGTGAAGGTGTTGAGGCAAAGGATCATGTTGGATGGGGGAGATGATTGGGAGATGATTCGGAGATGATGGGGAGATGATGGGGAGATGACTGGGAGATGATTGGGAGATGATCGCAAGTGGAAGTTAAAAGATCCTGGGAAGGGGGGGGGGTTAGTGCAACGCTCCTTTAGAAGACTCCACCACCATAGGGACTATAAACCAAAAAATAAAAAACCCGATCCTTGCCCAATCAGCCAGGCAGAGCTTGTTACTAGGGTGTACCAAAGGAGAGGCGTGACAGGGTCTTGGTCGGACATGTTTCGCCATCCTTAAAGGAAGCATGTCAGCCCCAGCTGTGGGTCCATCTGACCACCAAATCCGACATCGCCTTCACTCTCAAAGAAGCTTACGGAAGCAGATCTAACTACGCTCTGAAATACTAAACCTGCTGGCAATGTTGTGTACACACGCTATAAATACAAATATGATCCGTTGTTTCCTGTTGTCGATTATGCTAGCAAAACACTGGAGAGAAGCAGAAACTACCGGATAAGTTGCCCAGGAAAAGAAAGAAAGTGGCTAGCAACTTTCAATATGAGCAAGTGCTTCAAATGGATGAAAAACAAAACAAAACAAAACAAACACAGCAAGGTATAATCTCTTCTACGCTGTAAGATTTCTTAGAAAGATGTCATGCCACCATGCTCGTTACACTAAGCACTCTAGAGCCAGACGCTGATTCATCATGAACCCATCTGTAGCTTATTTTTTATGTTATTTTCCACGAAAGCTACTATTTAACAAACACGTATCTCAGAACGTATCACTGGGAAAAAAAACGTAATATGTAGAAATGCTACAGGCGAAACAATTAAAGCGATCTTCTGTCCGGCACTGCAGCCATGCAGTCCCATTTCTTCGACTTCCCACCCTTCGAGATCGATTGCAGACTATCGATCCGCAAGCCAAGATGGCGCCGATGTCACCTCAGTTATGTATACATGACCTTCGATTCATTCCCTCGCCGTGATTTCTTCCTCTAGAGTGATCTTTCTTCCCTTGAACTTATTCTCTTTCTCCTTAGATGTGTCTTTGTTCTTTGTCTTCCACGCATCCACATTACTTTTTTATCCACATCGTTCCACACGACGTCAGCCATGGAACAAGGAGGAACGCTAAATCTTTCTCCAGTTTCCTTCCCGTGAATTTGTTTTTCCTACCGATAATTTATTTTCTACTATTTCTTTTTATTATTATTAGAATAATATCTAAATCACGAAATATTCTCATTCTTCATTTGCTTTTATTTTCTTTCTTTTCGTCTTTGTTCTGTTGTACATAGCCACTCAAGCGTTAAATGGGATTATGGTGCTCCAGTGTACCTTTCTGAAACATGAGCTTCGGTTGATCCTTGAAGGATTCTGGGTGAAAGAAGATCCAGGATTTCATTCTGGTTTTCAAAACAGTTTAATTTATCAAGGCTGTTATATGTATGTCTTAGTTTGATATGAAAGAAATATATTGTAATTTGCAGACAGACAGACAGACAGAATGAATGAATGAATGATCTTTATTTTTAAAGGGTAAAGAACTGCGCATGCAGGCCCGTCTTACATTCTGCCCTTTATCACTCAATCTTTCATTCTTCCCTTTCACATACATACATACATACAAACAAACAAACAAGCAGGCATGCAGGCAGGCATTCAGATAGATAGATAGATAGATAGATAGATAGATAGATAGATAGATAGATAGATAGATAGATAGATAGATAGATGGATGGATGGATGGATGGATGGATGGATGGATAGATGGATAGATAGATAGATATGTAACGTTTCAATTCAATTTTTTTAAAAAAAGATGTAATGTAAAGGTCTCATAAATGTCTTGCCTCTTCAGTGGCACAAAGCGACAGAACATCAAAGCGACGTGAATCAAAATGGCCGGTAACATGAAAGTAACGTATTGTTGACAGATAAATATACGGACCTGAAAGCTTTCTTCTGGCCCCAAAAATGGCTGAGGGTGGGGGGGGGGGGGAGAGTACATCACAAACTCAAGTCTGTCTAATCTATTTCTACACAAAAAATGACGAACTTTCACGAAGACCCCCCACCCCACCCGATGGACGTGATTTTCCACGGACTCGTTTTATCTGCGGTACTCAGAAACGCACTTCAGAATCCGTGTCGGATTTCCATTAGCAGGGCGCAAGGATACTTTTATGTCCAGCCTGTTGATTCCAAGCTCAGTGATTGAGTTCATAGGACCGGAAGCTGCTTGTGGCCGTCGTCGGACTGATAATGTTAAGTCTGCCCTGGCTTTCCGATGCGCACATTTCGCGGACTTGCCAAAGAAAAAGACTACGTAGATAGCATTACAGTTTGATCTTTTCATGTTTGTATGGAGATCTTGGTTTGTTTTGTTTTTTTTTTCCTCAATGAGCAATCAGGGGTCGTGGAAAGAGTGCTTTTCCTTTCAGAATTATCCCCCTTGAAGGAAGCAAAGCTTTCTTTGCAAATACCTACAAGCTGTTACAGGGGTCAAATGTCATATAAATCAATGCAAGGGATAAAGCGTGGAAATTGTTAGTCTGTCTACAATACAGAGGGTTTTTTTTTGTTTTGTTTCTTAAACAAAACCGTCTCTTGCGTATTCACTTGTCTTTTCTATTTTCCTTGCTTTCTTTTTCTTTCTTTCTTTCTTTCTTTTTCTTTCCTTCTTTCCTTAATCTATTTTTTAAAATCTATTTTTCTTTTCACCGTCAGCCTTTGTTTGTCTTTCTTTCTTTCTATTTGTCTTTCTTTTTTTTTCATTATTGAGTATCTTTTATCTTTCTCTGCGTTAATTCTTATTTTCAATCTTATCTACCCTTCATTGTCTTTTATTTTCTTGCTATTTTCATTTTACGATAATTTCAGTTTTATCTGTCTGTCTGTCTGTCTGTCTGTCTGTCTCTCTCTCTTCTTCTTCTTCTTCTTCTTCTTCTTCTCTTGTATATTTGTTTCTTAAAGGTCTTGCAGTTATTAAATGAAGGGCATTATCATTCTCAGTGGACTCATCTCCTTAGATAGCATAGTTACATATCAAGCTCATTATCATTCTCAGTGGACTCATCTCCTTAGATAGCATAGTTACATATCAAGCTCATTATCATTCTCAGTGGACTCATCTCCTTAGACAGCATAGTTACATATCAAGCATTTTATTTCCTGGACAATTTACTGTTTAAAAATACTAACACAAGTAAGTTTCTCTGAATGATTCCAACAGCTCCTCCCCTTTTGAATTGGAATTTCGCAGTAATATTCTTTATGACGACTCGCCTGTCCAATTATAGCATAGCTCCCCAAAGAAGATGAACAATCTATTTGAAGTGAATCACTGCTATATGAAGGGTTCAAACATGGTTATGCATTTACATGACTTTTCGGCCTTGATAGCGTTGCCAGTTATGCATCGTCGTCTCGTGCGATCCTTGTTGTATCCGATGAATTCAGATGCTTTTCTTTTACCTTGCTACATAGTCCTCTGAGATATTTTTTTTCTTTTAGCCTACCTCTTCTTTTTTTTCATTGAATTTTCCAGTGATTACTAGGTTCTCTAAGTCTGTCGTCTCATGACATGTCCAAGACATTTTGACTGTTTTTTTTTTCTTGTCATTTTGACTAGTTTTCCCTTGTTTTGAACTTCTTTGAGGACTTCTACGTTTGTGTTTCTGTCTATCCAGGATATCTGTTGCATCTTTCTCCAAAATCACATCTCTGATGCTTCCGATTTCAAGGCAAGGCAAGGCAATGCAAGGCAAGACACGACAAGACAAGACAAGACAAGGCAAGACGAGGCAAGGAAAAACAAGACAAGGCAAGGCAAGACTAGACAAAGCAAAGCAAGGCAAGGCAAGGCAAGGCAAGACAAGACAAGACAAGACAAGACTTGCCACCACCTGCTACTGCTGTTCTGAGATAAGCAGAATTTATTTAGTTGCATTAGTACGTAAATTCACGACTGTACACCACAATAGTTTCGTCAGATTCACGATGCAGGAATAGACGAGTGACGGAAATTCAAGTTTTCCACCAGCCCACAGGACAAAGCAATGAAGGATAAAATGTTCTATTTTCAGAGCTTTCCGGATTTCGGAATTTCCGATAGAGGACCCTGGAATCTGAAATGAGTGTTCTCTCTGTCCATGTATGAAATGTTCAGTCTACATGCCTATGTATTCCCTGTCTCTTCTCCAAGTGTTCCGATAGTTTTGACTTGATCAAGTTTTGTTTCCTTCACGAGATTCTCTAAATTATGCAGCTTTCGAAACAAATGATGTAGGCATGCTTTAAAAACATAATGGTGGACAGAGGTGTGCGGTTCACTTTTAGAAAAGAAAAAAAAAGATACACAGAGTGAGGAAATATAGCAGGAATGAGAGTGGGAAAGAGTGAAGAAATTGTGTGGGAACGAGAGTGGCAGAGAGGGAGGAAATTGTGCAGGAACGAGAGTAGGAAAGAGTGAGGAAATTAGGCAGGAACGAGAGTAGGAAAGAGTGATGAAATTAGACAGGAACGAGAGCGGGAAAGAGTGAGGAAATTGTGTGGGAACGAGAGTGGCAGAGAGTGAGGAAATTGTGCAGGAACGAGAGTAGGAAAGAGTGATGAAATTGTGCAGGAACGAGAGTAGGAAAGAGTGAGGAAATTGTGCAGGAACGAGAGTAAGAAAGAGTGATGAAATTGTGCAGGAACGAGAGTAGGAAAGAGTGATGAAATTAGGCAGGAACGAGAGTAGGAAAGAGTGATGAAATTGAGCGGGAAAGAGTGAGGAAATTGTGTGGGAACGAGAGTGGCAGAGAGGGAGGAAATTGTGCAGGAACGAGAGTAGGAAAGAGTGATGAAATTGTGCAGGAACGAGAGTAGGAAAGAGTGAGGAAATTGTGCAGGAACGAGAGTAGGAAAGAGTGATGAAATTAGGCAGGAACGAGAGTAGGAAAGAGTGATGAAATTAGGCAGGAACGAAAGTAGGAAAGAGTGATGAAATTAGGCAGGAACGAGAGCGGGAAAGAGTGAGGAAATTGTGTGGGAACGAGAGTGGCAGAGAGTGAGGAAATTGTGCAGGAACGAGAGTAGGAAAGAGTGATGAAATTGTGCAGGAACGAGAGTAGGAAAGAGTGAGGAAATTGTGCAGGAACGAGAGTAAGAAAGAGTGATGAAATTAGGCAGGAACGAGAGTAGGAAAGAGTGATGAAATTAGGCAGGAACGAAAGTAGGAAAGAGTGATGAAATTAGGCAGGAACGAGAGCGGGAAAGAGTGAGGAAATTGTGTGGGAACGAGAGTGGCAGAGAGTGAGGAAATTGTGCAGGAACGAGAGTAGGAAAGAGTGATGAAATTAGGCAGGAACGAAAGTAGGAAAGAGTGATGAAATTAGGCAGGAACGAGAGCGGGAAAGAGTGAGGAAATTGTGTGGGAACGAGAGTGGCAGAGAGTGAGGAAATTGTGCAGGAACGAGAGTAGGAAAGAGTGAGGAAATTGTGCAGGAATGAGAGTAGGAAAGAGTGAGGAAATTAGGCAGGAACGAGAGTAGGAAAGAGTGATGAAATTAGGCAGGAACGAAAGTAGGAAAGAGTGATGAAATTAGGCAGGAACGAGAGCGGGAAAGAGTGAGGAAATTGTGTGGGAACGAGAGTGGCAGAGAGGGAGGAAATTGTGCAGGAACGAGAGTGGCAGAGAGTGAGGAAATTGTGCAGGAAGTGGAGGTTAAAAAAAAAAGATGAGTACGTATAAATAAAGAACATACAACAGTCTAATATTTCGAGAAATGCCCCTTTTCATAGTCCACATAAAAAAAACACAACAAATAAAGACACAACAAATTGATTAAATCTATAAACTTCCTCTATTTTCATCTTTTTTACTAAAACTGAACCATACACCTCTGCCTGCCTTTATTGCTAGAACCAGTTTTTTTTTTTTTTTTACCATAGTCGTCACTCCTCTAGTCTCTCATTCTTCACAAACATCACTGTTTTCAATGTGACACATCACAAATACCGGATCTTGAAGTCTGTAGCAGGGACTCATCCTTGTCCTTCAGGATCACATCAAGGGCAGCTCGAATCGGCGAAAGGTTTTCCGCTCGATCGATTGGCGTGCTCTGCGACATGCGCGGCGTATCATGCAGGTAATGCTCATCTCGGGTTATTAGATCTAAGGCTTGAGAGGCGGAGAGTGCCTTGATTTTGCTGTTGGCCTTGTGTTGTATGTACTGTTAATAGTTTGACCGGAGGTTTAGCATAACAGAGTTATCATTTGGTATAAATCACTAAGGGACCGGCTAGCGTAGTGGTTTGAGCACATATCTAGCAACCGAATGGTCGAGGGTTCGAATTCCCAGCTGAGCGGGATTTTTTTTTCCAGACCAATAACGGTCCCGAGGTCGACCCAGACTTGTAAAATTGGTACCAGAGAAAATCTGAGAAGTAAAGGCAGCGAGGAAAGGAACTGGCCCACCCTACCTCATACGCTGATGGCCCAGCATAATGAGGTCTCTAATGCTTCATCCCCATACGGCATTTTGCTATGGGACTTTATATCTATATTTGCTCGAAACTGTTCTTTTCCGCAGTTATATGTACTGTTAATAGTTTGGCTGGATGTTTAGCATAATAGAGTTATAATGGAGTTATAACAGAGTCATCATTTCTTATGGTTGCTCGAAACTTTTCTTTTCCGCTGTCATATGTACTGTCAACAATTTGGCTAGAAGTTTAACATAATAAAGTTATAACAGAGTTATAATAGAGATATCATTTGGTATATTTGCTCCAAACTGTTCTTTTTCGCTGTTGTATTTAATACGCAAATGAGGACAATGAATCTTACTTTTTTTTTCCTCTATGAAAAAAAGGGTTTATGGTTTGTTGTCTGGGTCATCATCACTGCATTCCGGACATGTCCATAGGTGCTCAGATTCCTCCCCTCCCCCCTCTCCGCTCGACATATCCATTAGTGTCCTGTGACTGATATTGCATGTCCTGTGTTGGTTGACATGTCCTCTCGCATGTCCAGTATGCCTCTCTTTCATGGCCGTGCCAATCTGTACTCCCAGCTTTCTCAGTCTAAGTGGCGATGTGGATTCGCTGCCCTCGAAGTCCTCCACTCTGCCTGTCTCTCTAAGGGCATTGAAAAAAATGGGGTGATTTTACCCAAAGATAGACAAATAAAGAAGTTCTATGTACAGAAGGATGAGGTGTATGACATACAAGAAGACAGACAAATAAAGAAGTTCTATGTACAGAAGAATGAAGTGTATGACATACAAGAAGATAGACAAAGAAAGAAGTTCTATGTACAGAAGAATGAAGTGTATGACATACAAGAAGATAGACAAAGAAAGAAGTTCTATGTACAGAAGAATGAAGTGTATGACATACAAGAAGATAGACAAAGAAAGAAGTTCTATGTACAGAAGGATGAAGTGTATGACATACAAGAAGATAGACAAATAAAGAAGTTCTATGTACAGAAGGATGAGGTGTATGACATACAAGAAGACAGACAAAGAAAGAAGTTCTATGTACAGAAGGATGAGGTGTATGACATACAAGAAGACAGACAAAGAAAGGAATATATTATGTACATAATACTGGGGTGTTCTACATTTAAGGGAAGAAAGACAAATAAAGAAGTGTTATACATTAATAAAAGTGGGGTGAATTACATATACAGGAAGATAGACAAATAAGGAAGTATTATGCACAGACGAATGGAGTACATTATATTTACGGAAAGATAGACACATTTTTAAAAAAGTATTGTATACTGAAGAATGTTGCATATTACATGCATACATGAAGACAGACAAACATAGAAGTACCGTGTACTGAGAAATGAGATGTTTTACATGAGCGTGAAGAAAGACAAATATAGAAGTACAGTGCACTGAGGAATGGGGTGTTTTACATGTACGTGAAGATAGACGAATTTGGAAGTAAAGTGTACTAGAGCACAGACAAATAGAGCAGTACTGTAGGTGTTTAAACCAAAGTAGATACGTGAGTAGATATGTCGACATTGACCTGACTATTTATCCAAATGTTGAGAGTTCGTGAGGTCAGAGGAAAGTTCGGAGGTCACAAAGAATACTATCTCGAGGGCATTTATAGATGACGAACATGTAGCATAATTATACTATTTTGGGTGATTTTCCACGTATGCTACATACTACATAGGTCTTGCTTTGAAAGTCATATTGGTGCTACTGTACATATTCTTCGTGCAAGTACTATGGATGAAAAATACGCTAGAGCCCCCTGCTGATAATAGGGTGCAATAAACTTGCTATCCCCGGACTACGGACCAGACTTTGTTACTCTTCATTGCTGTTTATTCTTTTTCGTGGTGGAGAGCGGACAACCGTGTCTTACACTTGAGGCTCAACCCAAGATCAAACACCTTTGGACACACCACATCATCATCTTTTGCATAACTTTTGCCATCTACACGATAACAGCATCACAAATCTCACAACATTGCCCTTGATTTAGAACAAAACGCACGACGTTGGTACTGAAAATCCCATGACAGCTTCTGATCTCTGTTCAATGCAACAGTTTTACCTTCATATAAGCATTAAATATTTTGGCCAAACACTATAAGAAATAACATCTTGTTGGCAGAGATGCAGATGAAGCCACTGACAGCAGTTATTGAGGAAAGACGCTGGCGATGGTTGGGACATGTGCTCTTAATGACTGACAACTCACTACCAAAAATAGCACTAAAATGGACACCACAGGGAACAGAAGTAAGGCTAGACCAAAAGAGACATGGAGAAGAACAGAAAAGATGTTGAGCAATAGAGGGCTCACCTGGGCAACAGCAGAAAAAAGGCAAAGGACGGGCATTTGTGGAAAACCCTTGCGGAAGCCCCATGTGCCCTGGGCACTTAAGGTTCAGAGAGAGAGAGAGAGAGAGAGAGAGAGAGAGAGAGAGAGAGAGAGATAAGCATTAGAAGGGGGGCGGGGGAAGTGTCATTGAATCGAAACATTCCACACACATGACACACACAGCAACTCTCACTTTATCCTGCATATGAGGCTAAGTAAAAAAATATATATCTAAATATCAGAATTTTAACTCAAAATTTGAAAATTCTGATTCTTGGACTATAATATATATATATATATATATATATATATATATATATATATATATATATATATATATATATTCATTTGCATGTCCCTTGCGGAACTTTGCCTCCCTAACAGCACTCCTGTAGGCCTCTCGGTTGTGAGAAAGATGGCCTGCTGCTGATGCATCCATTTGCAGATCATCAACGATGTCTTGCAGCCATCTTCGCCTTGGTCTTCCTCTCTTTCTTTTTTCCCATTATGTACCCTTACAAGACGGTCTTCCCTAGATTATTATGACGTTTAATGTGTCCAAAATATTTAAGTTTTCTCTGTTTAATCCTCTTTACTAGCTAGCCTTCTTCAATATTAAGTTCTTGTAGTATAGATATATTTGTTCTTTTCTGTGTCCATGATATTTGTGTCCATATATATATATATATATATATATATATATATATATATATATATTTGTTTTGTCTATCTTCTCTTCTTCTGCCCTTGTTCTTGGTGTTTATTTGCTGAAACAAATAAGCGAAATTTCTTCTCTTTACCCTCGTATTTCTAATGTTATCTGCACTTACTTGTTGATCTATTCAATTTATGACATGGTTTGGGCTAGATTCAGTCAGGTCTGTCTGGATACACAGAACAGATTCTGTCAAATCAGTCTGGATACACAGAATAGGTTCTGTCAAATCAGTCTGGATACACAGAATAGGTTCTGTCAAATCAGTCTGGATACACAGAACAGGTTCTGTCAAATCAGTCTGGATACACAGAATAGGTTCTGTCAAATCAGTCTGGATACACAGAACAGGTTCTGTCAAATCAGTCTGGATACACAGAACAGGTTCTGTCAAATCAGTCTGGATACACAGAACAGGTTCTGTCAAATCAGTCTGGATACACAGAATAGGTTCTGTCAAATCAGTCTGGATACACAGAATAGGTTCTGTCAAATCAGTCTGGATACACAGAACAGGTTCTGTCAAATCAGTCTGGATACACAGAACAGGTTCTGTCAAATCAGTCTGGATACACAGAATAGGTTCTGTCAAATCAGTCCGGATACACAGAATAGGTTCTGTCAAATCAGTCTGGATACACAGAATAGGTTCTGTCAAATCAGTGTGGATACACAAAACAGGTTCTGTCAAATCAGTCTGGATACACAGAATAGGTTCTGTCAAATCAGTCTGGATACACAGAACAGGTTCTGTCAAATCAGTCTGGATACACAGAACAGGTTCTGTCAAATCAGTCTGGATACACAGAACAGGTTCTGTCAAATCAGTCTGGATACACAAAACAGGTTATGTCAAATCAGTCTGGATACACAGAACAGGTTCTGTCAAATCAGTCTGGATACACAGAACAGGTTCTGTCAAATCAGTCTGGATACACAGAACAGGTTCTGTCAAATCAGTCTGGATACACAGAATAGGTTCTGTCAAATCAGTCCGGATACACAGAATAGGTTCTGTCAAATCAGTCTGGATACACAGAATAGGTTCTGTCAAATCAGTGTGGATACACAAAACAGGTTCTGTCAAATCAGTCTGGATACACAGAATAGGTTCTGTCAAATCAGTCTGGATACACAGAACAGGTTCTGTCAAATCAGTCTGGATACACAGAACAGGTTCTGTCAAATCAGTCTGGATACACAGAACAGGTTCTGTCAAATCAGTCTGGATACACAAAACAGGTTATGTCAAATCAGTCTGGATACACAGAACAGGTTCTGTCAAATCAGTCTGGATACACAGAACAGGTTCTGTCAAATCAGTCTGGATACAATGGCGGGGTTCTGTCAAGTCTGTGTGGGTCTACAGGCTAGATTCTGTCACGTCTGCCTGGGTACAGAGACTATGTTCTGTCACGTCTGCCTGGGTACAGAGACTATGTTCTGTCACGTCTGCCTGGGTACAGAGACTATGTTCTGTCACGTCTGCCTGGGTACAGAGACTAGATTCTGTCACGTATGCCTGGGTACAAAGGTTAGATTCTGTCACGTCTGCCTGGGTACAGAAACTAGATTCTGTCTAATCTGTCTGGATACACAGACTAGGCTTTTGTCCAGTCTGTCTGGATACAGCATATTCTGTCATTTCTCAATGCCATGTAGACTCCAACATTACTTTAACTTTGTTAACACAGTGGATATTGTTGAATTCCTAATCCATTTTTGCAGGAGATCCAAAGAGAATCTGTTTTTTTTTTTTAACTGCTGACTCTATATCAACAGTGCGATACTCTCTACCTCTCCCCATCATGCGATCTAAAACTTTCATTCCTCCCTATATTTTCTTTTCATTAACAAAATCAAACTGGTTTCTCCTACATCTGAAATATCCATAAATCTTTGGAAGTCAGCGAAACACGGACAGAAATTTCCCGCATCTAACTCTTACACGAATCCATATTTCCCTTCAGCTTTATCTAGCTCTGAATCGATAAAGCGACTCCTTCAGTGACAAGTTTCCAAGCGATGAACTTTAGTGGAGTCCAGTTTTCGTGTTTAGAGCGACGTCATAATTGAATTTTTCTTGATGTGAAAAGGCATGGCCAGAGCCTTTTATCAGAGATTCTTTAACTCTTTAACTCCATCACTGGTGGGGCTAGTAGATCTTGCATGACCGTGCAAGTCAAAGCTCAGATTGATATTTAGGCGAAGTCTAAATATAAGTAAAAATAGCACATTTCTGACCCTACCCGTGTTTTTAAATAGTAGAACAGCTTCCTTCTAGTTTATATCTATTTAAATATCTCAACAAAATTTGTTCGGGCAGAGCATGGAACATATTTATGGAATGAAAAAGTTAACCTAGTGCGCTCAAGGCATAACAAAAATAGGCGAAGTGTATAAGTTTATGAAGTATATCCCAAGTGTAAACTGCACTCGTGGCGATAGACAGGCGAGTGAGAGATAACTAGACGCACCAAATCATGGCACCAAAAATGGCACCAAATCATGCCACACAAATGGCACCAAGTCATAGCACCACATCAAGACACAAAAATATGGCGCCAAGTCATGGCAACAAATAAAATCATAGAATTCTGGCATAAAATCAAGACACCACATTATGGCACCAAATCAAGGCACCAAATTATGGCACCAGGTCATGGCACCAAAGTTTTGCTCTGTCTAAATATACCACTTGTAATGGGGATGGGTTTTTTTTATGTAATTTGGAAAACACAGCAAAATTGTCTTCAAAAAAGGAAATCAGCCTTGTTATTCTAAGTCTAATTTGACTGGTTCTCCAACAAAAAATGAGGTGATAATCCTACACATGGAAGTGAAGGTATGAGGTGATAATTCTACACATGGAAGTGAAGGTATGAGGTGATAATCCTACACATGGAAGTGAAGGTATGAGGTGATAATCCTACACATGGAAGTGAAGGTATGAGGTGATAATCCTACACATGGAAGTGAAGGTATGAGGTGATAATCCTACACATGGAAGTGAAGGTATGAGGTGATAATCCTACACATGGAAGTGAAGGTATGAGGTGATAATCCTACACATGGAAGTGAAGGTATGAGGTGATAATCCTACACATGGAAGTGAAGGTATGAGGTGATAATCCTACACATGGAAGTGAAGGTATGAGGTGATAATCCTACACATGGAAGTGAAGGTATGAGGTGATAATCCTACACATGGAAGTGAAGGTATGAGGTGATAATCCTACACATGGAAGTGAAGGTATGAGGTGATAATCCTACACATGGAAGTGAAGGTATGAGGTGATAATCCTACACATGGAAGTGAAGGTATGAGGTGATAATCCTACACATGGAAGTGAAGGTATGAGGTGATAATCCTACACATGGAAGTGAAGGTATGAGGTGATAATCCTACACATGGAAGTGAAGGTATGAGGTGATAATCCTACACATGGAAGTGAAGGTATGAGGTGATAATCCTACACATGGAAGTGAAGGTATGAGGTGATAATCCTACACATGGAAGTGAAGGTATGAGGTGATAATCCTACACATGGAAGTGAAGGTATGAGGTGATAATCCTACACATGGAAGTGAAGGTATGAGGTGATAATCCTACACATGGAAGTGAAGGTATGAGGTGATAATCCTACACATGGAAGTGAAGGTATGAGGTGATAATCCTACACATGGAAGTGAAGGTATGAGGTGATAATCCTACACATGGAAGTAAAGGTATGAGGTGATAATCCTACACATGGAAGTGAAGGTATGAGGTGATAATCCTACACATGGAAGTGAAGGTGTGAATATTTTTGTCCCCGTAAAAGTATATGTTCAGTTTATTCCAGTGATGATTTTCATTCGATTAAAACGGCACATAACACTCGATCTCTATGGCTGAGATGGGTTGGGGGGGGAGAGGGGTGTAGAGTTCCTGTCCAGTGTCATGGTCACTAAAATGTAGCTAATGTGCTAACGTCAGGGTTGGTGGCTTATACCCACTAAGCCCCTATCTCATGTCTCCTATAGAAGCCCTCTCAGAAACAGACCTGGCCTGGCTAACAGGGCAGGGATCTTTCTAGTCCCCCAGAGTGGTGGAGCCTGATAAAGAAGTACTGCACATTCCCCCTGCTTCTCCATTCATGGAGAAAAGTGACTCCCTGTTGGACGCGATGCTGTGCCTCAACATCTCCACCGCATCAGCTGCAAAGAACATCTACTTGCAGTTCCCCGGAGAGACAGAGAAACAGTAACAATAACTTCTCTCTCTATCTTCCCCTGTCTCTTCTTCCTTCAGTTTTTCCAGTTGCCACAGTGTGTTCCAATTTTCCTCTTCTCAGGAAATGTCCTACAAATCTCGCTTGTCTGCCTCTGATCTTTGCTGTAATTTGCTTTTCAACTCCAGCCCCTCTTAGGACTTCTTCATTGGTTTTCTTGGCTGTCCGTAGTACCTTCAACATCATTACCAGGATGTTACCTGTTACTTGTTACCTGTAAATGTTACCTGGTTGCTAAAAAAAAAACAAATGAAAATATTTTTGCACATTTTTTTTTACAATTCTGGACAGCGAAGTTCATTAATACGCTGTTCTTACTGGGCTATAGCGTTGCCCGTCCTACCAGAGTCCGTGGTTCAAGTCCCAGGTATTTCTCTTGTCATTTTTTTTTCTTTCGCTCATGTCTTCTTCTTCTTCTTCTGCGTTCGAGGCTGTTGGTTACGTCAGATCCTGATCCCTGTCGACATGGCAAAGCCCGCAGTCCTCTCCAGATTCTGACAGGAGCCCCAAAGCTTTTGCCCCAAGCTTGTGTCTTCTGGCCACGTCTCACGCCTCAGGTCTGCATGGTTTGGGCACTCTTGTAGGATGTGTTCTGGAGTTTGGACTCCACTGCCACATAGACACTCGTTTGTGTGAGACATTTTAAGTCGATGGAGGTGGCTTAGTAGTCTGCAGTGGCCTGTCCTTAGGCGGAAGAGGATGGTTTGCTGATGTCCTTGTAGTTGGTGTATTGGATCTGGATCGTTGTTATATTTCAGTTGCGTTTTCCACTCAGATCTGCACTGGTTACGGATTATAGTTTTCGCTTCTTGGTAGTTTATCTCCTGTCTAAAACTGCTTTGTCTACGATGTTTTCGAGGTCTAATCATACAACACCGTGCTCTGTCACTTTGCTGCCAAAAGATAACACGCGACGGCTTCAAAATAAAATAAGAAACTCTTTTTTTTCCCCCACAAAATTTTCAGCAAACTTCACACTTCTTGTAACATTTCTTCTAACTCGAATGTTTGTCAAGATGGCCGATGCTTGAGCACATTTCATTCATTGTTATCCAACAACGCTACCATACTAGGAGAGACATTTTATTAAGCAAAAATGTAGCCCCTTAAACTTCTGCTAAAACTAGGCTAAAACAATTTCATATATATATGAAATAAACCTATTCAATTGGTCTATAAAAGATGATTTTAACAAGAACATCCCTGGAGAGTTGTTGAATTCTATGTAGGGAAGCTGCCATCAAATTCACCTCTTACGTTCTGGAGGACTTTTGGAAAGTGCGTAATCGTTTGCTGGGACTGTTGTTAAAAGATGAAAGAGCACTGGTTTTTGTCTGTCGTGTGCACCGTCGCATAATAATATAATGTCAAGTTTCTTGACAAAACGCCTGCGATATTTTTCAATAATTTTTAGTTGGGCGATGGTTCAGAGCTGGTTTCGCGAATACGTTTTTTTTTAAACATAAACGTATGTGAAGGATTTTCAATTTAATGTGGAGACAGCCAGAAGTGTATGGTGCATATTTTAAAAAATGGGTTGAAAGACGAAAAGAGGAGGCGGGGAAAATGGCAAAGAGAATTTTAACCAAAAACAATATAAGATTTGCTCCGTGGTATTATCTTCTTCTTCTTCGTTCGCATTGTCTGTCTATATCTGCAGTCCTGTCTCTTGGATAAATTTCACTGTTTTTTTTTTTTTTACAATTCTGGACAGCGAAGTTCATTAATACGCTGTTCTTACTGGGCTATAGCGTTGCCCGTCCTACCAGAGTCCGTGGTTCAAGTCCCAGGTATTTCTCTTGTCATTTTTTTTTCTTTCGCTCATGTCTTCTTCTTCTTCTTCTGCGTTCGAGGCTGTTGGTTACGTCAGATCCTGATCCCTGTCGACATGGCAAAGCCCGCAGTCCTCTCCAGATTCTGACAGGAGCCCCAAAGCTTTTGCCCCAAGCTTGTGTCTTCTGGCCACGTCTCACGCCTCAGGTCTGCATGGTTTGGGCACTCTTGTAGGATGTGTTCTGGAGTTTGGACTCCACTGCCACATAGACACTCGTTTGTGTGAGACATTTTAAGTCGATGGAGGTGGCTTAGTAGTCTGCAGTGGCCTGTCCTTAGGCGGAAGAGGATGGTTTGCTGATGTCCTTGTAGTTGGTGTATTGGATCTGGATCGTTGTTATATTTCAGTTGCGTTTTCCACTCAGATCTGCACTGGTTACGGATTATAGTTTTCGCTTCTTGGTAGTTTATCTCCTGTCTAAAACTGCTTTGTCTACGATGTTTTCGAGGTCTAATCATACAACACCGTGCTCTGTCACTTTGCTGCCAAAAGATAACACGCGACGGCT
This sequence comes from Achatina immaculata, assembly GCA_009760885.1. Taxonomy (NCBI): domain Eukaryota; kingdom Metazoa; phylum Mollusca; class Gastropoda; order Stylommatophora; family Achatinidae; genus Lissachatina; species Lissachatina immaculata. Next base: position 29,765,143 of record CM019693.1, on the reverse strand, counting down.
TCAAAATAAAATAAGAAACTCTTTTTTTTCCCCCACAAAATTTTCAGCAAACTTCACACTTCTTGTAACATTTCTTCTAACTCGAATGTTTGTCAAGATGGCCGATGCTTGAGCACATTTCATTCATTGTTATCCAACAACGCTACCATACTAGGAGAGACATTTTATTAAGCAAAAATGTAGCCCCTTAAACTTCTGCTAAAACTAGGCTAAAACAATTTCATATATATATGAAATAAACCTATTCAATTGGTCTATAAAAGATGATTTTAACAAGAACATCCCTGGAGAGTTGTTGAATTCTATGTAGGGAAGCTGCCATCAAATTCACCTCTTACGTTCTGGAGGACTTTTGGAAAGTGCGTAATCGTTTGCTGGGACTGTTGTTAAAAGATGAAAGAGCACTGGTTTTTGTCTGTCGTGTGCACCGTCGCATAATAATATAATGTCAAGTTTCTTGACAAAACGCCTGCGATATTTTTCAATAATTTTTAGTTGGGCGATGGTTCAGAGCTGGTTTCGCGAATACGTTTTTTTTTAAACATAAACGTATGTGAAGGATTTTCAATTTAATGTGGAGACAGCCAGAAGTGTATGGTGCATATTTTAAAAAATGGGTTGAAAGACGAAAAGAGGAGGCGGGGAAAATGGCAAAGAGAATTTTAACCAAAAACAATATAAGATTTGCTCCGTGGTATTATCTTCTTCTTCTTCTTCGTTCGCATTGTCTGTCTATATCTGCAGTCCTGTCTCTTGGATAAATTTCACTGTTTTTTTTTTTTTGTAATTCATGTATGGAACCGTAGAGCTTATCTTCTTTAGTGGTTTCACTGGGCCAGTAATTATTTCTCAGTGTTTCATAGTTGGTGCAGTTCTGGAGGATATGTTCCACAGTTTGGGGCACCTGGGCACATGTACATAGATTAGTAGTACCAACCTTAAACTTTGTATACATATGACTTCGGAGTCGGCTGTGTCCTGTTCGGAGACGGAAGATGGTGACTTGTTCCTTTCTGTTTAGCATGTGATAGTCATCATGTGGTGGTGTTTGTGGCTTCCTGTAGGTTTTTATCATGCTTTTCTTCTATTATAGGTGATTGGTATGTCTAGTTGTTCCATTTCAGTGCCCTCTTTGGCCAGATGGTCAGCTTTCTCATTGCCTGGTATCCCACAGTGGGAGGGAATCCATTGCAAAGTGACTCCCTGTTGTAAGCCAATTTTTGACAAGTATTATGAAATAATTGTCGCTCTAAATCCAGGCCAACTTCACAGACATGGGGCATTTCGTATCTCCAGAATCTTGTCATTTCTTTAAGATCAGTCCATGTCATGTCCCAGGTCGTCAAATATGAGAAAGAAAAGAGATCAATTATGAACACAATATGAAAAAATTACGTCCTCCATGAGCAGAAAAGACGTCCTCCATGAACAGAACAGACGTCCTCCGGAAACAGAACAGGCGTCCTCCAGGAACAGAACTGATGTTCTCCAGAAACAGAACAGACGTCCTCCATGAACAGAACAGACGTCCTCCGGAAACAGAACAGGCGTCCTCCGGAAACAGAACAGGCGTCCTCCAGGAACAGAACTGATGTTCTCCGGAAACAGAACAGACGTCCTCCATGAACAGAACAGACGTCCTCCAGGAACAGAACAGGCGTCCTCCAGGAACTGACATTTTAGACGAGAAAGGGGAATACTCACTTGGGAACAGAAGAGAAAGAGATTAACGAAATAAATAATCAACAACTTACAAACATCTGGAAGTCTTTACCCTGAGTCCTCACCCCCCTCCCCCCCCCCCTCTGCCCCAGCCATTAGTGTGTCAGGAGGTTAAAGGTCTGAGGCACTTGAAGGAGTGGTACTTCCTGGGAACAATCTAGAGGATTGTGCAGATGCTACGTTCTCTTTAAACATTTCTGCATAGAATTAATCTAGAGGATTGTGCAGCTGCTACGCTCTCTTTAGACATTTCTGCATAGAATTAATCTAGAGGATTGTGCAGCTGCTACGCTCTCTTTAGACATTTCTGCATAGAATTAATCTAGAGGATTGTGCAGCTGCTACGTTCTCTTTAGACATTTCTGCATAGAATTAATCTAGAGGATTGTGCAGCTGCTACGCTCTCTTTAGACATTTCTGCATAGAATTAATCTGTATTTTCCTTTTTAAGTCTGACTAGAAAATTCTGGTGTTAAAAAATAAAACGCCAGCTAGAGGAAAGTTAATGTTAATGTACAAATGAAAGGTTGGGGGGGGGGGGGGGATAATAAAGAGCCAGTTAGCAGAGTTGTTTCACTCAATTTGGAGGCGAAGTTCAGAGTGATACCAAAGTATGCACACAGAACCGTTGTAAAACATGGGCACCACGGGGCATAATTCAGATATTGTCAGCGTAAACTCTTCTTTGTGTCATTTAAACAATGGCCAATGTGGCGGGGTTAGAGGGGCCCCCTGTGCACTGCTTTGCCTACAGTGCAGTGGTATCAAGACGGTCCTAAATGAATGCACTCGGAACAAAAGCATACTTTTCAAAGTTATTCCCCCTCCCCAAAAAAAGTCACCAAGTGAGCTTATGGAAAACATAAAGGATCGAGATCTATGGAGAAGAATGATAGCGAACACCTTCCAGTACGGCATCTAATGATGATGATGATGATGACAATGATGGCGATTATAATGAAAAGTCATTTATCTTGCGCGTTGCTTGAATGGCAATCACGATTCTAATAACTTTGACAAGTTGCACAGTCACGAAGCTTAGTGTAGGCGCAGCGTTATGCGCATGTCTTTTCATTGATTCAAGGGGAACGAATGCTTCATATTAGCTAACGATCATGTATTGCGGTAATTTTCGTCAAGTAATTGGAATATCGTGTTCTCAAACTGTGCTATCTCGTCGATAATTTCTGTACAGAACTTTAGTTTCACAAGCCTAGACCGCCAGGACGAGAAAGGAACGCGATCGTCGAAAGATCAACCCACCGGAAGTGCGAAGTTGTGCGCACATGTAATGTCTAAGTTTAGCTTAGGTTTCAAGATGGCTATTTGTACTGTCTTCATATTCTGTATTTACCCAGCTGAATATTAGATCTGCCTTTGTTCCAGACAGTCTTCCAGTTATTTTTCACACTGGGCTAAACATCATCATCATCAGGTGCCGTGCCGATTGGCGTTGGCTATTATGCTTCTCCAGAGTACACGATCCTTCATGCAGGCCATCAGCTCAGTTGGTGATCTCCTCTCACACCATCTCGTCAGACTGTCCAGTGTCATTTCTCTTGGTCTTCCTCTTGATCTTCTTCCTTCTATTTTTCCTGTTGTTATAATATTTTCAATGTCCCCTCTTCTCATTGCATGTCCTATGAAAGTACACTGTTTCTCTCTCTTATTATTTTTACAAGATTTTTTGTCTCTCCAGCTCTTCTCATACATTCTTCATTAGTTATTTTTTTCTGTCCAGGAGATTCGCAACATTCTTCTAATAAACCACTCCCTTCTTCTAATAATGTTGCGGCTAAACATCGCTTGAATCAAAACTAATCATCTCATGTAAGTTTTCCATAGAATTCTGTTCTTCTCGCCCTTTGCTCTTCTAAAAAAATACAGGAGTTCCTTTTCATCATTAACCCTTTCACTTCAGAATAGTATTGGCAGTGGCAAAATGCCAATACATATGCCTGGAAGTGGCGGAAACCTCGTTGCTGGTCACGCTTCTGTGTTAGAGCTAGGGGTTAAATCTTCCGAGACTGGTCAGTCAACTTCAGGTCATATCCCAACAGAACAGAGCAGACGTCCTCCAGGAACAGAACAGACCAGACGTCCTCCAGGAACAGAACAGATGTCATCCAGGGACAGAGCAGACGTCCTCCAGGAGCAGAACAGACGTTCTCCAGGAACAGAGCAGACGTCATCCAAGAACTGACATTTTAGACGAGAAAAGGGGATATTCACTTGGGAACAGAAGAAAAAGAGATAAAAGAAATAAGTAATCAACGTTAGATCCCGCACACCTATTGAAATCAATATTCGCAGCGATATTTAGGCAAAGGTTAAATAAAATGAAAAGTAGTACATTTCTAAACCAACCAATATTTTTAAAAAAATTATAGACTAACTAATTTCCAGTTTATTTCTACCAAAATTTCTAATCGAAATTTATTCTTGTAGAGCAAGGAAATTAATTCAGGAATGAGAGAGATAATGAAGCATTTCTACTTGAGACAACTGTCAAACTTGTTATCCAATGAGTATTACGTCCATCTCTGATATCTGAGTATCTCTTTCCATACAAATCTTTGAGGTGCAGTTTTAGGCAAACGGCTTTTCTTTTCCATCTCGGTAGTTCATAAACATATTCTGAGATGTGCTTATCTGTGGTGTCTGTTTATGTATCACACTGGGCGCCTGAGAGAGATGTGCTTATCTGTGGTGTCTGTTTATGTATCACACTGGGCGCCTGAGAGAGATGTGCTTATCTGTGGTGTCTGTTTATGTATCACACTGGGCGCCTGGGTAATTGAAACTTGGTTAATGTGTTCCACGATGACGGTCTGTCCTATCTGGAAGTCGCCTCACATGTAGAAACACACATCAGGCTCTTCATGAAGCCTTGGAACAAAAGGAGGCCAGACATGTGTCCACAAATCAAGGCCAATATGATCATTTCTAGGGTGTTCACAGATCAAGGCCAATATGACCATCTCTGGTGTGTCCACAGATCAGGGCAAATATGACCATCTCTGGTGTGTCCACAGATCAGGGCAAATATGACCATCTCTGGTGTGTCCACAGATCAGGGCAAATATGACCATCTCTGGTGTGTCCACAGATCAGGGCAAATATGGGCACTAACACTAAATCCTCTATATCAGGCAGGGACGAACTCATGGCACAGACGCAGATATTTTGGCAAGGGTAATACCCATAAATTTCGCATTTTAAAATATCTCTCTCTCTCTGAACCTTAAGTGCCCAGGGCACATGGGGCTTCCGCAAGGGTTTTCCACAAATGCCTGTCCTTCGCCTTTTTTTCTGCTCTTGCCCAGGTGAGCCCTCTATTGCTCAACATCCTTTCTGTTGTTCTTCTCCATGTCTCTTTTGGTCTACCTTTACTTCTGTTCCCCTGTGGTGTCCATCTTAGTGCTATTTTTGGTAGTGAGTTGTCAGTCATTCGGAGCACATGTCCCAACCATTGCCAGCGTCTTTCCTCAATAATTGTTGTCAGTGGTTTCATCTGCATTTCTGCTAATAAGATGTTATTATATACAGTAAATATACAGTAAAATTATTTGCTGCACGTAAAGGACTTTTTAATATCACGGACACAAAAAAAGAACAAATATATCCATACAAAAACTTGATACTGAAGAAGGCTGGCTAGTAAAGAGGATTAAAGAGAGAAAACTTAAATATTTTGGACACATTAAATGTCATGATAATTTAGAGAAGACCGTCTTGGAAGGGTGCATAATGGGAAAAAGAAAGAGAGGAAGACCAAGGCGAAGATGGTTGCAAGACATTTTTGATGATCTGCAAATGGATGCATCAGCAGCAGGCCATCTTGCTTACAACCGAGAGGCATACAGGAGTGCTGTTAGGGAGGCAAAGTTCCGCAAGGGACATGCAAATGAATGAAAAGGATTTCTCCCCCCCCCCCCCCGTTACGCACACTAATAAAAGACTGGCCAACCCTCTCGTAGCCTTTACATAACATGGCTACCCCTTACTTTCACCTTGCTTTAACTGGCATACTTTATTATAACTAGGGGCCTCCGAAAGGGGTGAGGGTTGGGGGTGGGGGGGGGGTCATCCAGCCGGCGCCCTGTTCCGGGGCCCCGAAAGTTTTTTTTCTGGAGAAGGGGGGGGGGCGGAGAAGGATTGAATGAAAACAATAAGAGGAGAGCGGGAAGTGGAGTTTTATACCCCCATATAACTAACTACTGTACTTGTACCTCCATATAACTAACTACTGTACTTGTACCTCCATATAACTAACTACTGTGCTTGTACCCCCATATAACTAACTACTGTGCTTGTACCCCCATATAACTAACTACTGTACTTGTACCTCCATATAACTAACCACTGTACTTGTACCTCCATATAACTAACCACTGTACTTGTACCTCCATATAACTAACTACTGTACTTGTACCTCCATATAACTAACCACTGTACTTGTACCTCCATATAACTAACTACTGTACTTGTACCTCCATATAACTAACTACTGTACTTGTACCTCCATATAACTAACTACTGTACTTGTACCTCCATATACTAACTACTGTACTTGTACCTCCATATAACTAACTACTGTACTTGTACCTCCATATAACTAACTACTGTACTTGTACCTCCATATAACTATCTACTGTACTTGTACCTCCATATAACTAACTACTGTACTTGTACCTCCATATAACTAACTACTGTACTTGTACCTCCATATAACTAACTACTGTACTTGTACCTCCATATAACTAACTACTGTACTTGTACCTCCATATAACTAACTACTGTACTTGTACCTCCATATAACTAACTACTGTACTTGTACCTCCATATAACTAACTACTGTACTTGTACCTCCATATAACTATCTACTGTACTTGTACCTCCATATAACTAACTACTGTACTTGTACCTCCATATAACTAACTACTGTACTTGTACCTCCATATAACTAACTACTGTACTTGTACCTCCATATAACTAACTACTGTACTTGTACCTCCATATAACTAACTACTGTACTTGTACCTCCATATAACTAACTACTGTACTTGTACCTCCATATAACTAACTACTGTACTTGTACCTCCATATAACTAACTACTGTACTTGTACCTCCATATAACTATCTACTGTACATGGCTTTTGTCTGCTGTTGTCGCGGAGAACTATGTCCCCGTTGTAATGTAAGGTGGCATTGTCCCACACGCCGTCGTATTCTCTTGTCTTAGGGATACCTTTTCGCTCCATCTATAGACCCTCCTTGAAGCTCGGCTGTTTCTGATTACTTCCACACAGCTGTTATAAAACAAGTTCATTCACTTATTAGCATGTCCCTTGCGGAACTTTGCTTTTCTAACAGCTCTCTTGAAGGTCCTTCGTCTGTAGGCAAAATGCTCTGGTGATGATGCATCCATTCGCAAACATCATCAACAATATCTTGTTGCCATCTTCACCTTGTTCTTTCTCTTAAGTTATCTTAAACTGCTCTTACAGACACCGAATACAATTAATTGTTTTTCTGAATAGTTTCGAAAATTTTGTTTAGTAGATAGTCATTTATAATTTATTTAGTTACTTCTGTACTGAGTGAATGGATAAGAGCGAAACGTAAATGTTATATTTTATTTTATGTCTTTCAGCTTCAATGTTAATTAAGTTTGTTACATGAACAGCATATTTGTAGAATGTCTGGAATAGAGTGAAAGATGTATGATAAAGGGCAGAATGTCAGACGGGCCTGCGTGCCCTTTTGAAATAAAGATCAATCAATCAATCTCTTTCTTTCTTTTCCATTATATACCCTTCCATGACTGTCTTATCCAAACTCTCATGATGTTTAATATATCCAAAATATTTACGTTTTCTCTGTTTAATCTTCTTTTAACCTTCTTCAATATTAATTTCTTGTGGTATTGATATATTTGTTCTTTTTGTGTCCATTATACAGGGACCGACATAAAGCATAGCTCGATTTTTTTTTTAAAAATGGAAAATAAATTAAGCGGCATACATGTTTTTGGTAAAACAAAAAAAGTGAATTGAAACTCAGAAAAGTGAGTATTTTTATTATTACTGACAATCATATTTACATTTTGAAAATTACGCCTTTTAGATGCCCGCCATTACATTTGATACATTCAGCCAGGCGTCTGGAAAATTCCTGCATAACGCCATTTAACATGTTCAAAGGGATATTTTGAATACATTGTCGGATTCGATCCTTTAGATCTGCAATTGACTGTGGTCGACTAGCACACACCGTGTTCGTGAGATACCCCCACAAAAAGAAGTCTGCGGCCGATAAATCCGGTGACCTTGCCGGCCAATGAATATCCCCAAATCTGGAAATAAGACGATTGGGAAATATTTGTCGCAGCATGGCCATGGACTGACGGGCTGTGTGGGCAGTTGCTCCATCTTGTTGAAACCAAATTAGTCTCTTATTTCTATTGGCCAAGTCTGGAATGAAGTATTCAGTTAGCATCTGCACATAAAGATCACTATTAACAGTAAGCGGATGCCCGTCTTCGACTTTAAAAAAAATGGGCCAATGACGCTGAATGACGCAACGCCACATCACACTGTTACTCGTTCACTATGGAGCGGTTTCTCATGCAGTAATTGTGGATCTTCAGCTGACCAGTATCTGAAATCCTGCTACTTCACACTTCCTGACAACTCAGAATGTGCTTCATGAGACATTATGAGGCTATTGAACAAATTCGCATTTTCTTCAATGCATGCTAGAAAATCGGTAGCAAAATCAAGTCTGTTAATTGTATCCAAATCATTCAGTTGCTGCACAACTTTCAACGTGTAAGGGTCGGAATGCAGATGATGATGAATGATTCGACGTGGCGAGCGATCCGACATACCAAGTGCCAAAGCGTGCCTAACAGCTGATCGCCGAGGGCTACGAAGCAATGCGTTGCGAACATCTTGACTTTGTTCAGGTGTCTGAGTTCTTGGACGACCAGTGGACTTGTTATTAAGGCAATTAGCGGTTTTCTTAATTTTTTTTTTTACCCACCTCAAAATTGTTCTCCGATAAGGAAGATTATCGCAGGGACGCAACTCAAAATGGCGATGAAACTTTCATTGTACAGTAATAGACGATTCTCCACTTTTAAAATAAGTTTCAACGGTGAATGCGCGATGTTATGTTTGCCAAGAAGCCATTTTTAAAAGTTACCGTTTGTCTGCTTCATCTCTAACGTCATGTTTTTTTTCACACGTATTCAGTTTTGCACACTACGTCAGTTAAATCCAGCTATGCTTTATGCCGGGCCCTGTATTTGTAGTACTCTTCTATAGCATTTACATTCAAAGGCATTTATGTGTTTCTCAGCTGTTTTGTTACATTTTTATAAAACAAATGTAACTGGTTAATTTGGCTTCGTAACTGGAGCCCGCAGACTGCCCGCGTTGCATGCGGCCCGTGTTCTATAGAAGGGAACTGTGTTAAATGTGGTAAATAATAGCAGTAACAATAAAAGTAACAGTCGTGTATTATTAGGGGTTCCTCCTGTTTGTTTGTTTTTAAAATGCAGTTTAAAATTAAATGGAACTATTCTAAAGCAGGTGCAGAAATTCAAATACCTTGGAGCAGTAGTAACTTCAGATGGGAAATGCAGAACAGAAGTTAGGAACAGAATAGGCCAAGCAAAGACTGCATTTCAGAGAATGAGAAACATATTAGCTAACACATCTTTATCAATGAATGTTAGAAAACGAGTCCTAAAATGCTATATTGAACCTATCTTGTTATATGGAAGTGAATCATGGACAATAGGCAAGTCTGCACAAAAATCATTGGAAGCAGCAGAAATGTGGTTTATTAGAAGAATGTTGCGAATTCCCTGGACAGTAAAAATAACTAATTTTTATATTAGATTTTATATTTTTATATTATAAAAATGTTATTATAATAATGTTTGAGAAGAGTTGGACATAGAAAAAAATATTGTAAAAAAAATAAGAGACAGAAACAATGTACTTTCATAGGACATGCAATGAGAAGAGGGGGTATTGAAAATATTATAACAACAGGAAAAATAGAGGGAAGAAGAGCCAGGGGAAGACCAAGAGAAATGATACTGGACAGTCTGACGGGATGGTGTGAGAGGAGAGCACCAACTGAGCTAATTGCCTGCATGAAGGATCGTGCACTCTAGAGAAGAATAATAACCAACACCAATCGGCACTACACCTGATGATGATAGTGATGATGATGATAATGATGATGATGTTTGATCGTTGTGGACGTGATAATTACTAGTAAGTGTTACATTAGTAGTAGTAGTAGACATAGTAGTGGTAGCAGTAGCGGTAGGAGTAACAGTAGCAGTAGTAGTAGTACTAGTAGTAGTAGTAGTAGTAGTAGTAGTAGTAGTAGTAGTAATAGAAGCAGCAGTAGTAGTAGTAGTAATTAAGAAAAAGTACTTTTAGTAGTAGAGTAGTAGTAGTAGCAGTAGGAGTAGCAGTAGCAGTAATAGCAGCAGTAGTAGCAGCAGCAGCAGCAGTAGTAGTAATTAAGAAAAAGTACTTTTAGTAGTAGAGTAGTAGTAGTAGCAGTAGGAGTAGCAGTAGTAGTAGTAGTAGTACTAGTAATATTAGTAGTAGTAGTAGTAGTAGTAGTAGTAGTAGCAGCAGTAGTAGCAGCAGCAGCAGCAGCAGTAGTAGTAATTAAGAAAAAGTACTTTTAGTAGTAGTAGTAGTAGTAGTAGTAGTAGTAGTAGTAGTAGTAGTAGCAGTAATTAAGAAAAAGTACTTTTAGTAGTAGCAGCAATAGTAGTAATAGTAGCAGCATGAGTATTATTATTAGCAGTAGTAAAATTACTAGAAATAGTAATGACAGGCTGATGAAGAAGTAAGCTAGTATAAATAGCTGCAGTAGTAGTAGTAGTAGTAGTAGTAGTAGTAGTAGTAGTAGTAGTAGTAGTAGTAGAAGTAATATAGTAACGGTAATGGTAGTAATGGTAGTAATTAGTAGTAGTAGTTAGTAGTAGTAGTAGAAGTGGTATTGGTGGTGGTGGTAGTGGTGGTTATTGTGGTTGTGGTGGTGGTTTTGGTGGTTGTTGTGATTGTTGTTGTTGTTGTGGTGGTGGTGGTGTAAATATTATTATATATCATATGTTTATTTTCTTAATGTCAATTGCATTTCTTTACTTTATAACTGACAGTTAGTGTGTCATGTCTACTTAATACATTAATTCTATACTTGTATCTCTAGAAGGAGAATTTAGTTAGTCAGGTAACGACATCAGTCTCCCCGTTCTTTAGTTCAACAGCACGTACGGGACCTGGGCTTCCCTTTATGGTCTTTCCCAGGTTCTGTCCCACTATATCTATATTTATATACGGAACTCCTCCCCCGGGCTATACACCCGCTTAAAGCCGTACAATCAACACTAAATACGTGCTTATCATCAACAGACACGAATGCTAATACAACATTTACTTTTACAGAGAACAAGTGATAGCTGTAGAAGTGGGAGCGAGAGGATTCGTAGCAACATCAGCATACGACCTATGTAAGCAACTGGGCATAAAGAGACACGCAAGAGCAAGGGTATTGAAAAGCCTTTCAGAAACAGCAGAAAAGGCTCTCATGCTGGCTGTGGAGTATACGAAACAAACATTGAGAACATAAATAATTTCGTTTGTCACAATCAATATCAGTCCTCCGTAGCTAAATCGCTAAAGACGCACTTCAAAGTGCAGTGCCAACTGGAAGATCATGGGTTCAATCCCGGGACGAAAAAAAGGAACAACACATCAAGACCTCTGGGAGTCATGACCCAGAGGGGCCCATCCCCCCCCCCCCCCCTTTAGAGCGTCAGGAGTTTAAACACTTGTCTGAAAGCAGGGGGTACTTCCTCTGATGATCTGAAGGAATTGTGTTGTTGTTCCGCTTTCTACAGTAGAGAGTTTCCTGCATACATACAATTCTGCCATTTTATATCTGGATTCCAGTTTATTACACTTACGAGGGGTGATTGATAACTTCTCGGCCTAAGGTATAAATACTTGAAACACACAGTTGATATTTGGTGCATTTGTAGATCAGGTTAATGTAAGATTAAACACAATGTTTCAAGACATTAACTGCAACCATTTTTTTTACAGACTACTGAAGTGGTAAGGGGTGGCAGAAATTGAGAAAATTTCTCATCGACCAGTCATTCGCTACCTCTGCATCAAGGGCTTATCATCGAAGGAGATCTATGAGGATATGGTAAAAACTCTAGGGAAGAGTGCCCCTTCTTGCAGCACAGTGAAGAAATCAGCAGCTCAGTTCAAAAATGGAAGGGAGAGAAGATGATCCCCGTCCAGAAAGACCAAGAATGATAACCACCGATGAAACCACCGGCAGAATCCATGATATGATAATGGAGGATCGACGACCAACTGAGCGGTACATTGCTGCTGAGTTGGGCATCTCCCAGGAACGTGTTCATGCCATTATTCACAATGATCTTCAAATGACAAAGGTCTCTGCTCGATGGGTCCCAAAACGTCTTGGAGCTGATCACAAATGACAGAGTCTCAACATGTCAAGAGACAATCTTTGCCACTTTTCTGCAGATCTTGAAAAGTTTCTTCAGCAATTTGTGACTGGATGAGACTTGGGTTCATCATTTTCAACCAGAAACCAAAGAACAGTCAAAGCAGTGGAAACATCATGAATCCCCACTTCCAAAGAAAGCAAGGGTGGTTCTGTCTGCAGACAAAGTGATGGCTTCCAGCTTTTGAGATTCAGCTATTAGTAGACTATCTTCAAAAGGGTAGAACGGTCACCGGAGCCTATTACGCTAATCTTGTGAAGCAACTGCGGGTCAAACTGAAGGAAAAGCGTCGAGGGAAATTGACGAGAGGAGTCATCTTTTATCAAGACAATGCTGCAGTTCACAAGTCGGCGGTGGCAATGGCTGACATTCATGAATGCGGCTTCCAGCTTCTTGAACATCCTCCTTATTCCCCAGATTTGGCCCCTTCGGACTATTACCTGTTTACCAAACTCAAAAAGGAGCTAGCTCAGTGGTCGCAAATTTACTTCAGATGATGACGTCATTCATGCTGTAGACCACTTTCTACTGGCACAAGATGCTGACTTTTACAAAGAAGGGATCCGTATGCTCCAGGATCGCTGGACTAAGTGCATAAACTTGCAAGAGGACTATGTTGAGAAATAACCAACAAAAAAAGTTGTCCACAAATAATCCGTCGTACCTTAGCCCGAGAACTTATTCATCCACGTATCACACAACATCAAAACAAGAGTGAACATATCTCACATGAACATGCAGAAAATGCACATTTATAACATATAATCATTTCATTAATACATTAAGTCAAATTTCGTCATACTAATGAGCCGTACCAACAGCACGGTCTAAACACTCAATATCAATACTTACATTATTTTATTAGCCACTGTCTAGAAAAACATTTTCATCACATGGAGAACCTGTGGTCCTCGTGGAGCCTTTAATAACACAAAATTAGCGCCCCAATCTCAGGACTCAGATATCAACATTTATCAACATGAATGATGAGAAATGAAACTTGGTAATGACTCTAAGTTACAATGTCTAATATGTTTTTACATAAGACAGGACGGTTTAAGCCAACGAACACTTGACAACAAACATACAAAACATATCGGCCCCGTGACCATCCAACACTTGACCACAAACCATACAAAACATCATAGGCCCCGTGACCATCCAACACTTGACCACAAACCATACAAAACATCATAGGCCCCGTGACCATCCAACACTTGACTACAAACCATACAAAACATCATGGGCCCCGTGACTATCGAACATTTGACAACAAACAAACAAAATATCATGGGCCCCGTGACCATCCAACACTTGACCACAAACCACACAAAACATCATGGGCCCCGTGACCATCCAACACTTGACCACAAACCACACAAAACATCATGGGCCCCGTGACCATCCAACACTTGACCACAAACCACACAAAACATCATGGGCCCCGTGACCATCGAACATTTGACCACAAACAAACAAAACATCATGCGCCCCGTAACACACCTCATGGCACGTAATCTCACGGAGCTCCACCAATAACATATAAATAACAGTATTACAAAGAGGAATAGTTAGTTCATCATTAATCTCTCAACAACTTGGTAATTCTCCCAACATAAACAATGTATCACGACTTGTATTACTTTACACTTACACTCCTAGTCGTGATGAAAACAGCTCACATTACTACTCACGAAGAATTTAAAACACTCATCACAATTACACACCAAAGATGTCGGACTTCACATACGTTGAAACTCCACATAGGACACCCGACGATACTGGAACAAACTAAGGACGGCACGGGGTAGATTTACATCAAGAAGGCATCACGAACAATCTCTACGAATACATTCCAACACAGGGCATCACAACCCCCGGCCGTACCTCTCTACACAGAACATCACAACCCCCGGCCGTACCTCTCTACACAGAACATCACAACCCTCGGCCGTACCTCTCTACACAGGACATCACAACTCCTGGCCGTACCTCTCTACACAGGACATCACAACCCCTGGCCGTACCTCTCTACACAGAACATCACAACCCCCGGCCGTACCTCTCTACACAGAACATCACAACCCCCGGCCGTACCTCTCTACACAGAACATCACAACCCCCGACCGTACCTCTCTACACAGAACATCACAACCCCCGGCCGTACCTCTCTACACAGAACATCACAACCCCCGGCCGTACCTCTCTACACAGAACATCACAACCCCTGGCCGTACCTCTCTACACAGAACATCACAACCCCTGGCCGTACCTCTCTACACAGGACATCACAACCCCCGGCCGTACCTCTCTACACAGAACATCACAACCCCCGGCCGTACCTCTCTACACAGAACATCACAACCCCTGGCCGTACCTCTCTACACAGAACATCACAACCCCTGGCCGTACCTCTCTACACAGGACATCACAACCCCCGGCCGTACCTCTCTACACAGAACATCACAACCCCCGGCCGTACCTCTCTACACAGGACATCACAACCCCCGGCCGTACCTCTCTACACAGGACATCACAACCCCCGACCGTACCTCTCTACACAGAACATCACAACCCCCGGCCGTACCTCTCTACACAGAACATCACAACCCCCGACCGTACCTCTCTACACAGAACATCACAACCCCCGGCCGTACCTCTCTACACAGAACATCACAACCCCCGGCCGTACCTCTCTACACAGAACATCACAACCCCCGACCGTACCTCTCTACACAGAACATCACAACCCCCGGCCGTGACAACCCTGACACCAACGATCAGCTACAGGACGCTGGCAACTATCCTGTCCAGCTTGGGTGCGTCTTCGCCCTTAACGTTCTGTTTTCATCTCCTGCACATCCTCCATCCCTGCCCACGCTGTAGATGAATCATTCTGTTTCCATCTACTGCACATCCTCCGTCCCTGCCTACACTGTAGATGAATCATTCTGTTTTCATCTACTGCACATCCTCCGTCCCTGCCCACGCTGTAGATTAATCATTCTGTTTTCATCTACTGCACATCCTCCCTCCCTGCCCACGCTGTAGATGAATCATTCTGTTTTCATCTATTGTGGATCCTCCCTCCCTGCCCACACTGTAGATTAATCATTCTGTTTTAATCTATTGTGGATCCTCCCTCCCTGCCCACACTGTAGATTAATCATTCTGTTTTCATGTTCTACGCCCCCCTCCCCTTTAAAACAGTGGAAACCATCATCATCATCATCATCATCATCATCATTATCATCATCATCATCATCGCCTTTCATTCCCTTGAAAGCATAGGCCACAGATAAAGGCTCTCCAGTCATCCCTGTTCTTGGAATTATTCTCTGCTTCCTTCCATGTGTATCCCTTGTCTCTGAGCACTGTCATAATTTCTCTTCTCCAAGTAAGTCTAGGCCTTCCTCGTTTTCTATTTCCTTGAGGATTCCACGTCACTGCCTGTCTTGCTGTGCTGGTGTCGGGTTTCCTCAGAGTGTGGCCAATCCACCTCCGTTTCCTAGACATGATTTGTAGAGCTTCATAGGTTCTTGTCCTGCCCTTTCCCAGACCTCCTCGTTCCTGATCTTGTCCTCCTGCCAGTTCCTGATTTTGTCCTGCCATTTAATGTTTAAAACCATCTTGGGCCCGAAGAAAAGCACCGAGTGACCCCCCCCCCCCCGCCTCCTCTTTTAAAATAACGGAAGCTATTTGGGCCTGGTAGCAACGCACTGGCTCCACCCCCACTCCCCTTTAAAACAATGGAAGCATCAGGGCCCATCAGCGACGCATCGACTGAGGCCCCCTCCCGGGAGAGGCCTAGTAGTTGTAATAGCGGTAATGATGAGACTAGCAAGAATAGTGGTAGCATAGTAATAACATACAGAACAGAGAGCAAGGAGTGCTACACACAAGAAAGAGAGACTGAATAAGAGAACAAAAAAAAAAAACAAAGGAAGAGAAATGGCTGGAAAGAAAATTCCGTCTTTACCTCCCCCCCCCCCCCCTCAGTGATCAGAGGAAAGTAGAACAGCTTAAAAAGAAAGAAAAAAACTTAAACTAATTAACTCCCCTTGTCGCAAGTGCTTCCGGTAATGAAGTTCGTTCACCTGGATTGATTTGCTGAAACTTGAAATCAAATCCGGGTGTTGCTTCCAAAAGTAATGGCCGACATTTTCTTTTTATTACTAGAATTTCTAAGAAAATGAACTTTATCTTAAACGGTTGTTTAAATTCTGGAGACTGAAGAGAATCAATTCAAGGAGATCAGCGGCATTTAAGAAGAGGGGAGAAGATAATGCATGCGGAAGAAATAATAGATTGAGGGAATAATATAGGAGAAGTGGGTGTCATCGATTGAATTCCTAGTCGACTCAATCTTGCACCGGATTACAGAGGGCTTCATGGCGTGCATACGGGGCACCCAATTTATGTCCTGTCGTCCTGAAGGAATGATCTGCGAATGTGAACGTCAGCTAGCCAACAGCTGGAGATCCTAGTCTGCTAGCTGATTTTGATTTGCCGGGTGGGCTTTAGACCACTAGTCTGAAATTTAAAGACCGAGAGCGTTACTTTAGTCCTGGACTTGCTAACTCCTAGGCTGAGAAAATTGGTAAATATACTGTCAAGTTTCTCGTTAAGACCTGCTTGTCAACATGTCTAAGGGAACTCGACAGAAAGTTAAGAGCCACATCAAGGATCTTGTCGAGCCAGATGTGGCCAAGTTTGCTTGAGCCTCGTTGGAGTTATGTATTTTGTGGCTATTGAATGATCCAATCAGGCCATTTTTTACGCTGATAATTGAGATGTCTTTTCTTCCTCTGATAACAAATGATTAGCTGCCATTTTTTTTAAAAGAAAATTATCACACGTGATTTGAGTTTCAGTTTTCGCTTTCTAAGGTAGAAAGCAGGTCCTTATGAAGTCCCATGTTTGATTTTTTTTTTTACTTTTTGGTTTGTTACCAGAGTGTGTAATCGTGTCTATGTGTGTATGTCTGTGTGTGTCTGTGTGTGTATGTGTTAACTCTTTCGTTCTTGAAATATTTTTGGCTTCGTGCCTGAATAAAATTTCTTGATAAATTTCATTAAAAATGAACAGAATGGAAGTTATCTATCCTTGCGGAAAAAAGTAAGCGTGCAGTGGTGTCAAGCGCACCAATTACGTTGTCATGAGTGAAATGAAATCAAATTTGGCACAAAGTTTTGTCTGAGTGTTGTCCACTTCCCCGTGCTGCACGAAGTTGATCGCACTATTCATGGGGAGATAACCACAGCTCCAGTGAAATCACATGCAGTGATCCATGATTGGTTACTGACCACGGATAAAATGAAGGTAAGTGTGTAATTCTGTTCTCAGACATCTCTTCACGTAAACGTTGAAGAAAGACGTAGTGGAATTCCAATATAAACATCTTTTTTCATCATGCCAAGATTGAATGAACATCATCGAGAAATAGCTGTTGGGATGTTAATTGCTGGATCTACAGTAGCAGCAGTATCTCAATATTTTAATGTTCACAGAAACACAATATCACGCCTTCAAAGTCGTTTTAACCAAAATGGTTCCGTTGCTGACCGCCATAGAAGCGGCAGACCTCGAGTTACCACCCTTGCACAAGACCGCTACATCCACCTCATGCACCTTCGTAACAGGTTTCTCCAGGCAACATGGACTGCCTGCAACATTCCAGGTGTAAGACGTGTGTCGGGCAGGACAGTGAGGAACAGACTCAGAGAGGTAAATCTCTTACCTCATAGGCCTGCAGTTAGACCAGTACTGATAGTTCGCCACAGACAAACCCGCTTGAACTGGGCCAGGCACCACGTGGCATGGCCTTATCATCAATGGAGACGGATCCTATTCACTGATGAGTCCAGATTCTGTCTGCAAGGCTATGATGGGCGTGCTTTAGTGTACAGGCGAAGAGGAGAACGCTTTGCGATTAACTGTGTGCTAGAGGTGGACAGGAGAAGAGGAGGCAGTGTAATGGTTTGGGGAGGAATTTCCTATGCTGGCCGAATAAACCTGGTCTTCCTCAGTGGCAACCTTACAGGTTTACGATATAGGGACGAAATCATTACACGCCACGTAATGCCTTTTCTGGATGCTAATGGACATGGCGTGATACTGCAGCAGGTTAACGCTCGTCCACATGTCGCACGTGTGGTCAGGGACCACTTTCAACAACATCAGATTACTGTCTTGTCATGGCCAGCAGTTTCACCGGACCTGTCACCTATCGAGCACATTTGGGATGAACTGGACCGCAGGTTGAGAAGACGACACAATCGTCCTGGAAACCGCCAAGAATTAGCCCAAGCGTTGCAAGAAGAATGGAATAACATGCCTCAACAACTGATACAACTTGTCACTGGTTCGATGAGAAGGCGGTGTCAAGCAGTGATAACTGCCAGATATTGAAACCCTGATTTTCTTTTCTTGGGGTGGTGAGCCACATTAGGTGAGGTTTTTTTTTCACTTTTTTGTGACATGTGACTGGCCTGGAAGTTATAATTTTATCTGTTATTGGATAATCAAACATAATGTGGGCCAAATTTATTTCAGTCATCACCTGAGCACGTTCATGGTGCTTTTTAAATCATTGCACACTTACTTTTTTCCGTGAGTATACAATTTTAAAATATGGTTTGGATTATACATGCACTATTTTTCCTTTTATCAAGACTTTACTTAAGTATTACTTTAAGAACTGATTCATATAAGTGTGCACGATCTATTAGCCCTGTTAGTGTTGCTTTGGAGTAAAGAGTTAAATGCACATTGTTAGTATTGCTTTGGAGTAAAATAGTTAAATGACCATTGTTAATGTTGCTTTGGAGTAAAAGAGTTAAATGCACATTCTTTTTTTTTGCGTGAACCAAGCCCTCTTTCTACACTCGATTTTGTCATGAGCTTTGAAGAGTTATTCCAGAGCTGATCTTCACCGTCATCGCAGCGTTCAGCAAATAATGCTTGTTTTAATGTAATACATTACTTACTTGGCGTCCTAACCAAAAGCGTCTCTCCCAAATATGTGCCACATCTGTTGTATTAATATTTTCATTGTCCTTGACAAAGGCATATAGCCGAAATATTGATTTGTCACTGTTTCTATTGCCATTCCTAATTTATTTCTATCTTTTCTAGTAAAACAGCCATATATATATATATATATATATATATATATATATATACACTCGTATAATTGCCCTGCCAATCAACGTTGGCTGTCATGCTTTCCCACAACCCCCTGCTCCCAGTGCTGATTATAAGCTGTGCTAGTGTTTTTGCTCGTGTCATCTATTTAGCCCATCAAGCTCTCTCTCTCTCTCTCTCTTTCTCTCTACCTCGATCTCTTCTGCCTTCTATCTTCCCCATTGTGACAGTGTATTCTAGCTTGCCTCACCGTAGAACGTGTCCTAAGAATTTGGATTGCCTTTTTTGTGACTTTTGTTATTGTCTGTCACGTCTCTCTGGCCTCTCTCAGCACACATATATATTTATATACAAAATGGCGGCCTGGTCTTCTAATCTGGTGGCACTGGGTCCAAGTCTCGTTACACACACAAAAAAAAGGCCCCGGAATCCACCCAGCCTCTAGAAATGGGTACTAGAGAATTCTGGGAAGGATATACATGAAACTAATGGCCCAGATTCCACATTACCAGCCCATGTAACCTGAAACCTCGATCTCCATACAAAGAGACAAATATCTGGCACGGTTCTGAGAATGAAGTGACACAAACAAGCTCTTATTTGATTTGCGAATATTGATTTTTGTTGACATTTGAAATGAGCACACAGAAATGATGAGTCGACATTTTACGCTAGTTCAGACCCAGAAGTTCATCTTAGACAATTTGGTACTGGCATTAGTTTGAGCTTAATGTTAGTTTGAGCTTAATCTTAGTTTGAGCTTAATGTTAGTTTGAGCTTAATCTTAGTTTGAACTTAATGTTAGTTTGAGCTTAATCTTAGTTTGAGCTTAATCTTAGTTTGAGCTTAATGTTAGTTTGAGCCTAATCTTAGTTTGAGTTTAAAATCTTGCTTCATAGTGATTGTAGCAGAAAAAAAAATCGTTCTCACAAAATGTGCTATTGTATAAGACAATGGTTCTCAACTGGTGGTCCGTGGAACCTGCCTTAGGGGGCCCGTATTAAAAACTCAAGGTTTTTTTTTTCAGTGTTCACTGTGAAATGTTTAAGAACCGTTGTTTCGGCGAATACCGTGTGGAGTAAATAACTTTTTTTTTTCCACATTTCGAAACAGGAAATACTGAACCAGATACGGAGGCGATTGTCTGAAAAAGAAAGAGCCACGATAGACCGATTAGAGAGATCTTATATTTCAAGACTGGAGAATAAGAAATTAAAAAGAAATCTACACGCTGTTCCAGTCTCCACTTACAGCTACCATTATGAAAAACAACAGACTGAGATGGCTCGGACGCTTGGAGAGGATGGACGAGGATAGACAGACAAAAATGGCTTATTGTGAAGGAGGCTTGATTTTGGTTTTCCAGAAAACCGGCCGATTCGAAGGATCCTGGCCAAGCGTCTCCTCGGGTGTCCGGTCGGGGGGGGGGGGGGGGGGGCTACCCAGAGTATGTTTTTGGTCACGTGATACTGTTGTGGTGTGTAGGGAAGTGTGTAGCTAGTACGGTCAGTTGTTCCGAGGCATATGACGGGGTAGCGTGGGCGAGCACGTGATCATGGAATATCTGGATGTCAATATTGAAGTTTCTGATATTGTTTTTGTGGGATAAGTGAATGTTCTGATATGAACACTAAATGCTTCCCGAGCCGCCTCATGCCGTGGAGTTCTCATATGTAAGTTCTTGTATGTCAGATGTTGATGTATTGTAAATGTGGACGTGAAACGTCCTCACTGTTACGTGTACTATATGTGTTTTCTAGGAGTGATGAGAATTGTGTGAACATATAAGTATACGTGTGTTAACATCATCATTGATTTTCGTTACCATTCTATGATTTGTTGCATGATTTCATTGAATTTATAAACGCTGCTATATTGTTTACCACATCTTTGCTGTGCCCACTTAATGTTTTTGGCACTGTCTTGAATCATAATTGCAATAATTTAAATAATACAAATAATATATATTCACGATATGTCTCTGCAGTTTCTGCGTACGGTCGTACAATGGAACCACAACAACTGCACCCCTCCGAATAAACCCACCAGGATCAGACCCGTTCGTTTGTGTTTAGCCTACTACCCGCAAATGTTAAATATAGGAAGAATTAACACATTGACATCTAGCACCCTCCACATACATCAGCAAGAACGCGTGACTACTTGGTGGTCAAGGAAATATGTACGTGCCATTTAATCACAACACAGGACAACGTTAACTATGAACAATGAGCACTGATGCAAACACTAACAATAAACATATAACACAAGACAATGTTAACTATGAACAACAAGCACTGATTCAAATACTAACAAGAAACATATAACACAAGACAACGTTAACTATGAACAATGAGCACTGATGCAAACACTAACAATAAACATAACACAAGACAATGTTAACTATGAACAACGAGTACTGTTGCAAACACTAACAAGAAACATTTGACCAAAAGAAAAAAAAAATAGTCATACACATCATGACTCAAAGGTCACAAGAAAATAACTGACATCATGGTGTCTCTCACATTAAGCTATACATGTACTTCTAATAGCCCCTTTTCCAACAAAACGGCCTCACTAAGTCTTACATCCTTCCCGTGCCGCTAAATGTCACGTAGGGCCCGCAAGATTTCCTGTCTTCCGCGAGTTTTTCAATCTCACCAAGGGATGTTATGCCCACTGAACTGGCCTCTCTTAACAATGTCCTTTTTTAGAGTTTAACGTGGTCGACTTCTTTTTCCTCACTAAGTAACCTTGTACATATAGCACTGTACATCAGACTTACTTCTTCAATACATTACTACATCTAGAAACTCACGTGTCATCATTAAATCACACAGCAAAACATGTCTACATTCACTAACTCATGAATCAAAAAAATCATTTTCTGCTAATCCCATTGTTGATTATTTGTCTATACATTTAGATTTTCTGTTAGTCCCACTGTTGACTGTTTATCTACGCATTTTGATTATCTGTCTGTTCCACTATTGATTGTTTCTCTCTATTTTTTTTTCAGTTTTTCTGCCATTTTTTTAAGTACTTATTTGTGATTTTCTTCTGCCACGGCAAAATGTTTGCGTCTCTCTCTCTCTCTCTCTCTCTCTCTCTTTCTCTCTCTCTCTTTCTCTCTCTCGCTCTCTCTTTCGCTCTCTCTCTCGCTCTCTCTCTTTCTCTCTCTCTTTCGCTCTCTCTCTCGCTCTCTATCTCTCTCTCTCTTTGATGTTTATATTCTCTTCTTAATATTATTTTTTTCGTTTCTTCTGTTTACTGGGTTTTTTTTTGTCGGCGCTGGTTCCTTTAGCAGAAGCTGATATTTTTGTTCTCTTCATGTTGTCCCCTTTCGTGTGTTTACTTTACTTGATCTCTGCTATATTACATTTTTTTTTTCGTTTCTTCTGATCTTAGTTTTTTGTTTGTTTGTTTATTTGTTTAGCTTTCTTAATAAAATATATTTGATTTTCATGCAGTTGTTCTTTCATTCTTTTACTTTCTGATTAAAAAGAAAACTTTCTGTCTTTTTTTTCAGTTTTCATTAGACAATCAATATTGTTTTACGAGGAATAAAATCCAGAATTTTGAACAGTTATTCGGAAAAAAAAAATTACCTCTTTTGAACGACTCTAAGCGCGTTATTTTAACTTAATCATTTTGTTCAGATTTCTTGTTTCCTTTCATTTTTTGGCTTCTTATAGGTACCAATAGTTATTAATATGTGTCCTCTGGCAATGTCTCAAAGGCTTTTATGTGTTTCTCAGCTGTTTTGTTAAGTGTCCAGGTCTCACAGGCATATGTTGCGATGGGAAAGATGCATGCCCTTAAAAATCTTTTTTTTTTTTTTTGGTAGTTATGTCTGTTCCTCTCCACAGATTCGTTAGTTGTTTTACTTTCTGAAGAGCGATAGATGTCCTCCTTTTAATTTCCCTCATTATATATCGATTATTATGTATTATTATATTATTATGTAGTTCCTACATGTAAAAAATGTCTCATCTCGTCATTTCTTACCTAGTCCCTCCTAGTGAAGTTTACTGCTTTTATTTGGCATCTCATTTCAGATGTAGATTTTTTTTTTGGGGGGGGGGGGGGGGGGGGGGGCTGTTTCTTGGTCAATGTCCTGTGTCTGGAATTGGTATCACAAAGTTGCTACATGCTGTCAATTATTTGTCTCTTGGTTTCTTGGTGAATGACTCGTGTCTGGGATTAGTATCACAAAGTTGCTACATGCTGTCAATTATTTGTCTCTTGGTTTCTTGGTGAATGACTCGTGTCTGGGATTAGTATCACAAAGTTGCTACATGCTGTCAATTATTTGTCTCTTGGTTTCTTGGTGAATGACCCGTGTCTGGGATTGGTATCACAAAGTTGCTACATGCTGTCAATTATTTGTCTCTTGGTTTCTTGGTGAATGACCCGTGTCTGGGATTGGTATCACAACGATGCTACATGCTGTCAGTTATTTGTCTCTTGGTTTCGAGTGGTGTGTTTGGACGGGGAAAGAAGTGGGAATAGCTGGTATGAAATAGCATTAGCTGAGGTGTTCTAGCATCAGTTTCTCTATCAATCCTCTATCAAGGCTCTATCATGCCTCTATCAAGCTTTTATTATTCCTCTATCAAGCCTCCATCAAGTTTCTATCAAGCCTCTATCAAGCTCCTATCATTCAGATAAAGCTCCTATTGTTTCTCTATCAAGCTTTGTCAAACCTCTATCAATCTTCTATCACTCCTCTGTCAAGCCAGTATCAGGCTTCTATCATTCCTCTATCAAGCTTTATCATTCCTCTATCAAAGTTCTATCACTCCTCTGTCAAGCTTCTATCAAACCTCTATCAGACATCTATCAAACCTCTATCAGACATCTATCAAACCTCTATCAAGCCTCTATCAAGGTTCTATCATTCCTCTATCAAGCCTCTATCAAGGTTCTATCAGTCTTCTATCAAGCCTCTATCAAGGTTCTATCATTCCTCTATCAAGCCTCTATCAAACCTCTATCAAGCCTCCATCAAGGTTCTATCATTCCTCTATCAAGGTTCTATCATTCCTCTATCTATCAAGCCTCTATCAAGGTTCTATCATTCCTCTATCAAGCCTCTATCAAGGTTCTATCATTCCTCTATGAAGCCTCTATCAAACCCCTATCAAGCCTCTATCAAGGCTCTATCATTCCTCTATCAAGCTTCTATCATTCCTCTAACAAGCCTCTATCAAGCTTCTATGAACCCTCTGTCAAGCTTCTATCACGCCTCTATCAAGCTTCTATCAAGCCTCTAACAAGCTCTATCAAGCCTCTATCAAGCGAAGATATTGTCACTACTTAAATCTCTACACCAATTCAAGCATAGGAAACAGCGAGACATGTCCACAGTAAAGTGACAGAGCACAGCTTTAACCTGGAATGAATAGTAGACAAAGGAAGCTAGACGTGAGACAACAGCAAATATAGTAAGAGAATGAACGTGTTTCGAACCATAGACTTTAGCAGGACGAGCGACCGCCTAATGACATATTGTAGCATAGCCTTGTAAGTAATGATTATAGTTATTATAATTATTATTATTATTATTATTAGTGACATGATCAGGAATAAAGAATGTATTGGGGGGCAGAGAAGTTATAGTTAGAGGAGCGAGGAACGGATACTCGGTACTTCAAAGACCTGATCAAAGGTAAAACCGTATCGATAGATCTGATAGATCGTGAGAGTGGTCCAGTTCTAGAGGTGCGACTTCGCGCGCACATGCAGTAGCCCAGGGGAAACAATTGACCAGTAGATCAAAGACTGAACAGAGAACGGACTAGGTCCCGAAGCAGGTAACATGAAAGAGATGGTGGACTTGTTAATGGGAGGTAACAATTAGACGACGGAGATGAAAGAGACTAAAGTGAAGACGCCAGTTGCGACCGGTTTTGGCGTGGTCAGAACTTACGAATATAAAGAAGGGAGGAGGATTCTGAAAGGAGGGCCGGCGGAGAGCAGATAGGGGTTCTGATAGAGGAGGAGGCAGAGAGAGATTTTGATAGAGGAGGACCAAAAGGTCCTAAACAAGTAGTCTAATAGAAGAACATAACAGATAGAGAAGTAGCGTTAGACTGAACCAGTGTATTAAGAGATTGTGTAGCAATTATTACATTGAAACTTCGAGCACCGAGTTTTTGTTCTATAGTAAGAAGTTTGATATTGTGAGACTTTGAGATTACGTGCTACAATGATGAAAACAATGAAATGTATATAATCTTGCATACTATTCCAAGTGATATTATCAATTTTAAGTCAGGACAATGCTTATCAAAATACACAATTTCTGTGAACTGTTTATGAGACTTGATCTATTGAAATGTTTGAGAATGATCGACGTGTGATTAAAGAGAAACATCTTGAATAATAAGATAGGACCAAGAACATCTTTTTGAACAATAATAGAAAATCAAAGAAACATTGTTATAATATTATCAACGACCTTCTTCTTCTTCTTCATCTTCGTGCGCTTCTACCACCAAGATCGCCCCGTGATCCTACTCCTTTGGTCCTTTAGGATGGAGGCTCAGAGCATCGTGGGGCTTGAGCCTATATTCTCAGTGGGTCACAGAAGCGAAATTGCGTGACTCTGTGGTTTTCGTTGCACCAGTTCAGCCTCGACTTTACCCACCAGAAAACCTCAACGTAGTTTGGATATGAATATATCCCCGTCGGGTGAGAGGAGATTGTCTATCTAGACTGGACTGATCTAGTGTCTCCGACTTCAGCGTTCTGTGGTCGTGGCCGCTACTATTCTTGGTGGTGACCAGGACGGAGCTTTTGTCCAGGAGGACGAATCGTCGCCACTAGTGAGTTTCACCCCTGGGTTGAGCCGGTTTAGGCATATTATCCCAGTTTTGGTGTATACAAGACGTGGTCGGCCTCTAGGGCAGAAGTGACACTGTTTTTCGTTGCACCAGTTCAGCTTCGAGTTGGACTTTCCCATCGGAAAACCTCAGCGTGGTTAGGATATGAATATGCCCCCGCAGGGTGAGAGGAGGTTGTCTATCTAGACTGCCCTGGTCCAGTGTCTCCGATTTTAGCGTTCTGTGGTCGTGGTCGCCATCTTTCCTGGTAGTGACCAGGACGGAACCCCTGCCGAGGAGGACGAATCCTCGCCACTATTGAGAGTCACCCCTGGGTTAAGCCGGTTTAAGCATATTATCCCAGTTCTGGCGCACACAGGACGTGGCCGGCCTCTAGAGCAGAGGTGCCATGATATGGGTAGCCCTCACCGCGAGACTACAAGCCATACCGATTTAACTTCACCTAAGCCTTTCCATCACCTATTCCACGGCGGCGCCGCGCAGCATCCCTAATCGCATTTTTCTTCATCGGCGGGGAGGAGTTTCGGCCCACGCACCGCAGCCGAAGAATCTCCCTGCTTACTTTTTTTTTGTTGGATATGGTTAAATGCTTTCCGAAGATCATAATCTGGATAGTGGCCATGACGGAAAAAATTCTAATAATTTGTTGGACTGTTCAATAAAGTCCAAGTTATTTTGACATAGGCGGCGAAGATGGAGAAGTTGGGAGTATGGGATAGAGTTCTTACAAGATTCAAGATAAGAGGAGGTGTAAAGTAAATACGTTTGGCTGTCGGTGGGCTTGTAAAATACAGAGGTGACAAGCCTGTCTATGCCAGTAGATATTTTGATGTCCAAAACGTTGATAGACTTCTCCGAAATTTCGTAAGTGAATGTGATGTTCTCATTAAGCGAGCTGGCAAATTCAGCAAAATTTTCTAGCTCGTCCTTGGGCATGCTGGTGACTTCAGTGCCATCATGGATGTACTTTTTATAGAATTCTTGGAGCCTGCCAGTGTAGGTTTCCCATAATTATACTTCCAGGAAGCCCACAAATAAGCATGTGTAACTGGGACCCATTTCGTTCCCATAGCGACACCGCTGATTTGAATCAAAGTATTCTCCGCTGAATTCAAAGGAATTTGGACTGAGTACCACCTCTGTGAGTCTTATTGTTATTTCACTTATACGCTAATTATTCGATGGCCGAGTTGGCAGAGCATTATTCCTTCACTGTTTGACAATTGCTAGTTCTACTGGAGCCCATGTTTGACAATTGCTAGTTCTACTGGAGCCCATGTTTGACAATTGCTAGTTCTACTGGAGCCCATGTTTGACAATTGCTAGTTCTAATGGAGCCCATGTTTCAAGTGTCGGTTATTCTCTTACCGTTTTTGCTTTTTCTCTCATGTCCATTTGCATACTATTTCTTGACGACGATCATGACTGAACTGCGATTAAATCTCGGAACTCTTTCATTCCAAAACAACACTGGCAGAGATGGTAAATCTTTCACGCCTTGCGCAACTCAAAAGCCCAAAGCAAAACTTAGGCATGCTCTAAAGAAAGGTAAAAACAGTACGTTTCTAACCCAACCCGTGTTTTTAAATTATAGAGTAACTTCCTTTCAATTTCTATGTACCAAAGCTTCTCTTCCCTCTAGTTTATATGTACCAGAACTTCTCTTCTTTCCAGTTTATATGTACCAAAAACTTATCTTCCTTCCAATTTCTATGTACAGAAACTTCTCTTCCTTCTATTTT
Source organism: Achatina immaculata (assembly GCA_009760885.1). Taxonomy (NCBI): domain Eukaryota; kingdom Metazoa; phylum Mollusca; class Gastropoda; order Stylommatophora; family Achatinidae; genus Lissachatina; species Lissachatina immaculata. The sequence goes on along the minus strand of CM019693.1, from coordinate 29,737,096 downwards.
ATGTGTATCAAAAAACGTCTCAACAAAATTTATTTTGGCATAAGGCGGAAAATAATTCAGGACGGAAAGGGTTAATGAAATCAGTCAATGAACGCTGTAACGACCCAGTCAATTACAATTAATTCAGCAAAACACGCACATATTTTTTTTTTATATTTCTAATAAACTTTTAGCCAGAACAATGTCCTTTAGAATATCTGTAATCAATGACGCGATTTCATTTTATGCTGCGCGCGCATTTAAAGGATACCCAGACAATAGTTTTCTGGATGTTCCTGTAATTTTAATCACCTTTAACTGAGAAAAGTTTGGAAAGCTTTTTATTCTGGTTTTGAACAGGTTACTGGTCAAGGTGTCCATCTAATGTATGAATTCTAATTCTGCAGGTTTAATTCAGTTAGTGAGTCATTGTTTTAATTCGGTTAGTGAGTCACTGTTTTAATTCGGTTAGTGAGACACTGTTTTAATTCAGTTGTTGAGTCATTGTTTTAATTCTGTTAGTGAGTCATTGTTTTAATTCAGTTAGTGGTGAGTCATTGTTTTAATTCGGTTGGTGGGTCATTGTTTCAATTCAGTTAGTGAGTGGTTATTTTAATTCAGTTATTGAGTCATTGTTTTAATTCAGTTAGTGAGTCACCGTTTTAATTCAGTTATTGAGTCATTGTTTTAATTCAGTTATTGAGTCATTGTTTTAATTCGATTAATGAGACACTGTTTTAATTCAGTTAGTGATTCATTGTTTTAATTCGGTTAGTGAGTCACTGTTTTAATTCAGTTAGTGAGTCACTGTTTTAATTCAGTTAGTGAGTCACTGTTTTAATCAGTTAGTGAGTCACTGTTTTAATTCAGTTAGTGAGTCACTGTTTTAATCAGTTAGTGAGTCACTGTTTTAATTCAGTTAGTGAGTCACTGTTTTAATCAGTTAGTGAGTCACTGTTTTAATTCAGTTAGTGAGTCACTGTTTTAATCAGTTAGTGAGTCACTGTTTTAATTCAGTTAGTGAGTCACTGTTTTAATCAGTTAGTGAGTCACTGTTTTAATTCAGTTAGTGAGTCACTGTTTTAATCAGTTAGTGAGTCATTGTTTTAATTCAGTTAGTGATTCATTGTTTTAATTCAGTTAGTGAGTCACTGTTTTAATTCGGTTAGTGAGTCACTGTTTTAATTCAGTTAGTGAGTCACTGTTTGTGGATAACTCACAGGTTCACGGCACACCCAAATGTTCTTGGGAGACCCAGTGGTTCATGACAAATCGAGAGGTTTATGGCAGACAAATTATTCCATAATAAAAGGTTCATGTCAGACACAGAAGTACACAACAGACTCAGAAGTACAAAACAGACTCAGAAGTACACAACAGACTCAGAAGTACAAAACAGACTCAGAAGTACACAACAGACTCGGAATTACAAAACAGACTCAGAAGTACAAAACAGACTCAGAAGTACAAAACAGACTCAGAAGTACAAAACAGACTCAGAAGTACACAACAGACTCGGAATTACAAAACAGACTCAGAAGTACAAAACAGACTCAGAAGTACAAAACAGACTCAGAAGTACAAAACAGACTCAGAAGTACAAAACAGACTCAGAAGTGCACAACAGACCCAGAAGTACAAAACAGACTCAGAAGTACACAACAGACCCAGAAGTACAAAACAGACTCAGAAGTACACAACAGACCCAGAAGTACAAAACAGACTCAGAAGTACACAACAGACCCAGAAGTACAAAACAGACTCAGAATTACACAACAGACTAAGAAGTACACAACAGATCAGGAGTATATGACAGGTCCTGAAGTTCATTTAAGAAAAACCTGTTCAGTTGTAACTCCAAACCCCACATGGGTCTCAAGATTCTTTCAGACTGACATTTTCAAAATGATGATGATGGTGGTGGTGGTGATGATGATGATGATGATGATGATGATGATGATGATGCGCGTTTCCTTTCAGGTTTTCAACTTCAACATTTTATGATGTACATGACAGATATTATATATATATATATATATATATATATATATATATATATATATATATATATATATAAACACAATCTGAATGTGATGCTTAACAAATAAAAATAATAATTCACCACTAGAGTCTAACAGCAATTAATGAGGAAAGACGCTGGCGATGGTTAGGACATGTGCTCCGAATGACTGACAACTCACTACCAAAAATAGCACTAAGATGGACACCCCAGGGGAACAGAAGTAAGGGTAGACCAAAAGAGACATGAAAAAGAACAACAGAAAGGATGTTGAGCAATAGAGGGCTCACCTGGGCAAGAGCGGAGAAAAGGCAAAGGACGGGCATTTGTGGAAAACCCTTGCGGAAGCCCCCATGTGCCCTGGGCACTTAAAGTTCAGAGAGAGAGTGAGAGAGAGAGAGAGAGGGAGAGAGAGAGAGAGAGAGTCTAACCTAACACTACTGTCCTCTTCGTATTGATTCGTTTCCTTGTCTCAGACTTTGATATATGAGTACAAATTTCAGAGAATCTCAACTCTTGACCTCAGGACCTTGTTTGTAATGTATGAGTAATCCATACTACTTCATTCCAGTCCACACACGAGATGGAAGGTTATACGATTGTTTCCCCTGTGTTATTGTTAAATGGTGATGTATTATATTTGGTTATTGGACAGGGTAAGGTAGAATCAACAGTGAGATCACTCGTGATGTATGTATGTATGTATGTATGTATGTATGTGTGTATGTATGTGTGTATTTATGTATGTATGTATGTATGTATGTATTATCTATCTATATATTGTGTATTTATGTATGTATGTATGTATTATCAATCTATCTATCTATCTATCTATCTATCTATCTATCTATCTATCTATCTATCTATCTATCTATCTATCTATCTATCTATCTGTCTGACTGTCTGTCTGTCTATCTATCTATCTATCTATCTATCTATTGCACTGCCGGCTGGCGTTGGCGATCGTGCCTTTCCACAACTCCCTGCTCCAAGAGCTGATTTATAAGCTGTGCTGGTGTTCTCTGCCCTTGCCATCTATTTAATCCGTCCACCATTTTCTCTTTTTGTCTACCTCGGTCTCTTTTTGCCTTCTGTTTTTCCTTATGTCACAATGTATTCTAGCTTGCCTCACCGTAGAACGTGTCCTAAGAATCTGGTTTGTCTTTTTCTGACTTTTGTTATTGTTTTTCTCGTCTCTCCAGCCTCTCTCTGGACCTCTTGGTTTGATTTTTTTAAAATGTCCATGGTACGTATTAGTAGCATTCTTCTAAGCTACGGCAGTTCAGTGGCTTCCAGTTGGCACTGTACTTCAATAAAATGACTACCATCTACTCAACACCAACACAAAATGACTACCATCTACTCAACACCAACACAAAATGACTACCATCTACTCAACACCAACACAAAATGACTACCATCTCAAAACCAACACAAAATGACTACCATCTCTACACCAACACAAAATGGCTACCATCTACTCAACACCAACACAAAATGGCTACCATCTACTCAACACCAACACAAAATGACTACCATCTCAACACTAACACAAAATGACAACCATCTCAACACCAACACAAAATGACTATCATCTCAACACCAACACAAAATGGCTACCATTTACTCAACACCAACACAAAATAAATACCATCTACTCAACATCAACACAAAATGAATACCATCTACTCAACAAAGAAAACAAAACTCCCATCCACTTAACACCAACAACAACACAAAACGACAACATCATCACGGCGTACGCTTGTTTTCGATTTTCTTGAAAACGAAATGCATTCCATTAGCGCCATAATTTTTCTTCGAACTTTGATATTGGCCATATCTGTTTATATGTCTTAGATTTGCGAAAGCCCATGCGGGCCGCTTCCATTATGCGACGTCTTGTATAAGTGGATCTATTACAGTATTCAGCTTAAATAGTTTTTGGGATCCGAAATATGCCGTCCTTAGCACAACAGCTACAGAAAACAGCTCATTAGAAGTTGGAAGAAGAATAAGCTGAATGCACAACTATTGCCAAAACAGGACAGAACAGAAAACACACTCACGATATGAATTGTATGGGAAAAGAGGAGAGGGGCCACCCACGAAGTAGGTCCAGTGAGGAAATTACAGAAACCTTAAATATGCCATTAAAGGAAGCAAATCGCCAGGGCCTGTCTAGAAGTATCTTTGTCCGTTCCGTGCCGGAAGGTGTGTGAGGAAGGAGACTAGACTAGACAAGAGTTCGTTAATCTCTCTCTCTCTCTCTCTCTCTCTCTCTCTCTCTTTCTCTCTTCCTTTCTGCTTATTCATCTGTACTTTTGTATTTCTCTCTCAGTTAGTCTCATACTTCATTTTTTTTTCATCTACTTTTTCTTCTACTGATTATCCTGCTATCTTTCTTCACTTTTCTCGTTCTTTTCATTGAGTAATTTTATCTCCTTGTTCTACTTTAATCACCCCCCCCCCCTTTTCATTAGCCATTTCTAATTCTCTCTTCCCCAGTTTTCTTTTTCCACTAGTCATTTCTAGTTCTGTCTTCCCCATTTGTTTTGTTTTAATAGTCATTCTGTCTTTCCCAGGTTTTTCGTCATTGATCATTTCTAGTTCTCTCTTCCCCAGTTTTTTTTTTCAATAGTCTCTTCTAGTTCTCTCTTCCACAGGTTTTTTTTTCAATAGTCTCTTCTCTCTTCCACATTTTTTTTCAATAGTCACTTCTAGTTCTCTCTTCCCCAGTTTTTTTTTTTCAATAGTCTCTTCTAGTTCTCTCTTCCACAGGTTTTTTTTTCAATAGTCTCTTCTCTCTTCCACAGTTTTTTTTACAATAATCACTTCTAGTTCTCTCTTCCACGGGTTTTTTTTTCAATAATCACTTCTAGTTCTCTCTTCCCAGTTTTTTTTTCAATAGTCTCTTCTAGTTCTCTCTTCCACGGGTTTTTTTTTCAATAGTCTCTTCTCTCTTCCACAGTTTTTTTTACAATAATCACTTCTAGTTCTCTCTTCCACGGGTTTTTTTTTTTCAATAATCACTTCTAGTTCTCTCTTCCCAGTTTTTTTTTTTCAATAATCACTTCTAGTTCTCTCTTCCCAGTTTTTTCTTTCAATAATCACTTCTAGTTCTCTCTTCCCCGGGTTTTTCTTTTCAATAGTCACTTCTAGTTCTCTCTTCGTCAGTTTTTTTTTTTCACTGATCATATCCCATTTTGTCGCTTCGAGTTATTTTATTTTTTTTTCATTAGTTGTATCCCATTCTGTCTTCCCCATTTCTTTTTCTTATCTTCTAGTTTCCTTTGTCTACTTTCCCTCAATTGTGTTTTCCTGGTGATCCTGATTTTTATGCTTCTCTCCCTCTGGCTACAACCTCACCTTTGTCACCTCCCAGTTTCTCTCGCACTCTTCCGTGTTATTCTCTAAACAATAACAAGAGGATAACTGTTATCTCTCCCCAGCTCCCCCCCCCCCCCACCCTCAAAAGCCCAGGGCGCACGTAATGGCTGTTTATGCTGTGTTTCGCTGTTTTTCCGCGAAGCCAACGCTCTTGTAGCCCTGTCGATGCAAACTTGCGTCTCATTTTTCAAAGTCACCAGCCCAAACGCTCAAACTGGCCAGATCAGTGGAGTATTCTGATGGCGTGCAGACCGCGTTGTGCTGTCAAGTGGTCAGAAGAAATTGGGTTTGTCTGCTGACAGCATATAGTTTCCTCCAAATAGAAAGAAGACTACTGCTGATAGAGTCTAGAATGAATTAAAATCTTGTCGTTTCTGTTATTTACTGGCACGGTGGAAATATTGATCGTGTGTGTGCATGTGTGTGTGTTTTATGTGTATTCTTGGGTTATATATCACACAACGCACTAAGACAAAGGCATGACCAGATACCAGACCCGTACAGAAGAAGTTCTAGGGCGACTCTCACAATATGAGAGGAGCTGCCGCGTTTGGTGTGTGTGTGTGAGAGAGAGAGAGAGCGAAAAAGAAAGAGAGAGAAAAATAAAGAGAGAGAGAGAAAGAAATAAAGAAAGAGAGAAAGAAAGAAAGAGAGAGAGAAAGAAAGAAAGAGAGTGAGAAAGAAAGGGAGAGAGAGAAAGAGAGAAAGAAAGAAAGGGAGAGAGAAAGAAAGAAAGAGAGAGAGAAAGAAAGAAAGAGAGAGAAAGAAGAGAGAGAGAGAAAGAAAGAAAGAGAAAGAAAGAGAGAGAGAGAGAAAAGAAAGAAAAAAGAAAGAGAAAGAGAGAGAGAGAGAAAGAAAGAGAGAGAGAAAGAGAAAGAGAGAAAGAAAAAAAGAGAGAAAGAAAGAGAGAGAGAAAGAAAGAGAGAGAGAAAGAAAGAAAGAGAGAGAAAGAGAGAGAGAAAGAGAAAGAAAGAAAGAGAGAGAGAGAAAGAGAAAGAAAGAGAGAGAGAAAGAAAGAGAGAGAGAAAGAAAGAGAGAGAAACAAAGAGAAACAAAGAAAGAGAGAGAGAGAGAGAAAGAGAGAGAGAACGAGAAAAAAAGAGATAGAGAGAGAAAGAGAGAGAGAGAAAGAAAGAGAGAGAATGAATGTATGAATGAATGAATAATCTGTATTTTTAAAGGGTAAAGAATTGGGCACGCAGAGAGAGAAAGAGAGAGAGAGAGAAAGAAAGAAAGAGAGAGAGAAAGAGAAAGGAAGAGAAAGAAAGAAAGAGAGAGAAAGAAAGAGGGAGAGAAAGAGAGAGAAAGAAAGAGAGAAAGAAAGAGAGAAAGAGAGAGAGAGAGAGAGAGACTGGTGTTGATGTCTGAAAGAAAGACGAAGACGGGTTATCTTTCTTGTTCTGTTCTTGACGAGCAGATTCCGCTGTTCTCAGCGCACGTAAAGACCCCAAACGCGTTCTAGGGTGCGAAGACTTTCTCTGGGACGTGGTTTTTGCAAACTGGAAAAAAGTGTTTTTTTTTTATCACCAGTTTTAAAACGAAGGAAATGTAACATCTGTTCAAGTAAGAGTCCCTATTGTACCTGCACCATGAATCAGCAGGATTTCTCTACCTGTGTGGGTTGGGAGAACGCCTGAATCATACCCTAAATTTACGCTTAACATAACGTTATTGTACGAAACCTTAGCACTCACCAATAATAATCAGTGAGTACTTTTCATACATCACAAGCATAGAGGACTGTTTGTGTATGGCATTAAACAAGTTTCAAGTCGGAAATTATTCTTTGTCGCATCAATATATTAGCTGATATAAAAATGGTGGCCATTAACTTCTGTGCTGTAGTTTACTTTTTTTTTTCGCTAATATAAAATTAAGCTCAGTTTACAAACATCACCAAAATTAAATTTTCGTGTGAAAATTTGTTATGTTCTTACCTTATTTACGCCAAGATTTTCTTCTTTAGAAAATACACACAAGCCGAACGAAATCAAAACTTGCTGATTCGCCTCCATGCAAAGACTGAGCATCATCACCAACTTAGAGGTTCGATTTTCCTTCATTTGATTTAGCATCCTTTAACCAGGTTTTTGATGATGAGACAGATTACGGTAATCGCCGATCTCCGACAGTTTCGATTCTTCTCTATTTTTAATTGGTATCGTACCGGTATATGCCGGTTAATGCGATCACTGAGTATATATCTCACATCTTACATCCTTCCCGTGCCGTTAAACATCACATAGGGTTCACATGGTAGCGTGCAAAGATTACCTCTTTTCGGCGAGCTTTTCAACCTCATCAAGAGATGTTGTTCCCACTAAACTGGCCTCTCTTAGCAATGTCCTCACGTTTCACGTGCTGGACGTCTTTTTCTTCGGCCTTTTGTGTTCCACTTGATAGCTTGTTTAAGGATTCTCTGGTTGTTTCTTCTCATCACATGATCGACATACGTCCATCTTCTGTTTTCTGATCACTCATGAGACAGGTTGTTTGCTCATTTGCCTTATCTCTGTATTGTTCTTGAATTCGTTCCACTTTATACCGAGTATTTTCCTGAGGCGTTTGTTTTCAAAAGAGTCTTTTTCTTGTCTATTTCTTTAGCTGTTTTCCAGCTTTCGCATGCATAAATTAGGGTGGATATTACATTTGAATTGAATAATCTTAACTTGGTTTTTGTGCTATAACTTTTGAATGCCATTTGTTCTCAAGATTCTTGAAGGTCAATGCTGCTTTTGCAATTCGAATTCTAACTTCCTTTCTGGTGTCATCATCCTGGTCTATGTATCTGCCGAGATAACATAGTTATAGATAACATAGTTATAGATAACATACTGAGTATATATACGAGTATATATATCGTTGATGGGGCAAAGACCCTGTCCGCTTTGGCAATCGGCTACCTACAGTTGACATACTACCGTCAGGGTTAACGAACCACAGCTGATCAAGAGCCTGGCCGATCTCTCTGTTAATACCCCCAGCAACAGGCCTAGCCTGTCAAACGGGGGCAAGGTTCGCCGTAGTCCCCATGGTGGTAAACCCTGTAAAGAAGTATTGCGCATCCCCTTGCTTGTTATCTCCATTCAGGGACTGAGAAAATAAATGTCATGACCCGCTCCCAATCCGACACGATGCTGGGCCTCAACATCTTCGCCGCATCGCCTGCAAAGAACACCAGCTCGCAGTTCCAGGGAGACAGAAGACAAGACAAGACATGTATCAGTGAAAGAGTGGGTTATTGATTGTATGTGAACACTTTGCCATTTAGGCTTTATATCTTGCCTGTCATTTAAGCTTTATATCTTGCTTGTTTTAAATATCTTGGATCACTACTAACTAATAATGGAGATACAATGAGGGAAATTAAAAAGAGGACATCTATCGCTCTTCAGAAAGTAAAATAAATAAAGAATCTGTGGAGAGGAACAGATAAAACTACAAAAATAAGATTTTTAAGGGCATGCATCTTTCCCATCGCAACATATGCCTATGAGACCTGGACACTTAACAAAACAGCTGAGAAACACATAATTGCTTTTGAATGTAAATGCTACAGAAGAGTGCTTCAAATATCGTGGACACAAAAAAGAACAAATATATCCATACTACAAGAACTTAATATTGAAGAAGGCTGGCTAGTAAAGAAGATTAAAGAGAGAAAACTTAAATATTTTGGACACATTAAACGTCATGATAATCTAGAGAAGAACATCTTGGAAGGGTACATAATGGGAAAAAGAAAGAGAGGAAGACCAAAGCGAAGATGGCTGCAGGACATCGTTGATGATCTTCAGATGGATACATCAGCAGCAGGCCATCTTGCTCACAACCGAGAGGCCTACAGAAGTGTTGTTAGGGAAGCAAAATTGCGTAAGGGACATGCAAATGAATGAATGAATGAATCTTGCCTTTCATTTAAGATTTATATCTTGCCTGTCATTTAAGTTTTATATCATGCCTGTCGTTTAAGATTTATATCTTGCCTGTCATTTAAGCTTTATATCTTGCCTGTCATTTAAGCTTTATATCTTGCCTGTCATTTAAGCTTTATATCTTGCCTGTCATTTAAGCTTTATATCTTGCCTGTCATTTAAGCTTTATATCTTTTCTGTCATTTAAGCTTTATATCTTGCCTGTCATTTAAGCTTTATATTTTGCCTGTAATTTAAGATTTATATCTCGCCAGCCTTATCCGACCGCTATTACTTGTTAACAAAAAGCACATTGTGTGACAGTTGAGAGATGACAGGCATAATGCATGTCAGGCTGACCTGCCAGTCAAATTCTTCACCCTTAGAAAAACAAAATTCGTTCCTTCGTTCTTTGTTTTTAACCCCTTCCTCCTCCCCTCCCCCTCAACTCTCTCTCTCTCTCTCTTTCACACACACACATACAACACACATACACATACACATACAATATCTTTGCCTAAAAGGCCCTTTTTTTCAACATATTCCATCAGTGACCTGGAAGGACAAATTTAGAGACCTCAGATTCGAGCTCATCTCTCAATCTTCTTATCCCTCGCTTAACAATCGCTGTCAGTCAGGATCCACGCATGCCATCAATTCCGCTCGTCAAAGATAGAAGTTTTCTTTAAACTGTTGTGCTTTTTGATGTGTCCAGATTGTCGTAACTGTTTCATTTTAAAGCGTTTCATTAATTTTCTCATTATTCTCCCTTCCTTCCACTTGTTATTTTTATGTCTCTTGTGACGTGCCCATATATTAACCCTTTTCCCATCTAAACACGTAAATGGAACCTCGATTTTTCAATTCTCATTAAACAGGACATATTTCGCCTCATAATGTAATTTACGAGCATTAAAAAAACATTCTAAAAATGTAACAGTCGTTGATTTTAATTTCTCTGATGTCTCCATTGAAACTAGACTTGCCTCATTTATGCATTTCGGTTTTTTTGCATGTTTTTTTTTTGTTCCGTTAATTTTCGTCTTTTTTAACATCCAGTCAATTTTCGTTAATTATTTGCTATTTTAACTTTAAAACTGGCTCTTTATGTGACATTTCATAAACGAGGACAACTTTCCTTTCTCTGCTTTTTCAGTTTAGATTGGGTTTTGAAGATTAATAAGATATTTATGAGACGTCAAAGACGAAACTGATAGATTCCGTATTTATACACGCAAGCCCAAGGAGAGAGGGGGCTAGCTAGTGTAATGCTTCAGAGTCGGAGGCCAAAGAGGGGTCCAGGAAGGCCAAAGTGGTCAAGGGGGGGGGGGGGTCCAGGAAGGCCAAGGTGGTCAAAGAGGATCTCGGAAGGTCAAGGTGGTCAAAGAGAATCCCGGAAGGCCAAGTGGTCAAATAGGATCCCGGAAGGCCAAGGTGGTCAAAAAGGATCTCGGAAGGCCAAGGTGGTCAAAGAGGATCCCGGAAGGCCAATGTGGTCAAAGAGGATCCCGGAAGGCCAAGGTGGTCAAAGAGAATCCCGGAATGCCAAGGTGGTCAAAGAGAATCCCGGAATGCCAATGTGGTCAAAGAGGATCCCGGAATGCCAAGGTGGTCAAAGAGGATCCCGGAATGCCAAGGTGGTCAAAGAGGATCCCGGAAGGCCAAGGTGGTCAAAGAGGATCCCGGAAGGCCAAGGTGGTCAAAGAGAATCCCGGAATGCCAAGGTGGTCAAAGGTGGGTCCCGGAAGGACAAGGTGGTCAAAGGTGGGTCCCGGAAGGCCAAGGTGGTCAAAGGTGGGTCCCAGACAGTCAATTAAAGGGGAGTCTAAGAACCCCAGACAAAACTTCAGTAGAGATGGGCCGAGGAAATAATGTATAACCGTGTAAAATTCTACGCTAAGACACTGCAAACACATATGAGCGCTGCGCTATTCGTGTCAGACATGGGCCCTAGAAAATGAAGTACAACAAAGATATGTACCAGTGAGACCAACTTCCTCAGAAAAGCACTCAACGAGCCTTCGAGACTGGGGTATCCATTGACGATATTAGAAACACAGTCGGAACAATACAGTCAGTCATTTGCATGCCCCTTGCGGAACTTTGCCTCTCTAACAGCTCTCCTGTAGGCCTCTCTCGGTTGTAAGCAAGACGCCCTGCTGCTGATGGCTCCACTCGCAGGTCATCAACGATGTCTTGCACCCATCTTCGCCTTGGTCTTCCTCTCTTTTTTCCCATTAATAATATACAGTGGCGCATTATCCACATCTCTGGGCAGGCTTATATCTAAGGGCAGAAAAACACACACTGCAAATACAAGTTATTGCTTCATGTGACAATCATTTATAATTGCTATTGCTTCATCCATCACGTTATGTTATCCAAAAGACAGAGACGTTTCAGATGTGTTTGATCTGTGTGGTACAAAGTCGTGTAGTAAAAGCAGAGAATACTGCTAAAGTAGAATCAAGTCGTAAAATCAATGTCATTGCTGCTCGTCTGGTTCAAGTATAAATTCTTAATGGTTCTCTTATCTTCGTGATCTACGTGAAGTCTTTCAAGCATTCGTATCATATTTTCATGTCTAACTCTATCAAAAACTTTTGTGTAATCAATAAAGCACGCGTATAAATCTTTGCTTACCTCCAGAGATAGCTCTGTTATAGTTCTTTAATGTAAAAAGCTGCGTTTCTTGTGCTTTTTTTTTCTTTCAACAAAAACTACTTTGTTCTTCAGCGATGCCTGTCATTATTTTATTTTCGTTTCTCGAGTTAATGATTCTTGAGAATATTTTTGTGACGTGGCTCATTAAACTGATGTGCTTTGTTCATCACATTTTATTGTTCCAGCTTTCTTCGAAATTGCAGTGAAAACTGATTTGGACAGATCTGATGGTATATGTACTGTATCATAGATCGTATTTAGGAGACTTGTTCCTTTTTCTATGTCGATATCTCTTAGTGTCATGAGCGTTTCTTTTGTTATGTTAACACGACCTGGTGCCTTCCTTGCCTGCATTTGTTTGACTGTATTTCTTATTTCCATTTCCAGAACTGGTGGTCATTCACTGTTCATACATAAATTGACCTGCTATTATCTGTCGCCATTATACGGGACTATTATGTGCTCTGACTATCTCTCCATGATCTCCATCATTTCCATAATAACTTTACCCTCCTTTGTTTTCAAGCATCTTGTTGCTTTGTTTGTTCTTTTACCACAAAGTTCCTTTAACACTTTATGAAATTCTTTGCATTAGTACACTGTTTTTCAACATCATCACATTGATCAGACAGGCATTTTTCTTTCTCTTCCTTGTACTGCCTTTTTTATTTCTTCGATAATCTCTTCATACGTTGTTCAGCTATTCTTTTTCTTCTTGTTTTTTCTTCTCTTCTCCGTCAATTCCAGAGTATCATCTGGTGCGATTTTCATTCATTCAGTCCTCTGTACTCCCAAAGGAACATAAGACATCAACAAATTTCTCCAGCCAATTATGTCTTGAGCAAGTCAGGATGGAAGTGAGACACATGAACGAGGAGTAGGACTAATATTTGACGAACAAACAGCAAGGACAGATGTAGGATATTTGAACATCTCGGACCGAGTCCTGCTAGCACAAACAGAAAGGACGACCAATAAACATAAATATTATACAAGTGTACGCTCCAACATCTGAAAGTTCTGAAGAAGATGTACAGCTATTTTATAATGACACAGAGACAGCCCTAAAACACACAAAGTCACATGAAGTTATTATAATTATGGGAGATTTTAATGCCAAAATTGGTAAAGGAAGAACTTCAGACATCGTTGGTGACTATGAACTGAGGGAGAGGAATGACAGAGGTAGTAAATTAATTGAATGGGCAAGAATACATTGCATGGTTGTAGGAAACACCTGGTTTAAACTACATCCCCGAAGACTGGCAGCGTGATACAGCCCAGACAAAAAGACTTTTAACCAGATAGACTACATATTAATCAGCAAACTATTCCGGAATGCATTTCTGACAACAAAAACCATGCCAGGAGCCGACTGCAATAGTGACCATGACCCACTCTGTGTAAAAATCGGAATAAAGCTAAAGAAAGCAGACAGAAAAGTGAGAAACATCAAACTGAATACAGAACTCCTTAAAAATGACCAAGAACTGCGAGAACAATACAAAGTTATTATAACAAATAGATACAATGCTATAGAAAAGACAAATAGTATAGATGAACAATGGGCAATGTTAGATTCTATCCACCAAACTGTTAAGGAGATAATACCACCGAAAAAAGAATCCCCTAAAAATAAATGGGTGACAGACGACATCTTAGGACTGATGGACAAGAGGAGGAGGAGTAAAAATAACTAAGAAAAATATAGCAAGATAAAGAAATAAGACGCAAATACAGAGAAGCAAGGGAAGTGTGGTTAAATGAACAGTGCAGACAAATAGATGACTCTCATAATAAAGACAGCAAAAACATGCACAAACGAATTAATGAACTCACAGGCAGGAAGACAAAATATACCACAGGATGCCTGAAATCAAAAGAAGGTAAAATGTTAATGGGAAAAGAAGACATTGTGGACGGGTGGACAGAGTATATCGGTGAGCTTTATGGAGGAGAAATACCAGAATTAACACCAGATACTGAAAATTGTGAAGGACCACCAATACTTGAAATCATAGATGCCATCAAACACATGAAGAAAGGAAAAGCGACTGGGCCTGATTATATAACAATAGAAGAAATAGAGGCGCTAGAGGAGATAGGAATAAAAATAATAACCAAATTACTGAATGACATTTACAACAGTGGTTATATGCCCAGCGACTTGCTTAAATCCACGTTTATAGCACTACCAAAGAAACCAGGTGCAAAAGAACATGATGACCACCGAACTATCAGCCTCTCATGTCACATAACGAAGCTACTTCTGAGAATAATTATGAGAAGATCAAGGAAAAAGATAAAAATGGAAATAGCAGATGAACAGTTTGGATTTGTTGAAGGAAATGGAATACACAATGCCATTTATGCTTTACGAACATTAACGGAAAGAATTTTAGAAGTACAGAAAGATCTCTACTTATGCTTCATTGATTACACCAAGGAATTCGACAAGGTGAATCATAATGAAATTATTAAAATGCTTGAAGACATCAATATAGACGGCAAAGACCTTAGGGTTGTAAAACATCTGTACTGGCAGCAAGAAGCAGCAATTCGAGTTGAAAATAGAACTAGAAAATATCAACCTATAAAACAAGGATGTGTACTATCTCCAGACCTTTTTTCTCTGTACAGCGAGAATATTCTAAGAACGATCATCACAGAACCAAGCATAAACATTGGAAGATACAATATGAACAACCTTCGATATGCTGATGACACAGTACTGATAGCTGAGAACCAACAAGACCTGCAAAATCTATTGGATAAAGTCGCCAAAAAAGGTGAACAGAAAGGCCTTACTTTGAACATCAAAAAGACAGAGACTATGGTTATACCTAAGAAACAGAATCCACCAACATGCAGTATAAAATTAAACGGAACTATTCTAAAGCAGGTGCAGAAATTCAAATACCTTGGAGCAGTAATAACTTCAGATGGGAAATGCAGAACGAAAATTAGGAACCTAATAGGCCAAGCAAAGACTGCATTTCAGAGAATGAGAAACATATTGTGCAACACATCCTTATCAATGAATGTTAGAAAACGAGTTCTAAAATGCTGTATTGAACCTATCTTGTTATATGGAAGTGAATCATGGACAATAGGCAGGTCTGTACAAAACTCATTGGAAGCAGCAGAAGTGTGGTTTATTAGAAGAATATTGCGAATCCCCTGGACAGCAAAAATAACTAATGAAGAATGTATGAGAAGAGCTGGAGAGACAAAAAACCTTGTTAAAAAGATAAGAGAGAGACCATGTACTTTCATAGGACATGCAATGAGAAGATAGGGCTTTGAAAATATTATAACAACAGGAAAAATAGAAGGAACAGATCAAGAGGAAGACCAAGAGAAATGATACTGGACAGTCTGACGGGATGGTGTGAGAGGAGATCACCAACTGAGCTGATGGCCTGCATGAAGGATCGTGTACTCTGGAGAAGCATAATAGCCAACGCCAGTCGGCACGGCACATGATGATGATGATGATGATGATGATGATGATGCTAGGATACATCAAACCGTGTCTTTCCGGTTTCCTTTAGTTCTTTCTGTATTGTGAGTCTCCATGTCCTCAATGGCCTGTCCCTCTTTCTTTTCCCTTGAGGTGTCCAAGTCAAGGCGGTGTAGGGGTGTCTTGTTCTTTCCATTCGTTGTATGTGGCCCGGCCATATCCATCTTCATCTTTTGACCTCTTTAGTAATGTTCTCAATGCCTGTTCGTTTGGCTATTTGGTTATCTGATGCGATGACATGACAAAAATTCACCAAATCAATTGTTAGAGAATATCAAAGATGGAGATATCAGGAGACGCATCCAGCTCAAGAGTCTGTGGTTCAAGTGCCAGGTAGTTCTCTTGTCATTTTCCTTTCTCTCATATCTAAAATGCTTTGTCTACCTTTTATTTTTACCGAGGGTTAACCATACAACGCTATGATCTGACACTTTACTATGCTCTGTCACTTTACTATACTCTGTCACTTTACTATGCTCATGAAAGGAAGGACTAAGACAGGTTTGGCAACATCTAAAATCCCAGCACAATGCCCTTTGTGGAGCTGAAAGACTATGTAAAAGGAAGAAAGAAACCAGATACGCAAGAAAGAAGTTCTACAGATACCCCTTCGGGTTTGCCAAGCAGTTATTTGAACAGCCAAAATCAGGTACGCTGAAAGCAAGTAAGGAGATGCTCGAGGAACATCTGAGCATATGCAGGAAACTCTCTACCGTAGAGAGCGGAACAACAACACAACTCCTTCAGATCATCAGAGGAAGTACCCCCCCTCAGACAAGTGTTTCGGCCCTTTAGCAAGACATACCATGGTAAAAATCAGCATACACCTCTCGAGCAGATGAAAGGTCTAGTGTGGCCCTGTGCACTAGGCAGCGAATTCAAATGCAGCCCACCGACCTTACAAGAAGTAGAGAGCATCGTAGGAAAAGCTAAAGGCAAGTCAGCACCAGGCCCAAATGGCGTCCTTTACATACTATACAAAAGATGCCCCGAAGTACTAAAAACGCTCCATAAACTCCTACGAACAGCATGGACCAAGGGACTCATAAGTAAATAATGAAAAAAAGGCTAACGGACTATACATTCCGAAGGAGCAGAATTCCACCGAAATCAACCAGTTCAGACCGATCTTACGTCTGAATGTGGAAGGAAAGATATTCTTCTCCGTGATGGCAAGGAGACTAACAACATACCTCCTAGATAATGGTTACATTGACACATTCGTGCAGAAGGGAGGAATTCCAGGTTCCCCAGGATGTCTCGAGCATGCTTCAATGATTTGGAAAGCTATTCAACAAGGAAGATCTGGAAAGCAAGATCTACAGGTAATATGGCTTGACCTAGCCAATGCGTATGGCTCAGTACCGCACCAGATGATATGGCTAGCACTAGACATATATCATGTGCCAAAAGAAGGTGCTGAAAATGTACTTCACAGGGTTCCTCATGATATTTGGAACATCAGGATATATTACAAGATGGACTGAGCTCCAGGTAGGAATTGAATGGGCTGTACAGTATCTCCCATACTCTTCGTGTTAGCCATGCAAGTAATCCTGAGAGCAACAGAAGGAGCAACAGAAGGCCCAAGGTTCAGAAATGGATGTCAGATGCCACCACTAAAAGCATTCATGGATGATACAACAGTAATAACAACCAGTGAAGCACAGGCACGAAAGATGTTAGAGCGTTTGGACAGCCTTATCATATGGTGCCCCATGAGCTTCAAGCCAAAGAAGTCAAGAAGCCTGTCACTCATGAAAGGGAAAGTGATAGAAAGATCGTACACAGTGGCAAATCAGATAATCCCAACTGTAGGGAAGAGTCTTGGCAGAGTATATGATGCTTCCATGAAAGACTCAAACGCGGTGAAGCAGGTCATAGAAATGGCACAGAATGGACTGAACATCATAGACAAAAGCAAGCTACTGGGGAAGTTCAAAATATGGTGCCTCCAGTTCATGCTCATTCCAAAATTGATGTGGCCACTACTCATTTACGAAGTAAGTACCAGCACAGTAGAGGCAGTCGAAAGAAAGATAAATGAATCCATATGAAAGTGGTTGGGCGTACCACCAGGATTAATTGATGTAGCACTGTATTGCAAAAAGAGCAAACTGCAGCTACCATTCAAATTTTGGTTGAAGAATGCAAGGTAGGAAAGACAAGGCTTGCAATGGTGCTACAAGAATCTAGAGATCCGGTGGTACAAGAAGTGCAGCCAACATTTAAAACTGGACGAAAATGGAAAGTAAGTGAGGAAGTGACCGTAGCCAGGGAAACAGGAGCTGAAAGAAGTAATAGGATACACCCAGACCAACAGAAGGGGATTTGGTCATGGTGAAATCAAATGGTGGTCAAAGGCCTCCTGTAAGGAAAGAAGGGATATAATCGTCAGCGAAATAAGGAATTCAGAGGATGATAAGCGGGTCCAGAAGGCAGTCCAACAGGTACAGCAGGGTCAATGGACAACATGGGAGGAAGTCCTGCAGAGATCACTAACATGAGAGGAAGTCCTGCAGAGATCACTAACATGGGAGGAAGTCCTGCAGAGATCACTAACATGGGAGGAAGTCCTGCAGAGATCACTAACATGGAATGACATCTGGAAAATGGCACCCATGAGACTCAGCTTCATCATCAGAGCTACTTATTACCTTCTGCCTACAGGCTCCAGCCTATACAAATGGGGTGTATCAGAAGACACAAAGTGCCCTCTCTGCAACGAAAGGCAAATATTAGAACATGTGCTGTCAGCATGCAGAGTATCATTAGCCCAAGGACGCTACACCTGACGGCACAACACAGTGCTGCAGGAACTAGTAGCCATTGTAGACAAGGCAAAAGATAAAGCAAATAACAGCAAAAGATTTGACATCCCACCTAAATACTTCATAGGCTCTGGTACAACATCAAATATTGAAATCAGGGACACTCCCTTACCATCACTGCTAGATGGTAGAAATGACTGGGATGTGGTAGCGGACCTACTAGGAAGAAGAGAATACCCGACTGCCATTAAGAACACAGGAATGCCACCGGACATTTTAGTGTACTCCATAGAAAAACAGGAATTAATAATGATCGAGTTTACGGTTCCGTATGAAACAAGAAAAGAGGAGCAGCATCTGTTCAAATGTGAGAAGTACAATGATCTGGTCAAGCAACTGAGGCAGGGGGGCAGGAGTCAGGGCAAAAGTGATAGCTGTAGAAGTGGGAGCGAGAGGATTCGTAGCAACATCAGCATATGACCTATGTAAACATTTGGGCATAAAGGGACAAGCAAGAGCAAGGGCATTGAAAAGCCTTTCAGAAACAGCAGAAAAGGCCTCATGCTGGCTGTGGAGTATGCGAAACAAGCATTGAGAACATAAATAATTTCGTTTATCACAACCAATACCAGTCCAAAGTGCAGTGCCGACTGGAAGATCACGGGTTCAATCTCGGGACGAAAATAAAAAAAAAAAAAGCAACAACTCACAAGACCTCTGGGAGTCATGACCCAGAGGGGCCCACCCCCCCCCCCCCTTAGAGTGTCAGGAGTTTAATAGGGCTGAAACACTTGTCTGAGGGGGGGGGGTACTTCCTCTGATGATCTGAAGGAGTTGTGTGGTTGTTCCGCTCTCTACAGTAGAGTTTCCTGCATACTCTATCACTTCTAACGAAGGTCACTCTGATAGCCGGTGTATTTCTCTGTTCACTGGACAGAAAGCAAGAATTATACATATAGATAAAATTCCCGTTTTCCAATGTGAAGTAATTTAAATTCAATAAAAAAAAATTATCAAATAAATCTAGGTTCTAAAGACTGTTATTACAGGAGGTGGGGTAGAGGATATGCTCTCCACTCCAACGGCGTGCGTCTCAAATAGCCTCTGACAGTCCACGTCCAGCTCCTGGCCTTCTCGTGGCAGAGCTGTTTAAACTGACAAGAGAAGGGGCGAAGGCGAATATCTGGCGCCTAAAACCAGACGTTTCGGGTAGATGAGAGTCATGTTTGATAGCTCATCTACCGCTGCTGGCGAGATTCTTCAGCTGCCATGCGTGGAGTGGGACTCCTCCCGGTAAATGAAGAAAGATGCAAATGGGGTTGCCGTGCGGCACCACTGTGGAAAATGTGAAAGAAAGGAATAAGCGAAGTAAACACTAGTCAAATCACGGCACCTCTGGACTGGGGGTCGGCCACGTCCTAAATGCGCTCATATCGGGCGAAATGCCTGAACCGTCTTAACCCAGAGGTTAAGACACTGCTGGCGAGATTCTTCGGATGCCGCGCGTGGAGTGGAGCTCCTCCCGGCCAAGGAAGAAAATGCGGAAAAGCAGTCAGGGTTGCTGTGTGGCGCCGATCTGAAAAGGTGATGGAAATGATAAAGTGAAGCTTCATCGGTATGTCCAGTAGTCTGGCAGCGAGAGCTACTCATACCACGGCACCTCTGCTCTAGAGGTCAGCCACGTCCGAAATACACCCATATTGGTGAAATATACCTAAACCGGCTTACACCAGGGGTGAAACTTGATGGCTACGCATGTCACGGTACCTGTGCTCTAGAGGTCAGTCACGTCCGATATACACACATACTGGTGAAATATGCCTAAACCGGCTTACACTAGGAGTGAAACTTGATGGCTACGCATGTCACGGTACCTCTGCTCTAAAGGTCTGTCATGTCCTAAACACGCCCATACTGGGATAATATGCCTAAACCAGCTGAATCCAGGGGTGGAACTCACTTGTGGCGAGGATTCATCCTCCTGGACAAAAGCTCCGTCCTGGTCACAACTAGGAAGGGTAGCAGCCACGACCATAAAATGCTGAAGTTGGAGACACTGGACCAGGGCAGTCTAGATAGGCAACCACCTCTCACCCGGCGGTGATACACCGGTATCTCAAAACACGTCGAGGTTTTCCAGTGAGAAAGTCCAACTCTAGGCCGGATGGGCTACCACCTCTCACCCAGCGGGGATATACTGATATTCAAAACACGTCGAGGTTTTCTAGTGAGAAAGTCCAACTCTAGATTAAACTGGTGCAACGAAAACCACGGTGTCACGCAATCTCGCTTCTGAAACCCATCAAGAATACAGGCTCAAGCCCTGCGATGCTCTGAACCTCTTGTGGTCCTCTCGGGGATCTCGTGTGGCCCTTTTGGGGACCACGGGACCTATAGAGGACCACAGGTGTAAATTCAGTAGGATCACAAGGCGGTCTTGGTGGTAGAAGCGAACAAAGAAGAAGAAGAAATAAATCTAGATAAGGTAAACACGGGCTTCCCCATGTTGAATAGTAGATTTTTTTTAAAAACAATACGTCCGTTAATCGCAACATCCAGCTTTTTAATAAACCCATGATAACACGGAGCTAACATTGTCTCCATTTCCGGTGTAATCAACAACATTCAAGATGGCTAAGCTGATTAAAGGCCACGTTTTCCTCCACTTTCTTGTAACAGTACTTGGTAATTTATAATTATAATTGTGCATCAGGTAGCTTTATAGCATAAACTTTTCATTTAAAGGTCACTTTCATGTGAATGTTGGAAGCAACTGTAAAACGCCTCATTAGAACTTGGGTTGGGAAATTTAACAGAAAGAAGACGGAAACAAAAGGAATGTACAAATGTCTTTGCTATACTAAACGTGATAGTAAATTAATGTTTCGTCGTGTCTTTCAGCAAATGCAAGACTGGGGGCTCTTTGACAGTTAATGCAAGAGCAGCACTGTAGACGAGAACTAGACAAGCTTGTTAAGTGTAGCTCTCCAAGTGATCCAGGAAGTCATATGGCAGACATCCTTGTATACTCGCCTCCTTCCTTATCTCTTTGACCAGGCTAAAGTATCAGACAGTCATAATTGATCTGTAAACTGTATCAAATTCCAGATGGAAAATGGAATGGGATTGTGTGTTCTTTGTGCTGTGGCAGTGTGAAGTAACTCTTCCAGCTGTTGGATGTGATGATAGGTGACAGTGAAAACTGATATAATAATGAGAGATGACAGTAAAAACTATGAAACAAAAAAAAAAAACTGACAGCGATGAAAGATGACAGTAACAAGTATCATCATCATGTACCTAACCTGGATACGTCGGCAACCATGTCTCTCCGCAGTTTCTGATCTTTTAATGTTTTCCTTCAGTTCTGGGCTTGTGCTTCTCCCACGATATTTTGTTAGGCTGTCTAAGATTTTCTCTTTTGGTCCACCTTTCCTGCCTCCCATCTTCCTTGTCACATTATTTTGCATTCCTTTTATGATCATATGTCCGGTGAAGCTAGACTGTCTGCCCTGTAGTGTGTTTATTAAGGTTTGTTTCTCATTGTCATTTCTTAGCTATTCTTCATTTGTTATTTTTAGCTGTCCGTGGTGTTCTTAGCATTTTTCGTAGAAACCGCATTTCAGTTTCTTGCTGTTTTTGTTAAAGAACATGATTCGCTCCCACATAGTAGCACTGGCTCGATGTAGCATTTCAAGATTCTTTTCCTAGTACCTGTTGACAAAGATGGATTGCACAAAATAGTTTTCATTTTCTGAAATGCTACCTTTTGCATGGCATTTTCTGTTTTTGACCTCTGTGGTACACATACTGTCTGATGTTAGTGTTGTACCAAGATACTTGTGCATGTGTTTTAATATTATTCCTTTGATTTTTGCATTGCATTCGGGTACAGATTTCTTTCTGGACATTGTTTTTGTTTTTCTGCTGTTCAGTAATAGTCCTTTATATTCGCTCTATGCCACTGCTATATCTAGCAGGTCTTGTAGATCTTTTTTTCATTGTCTGCTATCAGGACTGTCATTGGTATATCTCAGGTTATTGATGTTGTGAATAAAAATTATAAGAGAATGAAAAGTGATGTAGTAATGAGAGATGACAATGAAAACTAACACAGGGATGTGGGATGTTAATGAAAATTGATGGGATTTGACAATGAAAACTAACATAAGGATGAGGGATGTTAATGAAAATTGATGGGATTTGACAATGAAAACTAACATAAGGATGAGGGATGTTAATGAAAATTTATGGGATTTGACCATGAAAACTAACATAGGGATGATGGATGTTAATGAAAATTGATGGGATTTGACAATGAAAACTAACATAAGGATTAAGGATGTTAATGAAAATTGATGGGATTTGACATTGAAAACTAACATAAGGATGAAGGATGTTAATGAAAATTGATGGGATTTGACCATGAAAACTAACATAGGGATGAGGGACGTTAATGAAAATTGATGGGATTTGACAATGAAAACTGACATAAAGATTAAGGATGTTAATGAAAATTGATGGGATTTGACAATGAAAACTAACATAAGGATGAGGGATGTTAATGAAAATTGATGGGATTTGACAATGAAAACTAACATAAGGATGAGGGATGTTAATGATAATTGATTTGATTTGACAATGAAAACTAACATAGGGATGAGGGATGTTAATGAAAATTGATGGGATTTGACAATGAAAACTAACATAAGGATGAGGGACGTTAATGAAAATTGATGGGATTTGACAATGAAAACTAACATAAGGATGAGGGATGTTAATGAAAATTGATGGGATTTGACAATAAAAACTGCGAGAGTGTAAAAGCAAAATTAAAAACCATTTTTTGTGGAAAGTTGAAAGCTGAAGAGCAAAAGGATGATGGTCAAGATATTTTTTGGACTAGGTTCACCACCAAGATAAAAAAAAAAAAAAAAGGATGAAAGGATCCATTTCAGATAGCCTTTAAAGGGAAGATGTTCAAACAAAGGACTTCACTTGCAACTCTGACTCAGTGTCACTGTCAAGAGGGAAGGAGTCAGTGTCACTGTCAAGAGGGAAGGAGTCAGTGTCACTGTCAAGAGGGAAGGAGTTGGACGTGAGACTTGGGGCTGGTGGAAGAAATGAATGAGCTCCGCACGGAAAGTTAAGCCAGAAAAAAAGTGTCATCAGT
This sequence comes from Achatina immaculata, assembly GCA_009760885.1. Lineage (NCBI taxonomy): Eukaryota > Metazoa > Mollusca > Gastropoda > Stylommatophora > Achatinidae > Lissachatina > Lissachatina immaculata. The sequence goes on along the minus strand of CM019693.1, from coordinate 29,713,662 downwards.
TGCTGTATGCAGAAGGAGGTAATGAAGAGGAAATCATAGCGGCTTAGGATATACCCAGAGTGCATGGGTGATGATCCTGCCTAACTAACAGGGAAAGTGGGTTATCATGATCATGGCTGTGGAGTCAGGTTGTCAAACTTTCAAACAGTGCTTCTGTCCTTCTTTTGTTTGAATCCCAGCTTCTTCATAAATGGTACATTTCAGCTGATTCCAACCAAAATTGCTTCTGACTCTGAGATCTGTTTTTGCTCTGTTTTGGTACTCATTCTTTTATGGTATGTTTCAGTACTCTATTTTGGTACTGTGCAACTCATTCTCTTGTGGTACGTTTCTACAGACTCTCTATTTTGGTACTGTGCAACTCATTCTCATATGGTACATTTCTACTGACTCACACTCAAGATACCATCCAAAATGGCTTTCAAACTCAGATTCCCCCCTTCTCCACAGCCTTGGTGACAATAGTTCTGTGCATCATGGACATGTCCTTACAGCAAATATTCTATTTCAGATGTAATGCTGCTGACCTGGCCAGCTCATGGGGATGCAGGTAGCACAGAAGCTTGTGATCAATGGGCGGACATTGCTCGGAAGCTGAGCTGGCCGGGGAATCTGCAGAACTGCACAGTCAGGCCAAATGACTGCAGCAGGATGGATTGTTCAGGATCAAAAACTTTCCCAGTAAGTAGCAGAGTTTTCGTACGTGGACCGCTGCCCTTTTGCCAAAGTTCATTTCATAAGCTGGTTGATATATAGAAAAAGGGAGAGAGCCATGCTGTTGGAGCTCATAGCAATTAAGTCATCATGCTTACCAGTTAAGATTCCTGGAAATGGGCTTTGTTAAAGTCCCTGACAAAGTAAGGTAGATGTGGTATGTGTGCGCGGTTTTTTTAGTGGAGCCTTTTGAGAAGCTTGGTTCTGAAGTATGTCTCAGAAAGCTAGAAAAGCCACTGCAGTCTAGTCTCTAAATGATGGTTTTATTTCAAGAGCTAACAATAAAGAAGGAACATGATAGTGACCATGGCAACAGTTGTCAGGAACTTCTAGTTGGCAGCTCTGTAAAGAACCTTCACCTCATTTTATAGAAATTTGATTGACATTCCTTTAGGGCCAACATTGACTCATAGGGCAGAAATCATATTTTTCCATGTCTGATGACTTGCCACTGCTGCCCGCTGTAGGTCTTGGATGGACGTGAATCCCAAAGTTGTACTCTCTCTAGTGATGGTTCTGTGTAGAGTCTCCCTTGGCCTGCCTTGCTTTCTGTTGCCCTTCGCTGACCATGTGAGGGCTTGGCGAGGGAGTCTGGATTCGTCCATTCTGAGAACTTGGCTGAGATAGGCCAGTCGACGTCTTTTGATGTATCTTGATACGTAGACTTGGTTCGATTCCTGTCTTATTAACTCATTCGATTTAAAGTTGGACCATCTGATGTTCAGTAGTCTACAGAGACATTTGTTCTCAAATGCATCAAGTCTTTGACTGAGTAGACTGGTTGATTTCCAACTCTCACAACCATATGTTAACACTGGAATCACACAGGAGTTGAAAATTTTAAGTTTCGTGGTTTTACTGAGTGTATTTGACTTCCAGATAGTAGACAGTTTATTGAAAGTATTGGAAGCCATTGCAATGCGGGACTTGATTTCTGGTGTTGTATCACCCGAGGTTGACATTTTGCTTCCCAAATAGGTGAAATTGTGGACTTTTTCAAAAGCAAAATGGTTTGGCAAGATCTCGCCAGGTCTATTTGTGAGATCAGTAATTTTTGTTTTTTCCTTATTAATTTGTAGGCCAAGTTGTTTTGAGTAGGAGGGGAGGTGACCCGTTTCTCTTGGGCATCTGCATGTGACGCGCTCAGTAGCACTATGTCATCCGCAAAGACTAGGTCTTCCAGGGTTTTGCCCTTGGTCAATGTGATACTCAGATGGCTATCCTTTGTATTATTGCACATGACCCAGTCGATCACGACACCGAATAACATTGATGAGAGGACACACTCCTGTCTCACACCTGTCTCAACTGGAAGTTATAGAATTTATAGAAATACTGCATTTTAATTTCAGAAGAGATCATTTTCTTCTGTTCTTTCATCCCACTAAACATGGATAAGAATGCAGAAGGTAGGGATGAAATTGAACCTGGCTGTTGGCACCAGTGCCTAGTGAGTGAGTCTTACTATTCAAACAAAAGTATTCCTACAGTCGTTCTAACCTTTGCCCAAAATATATGGATAAGGATGTGTTAAAGAAGAGATGGACATTTACTGGTGTGTTTACCCTGAAAATGTGGCTTAAAAAAAAGATTTTGACAGTTACTAAGAGTCTTGACCTGGACATTTCAAGGGAAAAGGAAGAGAGACAGGCCACTGGGGACGCGGAGACTCACAATACAGGAAGAACTAAAGGAAGCTGGAAAGACATGGTTTCAGGAAATCCTGACTTTCCCAAGACAGGATTGGCTGGAGAATCTTTGTCGATGGCTTATGCTCCATTGCGAGTACAGATGACTGATGATGATGATGATGATGATGAATACCTTTATCCCAAAATATTTGGTAAAGATGCAAAAGATTGGACAGTTATTTATGTCTTTGCCCCCAAAAATACAGGTATGGGTCCAAAAAAAAGGAGAGATTGAACAATGACCAGTACCCTGTGCTAAGTAGAACAAGCAGAGTTGAGGTAACATCTGATGGATGAACAATTGAACATCACTGATCAGACCATTCACAAAGTGAATACAAAGGAGAGTCCAGGGACCAGTGAATGATTGAGAATAAGTATCTCATCTCTTGAGTCTCCGACCCTAGGAAAACGAACCTTTTATGTAAATCTTCCTATTCTTCATCACTCACCCTCAAAAAGGGCGGTGGTTGCATTGTGTTGTAGTTGAGCACCTATTAGCCCAATGCATTATACCTTTGGCTCGATGCATTTTCTAGGCCTAGGTTTGTTTTCCCACTGTGACCCCTATTCACTTGGCCCAGACTGCTATCAGTTTCCAAGGTCACCACTGAGAGGTAGAATAGGGTCTTGGCCAGCTATGGTTCGCCAACCCTGAGGCAAGCATTCAGCTGTGGGTCGCTGTCCGCTATCTCATTCAGGCTTGTTTATGTCTTCTTTCATTTATCTCATTTTGATTCGTTAGTTGTTGTGATATAAACTCATTGTTTCTGGTGAGATTAAGGAGTTAACTGTGCTATATAAGATCATGTTTTGTAACAAGCATTTTTAGGGAAAAAAAAATGTTTATGTTCCATGCCATCTATCTCGTTTTCATCATTTCTTTGCTGTGTTTGTCTGTGGTCAGCCTTTCATCTTCTTTCCTTTATGTGTCACATCTTCACAGTTGTTCCAGCACTTAGTGTTGCTGTGACTTTCTACAGTGATGTCATCATGGAATTGTGAACTATATACCTTTTGCCTGGTCATGGCATTGTGGACTATATACACCTTTTGTCTAACCACTCTTTGGGCCAATTTCCACACTGTATCTTTTCTGTTGCCAAAGTATGAAGCATTTTCATGTAGCACAAATTCATCTCCCAGTTTGTTTTCATGTATGGGCTTGATGCTTTAGCCCTGTAGTGGAAATTTTAGTTAAGATCACACATAGGAACAAAGATAACCATTAAAGAGGACCATTGAAGCAAATATAACCATTAAAGAGGACCATTGAAGCAAATATAATCATTAAAGAAGACCATTGAAGCAAATATAACTATTAAAGAGGACCTTTGAAGCAAATATAACCATTAAAGAGGATGATTGAAGCAAAAATAACCATTAAAGAGGACCATTGAAAGCAAATATAACCATTAAAGAGGACCATTGAAGCAAATATGACCATTAAAGAGGACCATTGAAGCAAACATAATCATTAGAGTGGATCATTGAAGCAAATATGAGGAATAGAGAGAATCATTGAAGCAAATATGACCAATAGAGAGAATCATTGAAGCAAATATGACCAATAGAGAGAACTATTGAAGCTAATATGACCAATAGAGAGAATCATTGAAGCAAATAAGACCAATATAGAGAATCATTGAAGCAAATAAGACCAATAGAGAGAATCATTGAAGCAAATAAGACCAGTAGAGAGAATCATTGAAGCAAATAAGACCAATAGAGAATGAATGAATGAATAATCTTTATTTTTCAAGGGTAAAGAATTGGGCACGCAGGCCCGTCTTACATTCTGCCCTTCATCACTCTATTTTTCATTCTTCCCACACACTTGATTTAGTACAAATATACAAATTAAATTAGGAAAAAACATATCAAAAGAGTGTAAGATTTAACTACTACATTCAAAGTAAAAGAGAAGAAGTAATTAACCTAATAAAATAGCACCCACGCACACATACATACGTAGACATATACATAAACAAAAATACATTGTAAATACAGATCTTCTAACATATGTTTTTTAAACAGACATTAAAATAATTTCTAACAATATCTAACAAGTTGCTTTTCTAACTATGTCATTTTAGTACTTGATGGTTGGCGTGTCACGTGTTGAGAGAGTGCTGGTTATTTTATGGAGGCATATAATTACAAGCAAGTAAATAATGAAACAGGTTTGAGTTAAAGGATGAAGTATTACCAATGGATTTAAATGGTAGGGGAGGGTGTTCCAGAGCTGTACTGCAGAGTATGCAAGGCTTTTCTTGTACAGATCAATCCTGGGTTTAGGAAGAAGACAGTTTTTTAAACGCTGGCTATGTTTAGTATTATACGTAAACAGTGACCACAAGTAAGGCGGAGCATTGTGCGACAGAATTCTCTGAACAAACTTAACTTTGTTAAAAATGATTCTGTTTTTTGAGGGGTAGAATTTTGATTTGTTTGTGGTGATCTACAGTCTGTACTGGGTGTTTGTCACAAATAAGATTTAATGCTCGCTTGTGAAGTGAGTGGAGCCATTTTGTGTTTGAGACTGAGCATCCATCCCAGATTGTGGAACAGTAATTTAAGTGTGTTTGTATGTGTGATGTGTAGTATATCTTTCTTGTGTCTTTGTCGATAAAGTGTTTAATTTTGGCTAATTGGTAAACTTTCTGTGCAATCAAATTTGTTAGGTTATGTATGTGAGAATTCCAAGTTAAATGCTGATCAATGATGAGTCCTAGGGTTTTATGTTCATGAACATTTTCTATTGCCTTAGTCCCAGCACAAAGCTGTAGAGAAGTTTTTGTTGCATTCTGCATTTCTGTCTTGTAGTGATGAGCATGGAGAGAATCATTGAAGCAGATATGACCTATAGAGAGAATCATTGAAGCCTGAGTTACAAGACCCTCACATTAACAGCAGGGAAGTATTAAGTTTCATAAATTACGGGGGAGTTTTAAACAAAAGATGAATACACTGACCACTCTTACATTTCCAAGTAGTCTTTTAGTTAAATGTTTTTTTTTTTATCCAAATAGTTAAAAAATATTTTTGGTGTCTGTTTTAAATCCAGCGGCAATTGCTTCCTGGAATTCTAAAGAGTGATATCAAGTTAAGCTACTGCTTCGGAACACAGATCAATCCTTGCAATGACCCTTTGTCTGTGGATTTTTACCTGCAAGTACCCGCAAAAAATATTTCCGTGAAATACAGGGTAGTTAGAGATGAAGCCATTGAATTGAAAGGTAAGAGTTGCTGTTCTTTTCATGAGCAAAATTGATATGATGCTTACCTTATGAAGTTGGTGCCAGAAAAAAAACATAAAAAATTTATTTTCATAAAATTACAGGAGAGCTGTTAGGAAGGCAAAGTTCCACAAGGGACATGCAAATAACGATATGAATATTTAATTGGGTTTAATAAATGTATAAATCTTTAAGCTTCTAGGGGTTCCATGTAAGAAAGATTTTATATGTATATAAAGTCTGCATGTTTGAGAGAAATTCTAGGAAAGCTGCAAATAAAGTTGTGGAGTTAAATGAGTTAAAAGCCACTCTGTAAACTCTGCCTATTGCACATGCAGTGACTGCTATGGTATAGTCTGTGCTTTCTCGTACATCTAGGTAAAGGTTACATGTCCTGATGGTAGTCATTGAGATGTGGATAAAGTATCCTAGTGGAATATCAAAGGTAGTGATCAAATATCCAGATTTAATGACGGGTTATGATGAAATGTCCTGATATAACAGCACGTTAAGATCAAATATCCTGATATAAAAGCAGGCAGTGATCAATTATCCTCATTTAACAGCAGATTATGATCAAATATCCTGATATAACAGCAGGTTATGATCATATATCCTGATTTAACAACATTTATCAAATATCCTGGTATAACAACAGGTTATGATCAAATATCCTAATATAACAGCAGGCTGTGGTCAAATATCCTGATAAAGCAACAGAAATTTTGACTGTATCTGTCCATCCATGTCCCAAGTGATGAATCAGCCACTCTCTGCACTCTCTCTGAAGACTGCAGTACATTATCTTCATTTCTTAATGGGCCACAGTCAGCCTTTCTATGTTGCATGATGCCCCATTGTGTTCTTCAGCCTGCCTGTCTTCTTCCTTTCCTTCAAGCATCCATCACATTGCTGTTCTGTTCTTGTATTGATGTTCGTATAATTGTATACAATTATGGGCAGACAACACAAGAAATAGTTTGGTCAGATTTGTCCTCAAGACAAGAGACAAAAATAGCTAGAGATCATTGCAGATAGCTTTCACGTGGAGCATTGCACAGGATGGTTGTGATGATACAGCATCTTTGACATGTTCTTACAGTGAATGTTTTGTTTAAAGGCAGGCTGTGTACCCCTTCATCTAACCACTAATATCTCGACCCTCTAATGTATCTATGGAAATGTCAACAGGAAAGACTACAAGCTGCAGATGGGTGTAATCATAAGCAGTGGGGAAACTGGAGCAAATGACAAACCATGGCTAGCTAGGGCATATACTAACTGAGGATGGGAGATGTGAGATGGAGATAAAAGAAAGAACAGGAATGGCAAGACATACATCCAGCGCCATGAAGGCAATACTGTGTGTTATCTAGGATTCTGCCCATAAAAACAGAAATGAGATTTATAAAATGCCTTTGTGTATATTGCCTGATGCATCAACAGCAGGCCATCTTGCTCACAACCAAGAGGCCTACAGGAGTGCTGTTAGGGAGGCAAAGTTCTGCAAGGGACATGCAAATGAACGAATGAATATATTGCCTGTGTGGTTGTGGGGCAGAGATGCTGGAGACCAACTGAAAAGGAAATGGGCAAATTATCCTCTTTGCACACAACTTGCCTCAGAAAGATTTTAAATATTTGCTGGCTACAGACAGTAAATAACAGAGACTTACTAGCCCAATGTGAACTAAAAGGTATGCATGCCATAATAGCAAAAAAACCCCACTGGAAATAGATTGCCAGCAACATCACTAAAATAACCATGCGATGGACACACAAGGGAAAAAGAAAAAAAGGGACAACCCAAGGCTACCAGGCAGGGAGCTATAGAAGCAGAAATGGATGCAGTGCATCTGGGACACAGTACAAAGGCTGGCTGCAGACTGTGGGAGATGGAGAGAATTTGATGCTTCCCTGAAAAGCGCCACAGGGCATACTGGGCAGTGATTGCTTATCTGATTGCCAGCCAAGGACATGAACGGATATCTGTTCTGTACTGCTGTAGAGAGCAGAAATCCGAACTCGGAAAGAATGATAAATTCAGCAGAAATGTAGATCTTCAGGAAAGTTAGTCATATGTATCATGGAGAATGAAAAGAACAAATACGCAAGTATTAGAACAACTACACGTGCAACAAGAACATCTAAAAAAAAATGAGGATCAAGAGAACAAAATACTTCGGCGACATCAAAAGACATAATAATATACTGAAGACCATACTAGAAGGAGAGGTGGGAGGAGAAAGAGTGAGGGGTGAACAGAGATGTAGGTGAGAAGATAACATATGAGAATGGACAGCCTGGTTAAGTGCATCATCAAGACGAGGGAGGGAGGAAACTGGAGAGTCATCATCAAGACGAGGGAGGGAGGAAACTGGAGAGTCATCATCAAGATGAGGGAGGGAGGGAGGAAACTGGAGTCATCATCATCAAGACGAGGGAGGGAGGAGACTGGAGAGTCATCATCAAAATGAGGGAGGGAGGAAACTGGAGAGTCATCATCAAGATGAGGGAGGGAGGAAACTGGAGAGTCATCATCAAGATGAGGGAGGGAGGAAACTGGAGTGTCATTACTATTTGGTACCTTTGTACCAAAACAGCACATGATGATGGTGGTAGGAATGTGTATATATGTCCTGATGCACCAATAGCTCAGTCAACCAATGAAATTATTTAAATGCTTTCAAGGAAATAACCATTGGGACTTGTTGTGGATGCTGCCTTCACCTGTGAACTTGATGATAATAGTGACTGATGCTGTGATGATTTTGTTGTGGACATTGCCTTCATCTGTGAGCTTGATGATAATAGTGCCTGATGTGTGATGATTTTGTTGTGGATGTGGCCTTCATCTGTGAGCTTGATGATAATAATGGCTGATGCTGTGATGATTTTGTTGTGGACATTGCCTTCATCTGTGAACTTGATGATAATAGTGGCTGATGCTGTGATGATTTTGTTGTGGACATTGCCTTCATCTGTGAACTTGATGATAATAGTGGCTGATGCTGTGATGATTTTGTTGTGGACATTGCCTTCATCTGTGAACTTGATGATAATAGTGGCTGATGCTGTGATGATTTTGTTGTGGACATTGCCTTCATCTGTGAACTTGATGATAATAGTGACTGATGCTGTGATGATTTTGTTGTGGACATTGCCTTCATCTGTGAACTTGATGATAATAGTGACTGATGCTGTGATGATTTTGTTGTGGACATTGCCTTCATCTGTGAACTTGATGATAATAGTGACTGATGCTGTGATGATTTTGTTGTGGACATTGCCTTCATCTGTGAGCTTGATGATAATAGTGACTGATGCTGTGATGATTTTGTTGTGGACATTGCCTTCATCTGTGAGCTTGATGATAATAGTGGCTGATGCTGTGATGATTTTGTTGTGGACATTGCCTTCATCTGTGAGCTTGATGATAATAGTGACTGATGCTGTGATGATTTTGTTGTGGACATTGCCTTCATCTGTGAGCTTGATGATAATAGTGGCTGATGCTGTGATGATTTTGTTGTGGACATTGCCTTCATCTGTGAGCTTGATGATAATAGTGACTGATGCTGTGATGATTTTGTTGTGGACGCTGCCTTCATCTGTGAGCTTGATGATAATAGTGGCTGATGCTGTGATGATTTTGTTGTGGACGCTGCCTTCATCTGCGAACTTGGTGATAATAGTGGCTGATGCTGTGATGATTTTGTTGTGGATACTGCCTTCATCTGTGAGCTTGATGATAATAGTGGCTGATGCTGTGATGATTTTGTTGTGGATACTGCCTTCATCTGTGAGCTTGATGATAATAGTGGCTGATGCTGTGAAGGAGATCAAGACATGAAGCAGGGCTGAGTTATGAGTGCTTTTGAATGAGTCAAGAGTCAGACAGCAGAAAAAAAATGAAGAATCAGAGGCAGTTTTGTCTGGAGTCTGAGTTTATAGAAATGAACCATTTATAGAGACGTCATATCATTAGAAAAGATAGAGAGGCCAGAGTGGGAGTCGAAATTTTGCTGCTCACGCTCTCATCTGTTGTATGGAGGTGTCGGACTGGGTAGTCTCATTGAGCCAAACTTGTTTCCCATACTCCTTAGGGCCAAGGTAGGCAGTAGCTTCTCTAGGGGAAAACACTGATTCCCCTAACTTTATTGGGCCCAAGTACCACAATAGCAGGTTAGCAGAAAAATCATTTGGAAGTAGGGTATGACTGTAGCAAGTTTTGGTTCAGTGGTAGTAATGAGAGCACCAACTCTGACACCAAAAGCAAAATGACTGCCAACTCAACAATGCTGCCAAGCAGTGTGGTTATTTTAGGAAAACTGTATGTTTTTTAACCTCCTTGGTGTTGACTTTGTATGCTGTTTGGGCCAGATTTTCCATGCTAGAATCGTTAGCTCAGTTACATTATACAGGCTAACCTGGTTTGCACTCTGTACACAACATTAAGCCCAAGTAACATCCGCTGTAGTACTGTGCTGCCATAATAGTGAATGAAATGAGGTCAAGCTTCTAAAAATAAATATGGGAACTCCATAATTAATGTTAATGAATGAATGGGCCCATTATGGCATATAAGCTATGTTTTCAGCATTTTTTTTTTTTTTTTACATTAAGGAGGTTTAAAACACTGGTACATTACTAACCACGCTTTAAAATGAATCACATGTTGCCTTTCACTTCCAACAGATCTGAATGTTCCACTGAGTTATTATGGTACTGCCTATCCTGTGTTCAATTTCGAGTTCGAAAGACTGAATTTAACGGCAGTCAGTTTCTCTGTAAGTATTTTATTATTCAGTGAAATTACTTTGGGGGTATTTTTTCATCTTTAATTGATTTTCCCTCATCTGATGGAATTGATTGTTGATGATGAAGACCTATGAAAGGGGTGTCCTGTTTTTATCAGTTTTTAATGAAATTACATTACCGTAAAATAATGGAGTGCTTTATATCAAACTAAAGGGAATTGAATCAAGAAGTTAGCCAGACTATTTGGAGATGTGACGATTGTGTCTGGAAGGAAACATTGTGTGCAGTATGGGGGAATAACTAAAAAATTTTGTTTTTAAAATGTGAAAAATGTCAGCATAACTATATCTGTCAGCGTTGTGAAGTCAGACTGACACATGTCAATCAGATATAAATATTCAGACATCACGCTGGCGCATATCATTCAGATATCACACTAACACGTATCATTCAGATATCACACTAACACATATCATTCAGATATCACACTAATGCATATCATTCAGATATCATACACAGTGACATATTCAGATATCACACACACACACACACACACTAACACATGTCATTCAGATATTACATTAATACACATTCATATATCACACTAGCATGTATCATTCAGATATCACACACACTAATACGTATTCAGATACCAATCACACAAACTCATATCAGACAGGTATTAGTGCCACAGTCTTCACATTTAAACAGGAAGAATATTCCCCGTAGTTGGTCCATAGTTAAAAAGGTTATTGGAACGTTGGACAAGGCAACATTTTTAAATAAAAACCAAGAATATGCCAAAGCTGTGTTCTGTCTCGTTGTTTCTGACAGTGCGGTGATAGTTCCGTAGAGATGCTTGCCAGATTGCTTAGATGCTGCTAGACTTGTTAAGTCACTGAGGACCACAGATTCCAAAAAAATGTTGAAAGGATTCACAGTCGTCATCATGATTGCATTTGGGACAAGTTCATAGGTGCACCCAGTCTCATCTTTAGTAGACTTCCGCTGTTTGTGACATTATAGGGAGTAGAACCCGCTGCTTTCAGTCCAAGAAGCCATGTCACTGTATATTTTGCACTTTCAGTGCAACTTTGCCATAAAAATATGCAAGATTTTTTTTTTTAAATTTTGTGTTGTGTTGTGATGTGACACTGAGATGTTTCAGATGTGACCTTGAAAAAAAAAAAAGAAAAAAATAAGAATGGCCAATGTTAAAAGTGGAGGAGACAATTCAGTAGTTAAAATTTACCAAGTTAAATTGTGGGGGGTAATGGATAAGGTTTTTTTAATTGGCTTTCGTTCGCTAGTCATGATTACTACAATCTGCCCCAATCCCCAACACAGTCATTTAGTCTCCCAGTACTGAAATACACAATCATTTCTTTTTGTCTTAAAATATCACCAGAGAGAGAGGTAAAAGAGAGAAAGCCAGGTGAGTAGTGTCAGGTAATCAGTTTCCTTGTTTTGTTTCCTTGCAGGTGATTGGCAGGATAAACCTGGCGAATGGCGACAGACGTTTCGTGGTTCCGGATCTTAAACTGCCGTTAATTGATAGACAGGTCATCCGTGTCAATCCTTGTGAAAAAACTGAGAAAAATCCCAGTCAAGAGCCACCAGCAGCCTTCAGTCCAGAGAAGTGCCAGATCAGACAGAGTGTTCCTCTTGTGACTATAGCGCCACCTGCCAGTTACACTCCTTCAGGTGTGATAAGTGTACCTGTATTGTTTTATCTTCAAACAGTTCCCCCCCTCCCCTTAAGCTCTAGCTTGGTCCCAGATATATGTGACTGATTTTTTTTTTAACCTCATCCACCATGTGTGCTGTGAGCCATTGGTTTAGCTTATTGTGAAATGTGATGAAAAATTTGCCATTACTGCAACATTTCTTTCAGCATAACATTAGTTTTCTTTGTTTTTGCCGCTTTATTTCTGAAAATAGAGTAAATTTAGCCGTCTGTTTTATGAATTGGGCACCACTTGTGTGGCACAGTGGTAAGTGTGCTCAGCTCTCATGTAGACGTCGATAGTTCAAGACTGGCCAGAGGTGCCCCAGTGTCTCAGCAGTGGAAGTGAGTAACTGACTTCTTCTGGAACTGAAAAGGCTACCAGGTGTAATGATGAGCACACACTGTCTAGTGAGCCATTAGGTTAAGAAATATATGGAATCTGACATCATGCCCATAAGTTGCCTCTGTAGAATGAAAGGACTGCATTTGTCATATGAAATGTACATTTTCAGAATTCACATTTTTTTTATGAAATTACATTTTTTTTTTCTTTATTGTTTAGTGTTGTTGAGTCAGATGCTCTTTTGCAGCCAATGCCAAGTTGATAGTTTGAAGTGATCACTACACTGAATGGAAACGAACAGAAGAGCTTTATTAAATGGTCAAAGGGTAATCATCATTGGAACTTCAGATAAGCTGATAAGCGCTCTTGAAAGGGGACTAGAAGAAGATTGAATCTTGTCTTTCTTTCCTTTTTTTTTTTTTTTTGATAAATTATAAAAGATAAGTTTATAAGTGGATAAGAGATAAGTGTTCCTTCAGTCTTTTAACTTGTGAAAGTTTCATCATTGAAGGAGAAAAGCTTTTTTTTTATTTTCAATCATTTCAGCCATGATAAGTATCCCTTATATAGCCCCATAGAGACAATGTGGAGATGGTCCAACAGTGACATGCTCGAGTTATGACGATCCACAGTTAGAACAGTTAGCTTCTTGTGTTTCTTATATATTAAAATAAGTTGAAATACTGCATGGTTTTTTTTATGATAACACTTGATATTTAGTGTTTTGTAGCCCTATGAAACAGACAGATTTGCAGCGGCACTGATGGTACATACGAGGGAAAGTCACTAAGTAACTCAAAAATTTAAATATTTGATCAGTGGCAGTCATCAGGCAGTATTTAAATATATTCCTAGACAGTACCATCATCTAACTTTATAATAGTTATATGTAGGGGGCACTGGGGGTTACGTGTGCATGCACAAAGCAATAACAAAATGGCTAACCAACTGTTAGTGTGTACCAAAGAAGAACAGAGAAGTGTAGTGCGATTTTTGTGGGCTAAAGGACATTCAGTTGAGGACATTCATAAGGAAATGATTACAGTTTATGCTGAAAAAGTGTTTATCACGTAAAGCGGTCTATAACTGGGTAAAAGAATTTTCTCAGGGACGTACCATAATTGTTGACAAAGTCCGACTTGGCTGTCCTGTTCAGATTGCAACAGAAGCGACTGTGCAACGTGTGAATGAGATATCAGTGCTGATAGACGAGTAATGATAGACTATGTAGCAAGTGCAGTCGGATGTTCACGTGGCTTAGCCTACAGAATATTGCATGAGCAATTGAATTGTTGGAAAGTTTGCTCACGTTGGGTACTCAGAGATCTGAATGATGAACACAAAATGAACCGATTTGGTTTGTCATTACAGCATCTCTGTCATTATGCATGAAGGTAAAGACATACTCCAAAGGATTATTACTCAAAACGAATCTTGGGTGCACCACTACCAACCCAAATCAAAATGTGCCTCAATGCAATGGAAACACCCGTCATCGCCATGCGCAAAAAAATTCAAGATTCCGCCTTCTGTGGAGAAGGTCATGCTGACAGTGTTCTGGTATTATCAAGGAGTGTTGTTAACCAAGTTCCAGAAGTATGGTGACAGTGTGAATTCTGTATCGTACTGTGAAGTTCTGTCGATGCTACGGGATGCAATTCGAAGAAAACATCCTAGTCTGCTGACTAGAGAGCATTCTCCTTCATGACAATGCCAGACCACATATGGCTCGATTAACCCAAGAGAAAATTACCCATTTGGGTTGAGAAGTTTTTGAACATCCACCTTATAGTTCTGACTTAGCTCCAAGTGATGTTCACCTGTTTGGTCCATTGAAAAACCACCTTGGCGGGAGAAGATTCTCGAGTGATGAAGAGGTGGAAACAGAAATAAAACAATGGTTCAGAAATCAGACTCCAGATTTTTACACTGTGGTTATTGCATCACTGATTACACAATGGGACAAATGTGTCAGTGTTGGTGGCGATTACGTCGAGAAATAGGGGAATAATGTAGGTTCAAAAATTAAAAGTTTTCAAATTACTGTCGCATTTTTTTTGTAACAGGCATTTGTGAGTTACTTAGTGACTTCCCCTCGTAGCAGTAACAGAGAAAATAAATAAAATGATGTAACTGAAGGAGGTATTCGGTATACAGTGGGGTTGTTGGAATTGACTCCCAGTGTAAGCTGGAGACCATGTATAGATCATATGCAGAGTTCTTTAACCTTTATGCCGCTACTTGCTTCTCGAGACCTGGTCCCTGCTGTGCTGAATACTTTGCTGGCCTACTTTCACCCAGTGTGGAATTCTTTATTTTGTCATCTCAAAATCTAAGATGCATCGGCGATGCTGACAGTTTTTTTTTATCACCAGAAAATATAAACATGTTGTAATTCTTGGATTCTTCCACTCTTGTCTCATTTAAGTCACATTATACAGCTCATAATACATTTATTTTTTCATAAGCATTGTTACATAGAATCAAACACAAAGACAGCAAAATAAAATGTTTTCACCTTTTCTGTCTAACCAGACAACAGGTATTCAGTTTATCCATTCGCAAAATTTAATAAGTCGACTCCAGAAATCGGACGTTTGTGAAAATAAAGGAAATGATTATGGCACAAAGCAATGACGGACGATCCGCTGTTTCTTTCTATCTCTAACTTTGGGTATAATCTGTCCCAGTAGTTCCCAATTAGCAAAAGTCTGTGGACACCCTGCTGTTTCAAAATCCAAGCCACGGACCCCCATAATTTGGAAAAATTGCATATCTGTTTGGTAGCTATATGTTTTAAATGCAAAAGAATTTTTTTTCAGCAAATGTGGGTGACCTTTAATGAGTAAACACTACACTACACTAAAAACTTGGTAAATTTTCAAAATGACAATAACGTAGGTAAGAAAAAAATAGACAACAATTAATATTCCTACTTTTTCTAACAAAAAAAAGGACCATAAGTTGTTGTCACTGACACCCCCACATGGCAGGTTCCACAGACACCCATGGGTCCCAACTGGGACCACTGATCTATCCACACACAAAAAAAAAGCAATGTAAGGGTATCTTTTAGAATGTACACTGTCCACGTTACCAAGGTACACAATGTGTGTAGAATATTAGGTCTGTCTCCATCGCCTGCTAAAAACGACACATTTCCAGCACATGACCAGTTTCATTGTGTGAAAATAGGTCACATATATCTTAAAAAAGCTACTGTGATTTCCAGATATTAAATGAGAATAACTGTCTACAGCAGCAGTCAAGAAAACTTGAAACGAGTTAATTTGTCTTTAGCAATGGAGGGACAGAACGACAGGAACGTGTTAACTTGTCCTTAGCAGCAACTTAAGAAAACGGGTAAACGCATCTTTAGCAGTAAAAGGGTTAACTTATCATTTGGCTGCCAGTTGCATATCATTTATTTGAACACGGTTGCATCTTTTGTACTTCTTTACCTGGGCTGTTGTTTGGTGTGTATGTGTGTGTGTTATGTGTTTCAGGAACTCTAAACGGAACTTGCGACATCCTTTCCAAGTTTTGTGGTCACGGAGAGATATGTGATCTCAGTATAAATCCACCAAAATGCATCTGTAGTCCAGGTGAGTTTGTGTCTTGTAACAGCCATAGATTTAATTGATGGGGAGGTTGGGGGGTGGGGGGGCTAGAAGAGACGTGCTCATAAATATTTCTCTAATATGATGGTACATCTCTTACTTGAAGTTATTTGTAGAAAAGCTTCTCTTGTTTGATCTTATTTCTAGAAATACTTCTTATATGTGATATTATTCCTGGAAATATTTCTCTATTTTGATACTATTCTTAGAAAAACATATTTGATATTTTTTCCTAGAAATGCTTCCCTAATTTGATATTATTCCAGGAAATACATCACTTATTTGATATTATGGTCATAAATATTTTTCATATGTTCTGTTATTCCTCGCCCTTGTGGTTACTGGGGCCTAGAACTGGGGAGAAAAGAATAGGACCACTCCCACCTTCCATGTATGTTGTAGGAGACGGCTAAGAAGGTTGGGGGGGATAAGCCAATGACCTGTTCCCCATAAAAAAAAAATTGTAGCGTTACAGAAACATGGAGAGGAAAACCAGAAATATTGGAAAAGGAAGGAACTCTGATAGCAGAGCACATGAAGTTATACAGTCAGAGCTAAAAGGAACCTGCAAAACCGTCATCCCAACTGAGTACCTAACAGTACTCAGAGACAAGGGATGCACATGGAAGGAAGTAGAGAATAATTCCAAGAACAGGGATGACTGGAGGGCCTTTATCTGTGGCCTATGCTCCCAAGGGAGTGAAAGGCAATGATGATGATGATATGTTATTCCCAGAGATACTTCACTTATTTGATATTATTCCCAGAAATACTTGTTATTTGATGATCATAAATATTTCTGTTACCTATTGCCAGTTCTCAGGATATTTCTTCAGTTTGAAGCTATGCTCAGAAATATGTACCTTATTTGGTGTAACCTTCACAAACATCATTCTGATTTTGACGTTTTTGCAAGATTTTGTCCTTCTTTAAGGTGTAGATCCAAATACATTTATCTCTCTCTCTCTGTTTCTCTCACTCTCTTTCTCTCTCAAGGTCCCTGCCAACAGGCATAGATTATCATGTCCTTCCATAACCCTAGATCTCTTGTGCTTGTCACTGAGTATTTCCCATGCCAGGGTGCCAAACCATTAGTCATCTTTTCTCTCCATCTACCTCTGTCTCTTCTACCTTCAGTCTTCTCTATTGTTTATTAGGTGCTGTAGCCCACCTCTCCTCCAGATATGCCCCACAAATTTGGATTTGTATGGCTAAAATATGTTTATTCCTCTATGCATTAACAGCTTTATGGCCAGTGCAGTCTGTGTGCCTTTCCTTACAGATAGAGTTGTCTTACCTTCATAGATAGTTTTCCTTGACTCTGGCGTGCCAGGTACTCATTTTTTACAACTGAGTTGACTGAAATACAGTCAAAAGTACTTGAAGTATTAATGAACTTTGCTTAGGTGCTAGATAGCAGAGTTCATTAATACGCTGTTCTCTCATGGCTAGATGGCTGTGGTTCACGTCCTCCCAGTTTATCTCTTGTGATTTTTATTTCTTTCATATCTAAAAAGTGCTTTGTCTATGATTTTTTTTTTTGAGGTGTAATCATACAAAACTGTTCTTTTACTTTATAGCTCATACAGAAACACATGAGTATGGATTAGCAATGGGTTAACAGAAAAAGTGCCAGTGGTTTTGTTCAGAACAGCTATGTCCACTTGTTTGAGATTTCAACTTGAGTCTGCCCTCTGTCATATTTTTTTGTCTTCTTTTTTTGTCTTTTTTTAACAGATTTTGATCTGAGTACCAAAGGAGATGCTTGCCTTACTTTAAGCAGACTCAACCAGCCCTGCATCTCCAACAGCCAGTGCGGCCTCGATGCAGAATGCAAAGCTGACTTATCAGGCACCAGTATCTGCCAGTGTAGAGATCGCTATGGCTATGATGCCTGGAGAGCTGCATGTGTGCTTCATCATTCGCATGAAACAGTTAGTAACCCTGGTATGGAGGTTTGCAGTGTGTGCAGATTAATGTTATTATTTTATTGAAACACATGCATCAGTGTTGGGACATGGACAATAGATAGACACTTCTGGGATTTTTCTGTATTATAGAAAATCTTACATATGTCCCTCCAGTGTGCCGTCATGTCGTGTAGGGGGCTCGCATTATGTCTCGCCATGAGTCCGTATTCTCGGCAAGCTTCTCACCCTCATCAAAGGATTTAATGCCTGCTATTTTAGCCTCTCTGGTCGGTGTTCTCTTTTAGGGTCTCTTGAGATTGGCCTCTTCTTCTTTTTCCAGATGTTTCCCATTTGATGGGTTGCTTTGTGATTCTCTGACTGTTTCTTCTCATCACGTGGCCCCACATATGCCTGTCTTCCTTTCTTGATCACTGCTAAGACTGTTTGCTGCGTGCTCATTTCTCTCATCTGTACTTTTAGTTTCGAAATCGTTCCAGTGTATACAAAGTAGTTTCCTTAACTCTTCCCCTGTCATCCTCACTATAGCGAGGTCTTCCGGTTAGTCTAGTGATGGCCATCTTCACTATAGCGAGGTCTTCCGGTTAGTCTAGTGATGGCCATCCTCACTATAGCGAGGTTTGTTTCGTTGCAGTGTAAAACCATTGTAACTTTTTATTGTACATGATTTATCTGCGCAGGTCTGGTGACCTTTCATAGTTCAATCCAAAGTGTGGCTAACAACCGAATGAAATCGATGTTTTTAATAGAGAAATGTCAATATTTATTGTGATTATGGAGGCATAAGGACATGTCCTATGACCCGACCACTGATCCTGAATATACCCAAAGTAGATCTAGACCTATTAAATGGACTGGAGAAGTAATTAGAAGGTTATCTCAGACATTATTTTAGTGAGAATGCCACCACACGACAAGATTGGATGAAAATTTAAGTAGATCTGGACATCGCTGATGGTAAACATTGTACATCCAGCCATCGCTGATGGTAAGCAGTACACAATTATCAGCTAAAATCATCACACTACTTCTTTTTTCCTAAAAAAAACTCTTCATTTATGAAATCTTACATTTACAGCTATTTTCATGCATAATATGTATACTTTTAAAGTGGAAATACTTTGTACATTCACTTTTACAACTATACCCCCTATACATACCAAGACCCACGCTTTTTCTGTGGCACAGATGGGAACGTCAGCGTTTTTTTTTCTGTGGCACTGGAAGAGTTAAACATTTCTTTTTGAATGCATCTAGTTTGCTCTCTGTTTCCTTGGTTGGTTTCCAGCTTTCACATACATACGTAAGGAGGGACGTTACATCTGAGTTGAATATCCTAAGTGTTGTTCTTGTGCTTGGGAGTTTTGATTTCCATATTTTCTCAAGGTACTTAAAGTTCATTGCTGCCTTCACTGTTCTGGTTCTGGTACATCTGTACCAGCTTTATTATAGAAAAAAATGAGCACAGCAAACTGAATGTATCATAGAAACAGTAAAGAATGAACTGATACATCTGTACCAGCTTTATTATAGAAAAAATAATGAGCACAGCAAAGTGAATGTGTTATAGAAACAGTAAAGAATGAACTGATACATCTGTACCAGCTTTATTATAGAAAAATTAATGAGCACAGCAAAGTGAATGTATTATAGAAACAGTAAAGAATGAACTGATACATCTGTACCAGCTTTATTATAGAAAAAATAATGAGCACAGCAGAGTGAATGTATTATAGAAACAGTAAAGAATGAACTGATACATCTGTACCAGATTTACTGTAGAAATATTGTAGAAAATGATGCAGAACCAGCTGACTGTATAATAAGACTGTTATCACTTAACAGGGCGGCCTGATTATCTGAGTAGTTTAGGCGCTCAGTCTAGGAGATAAGAATGAAAGACTGTTCTGGTGTTACTGGATTCAAGTCTCAGCATTGGGGATTTTTTTTTTTCTGGTATCACCACACCAAAAAGGCCCCATGGTCCACCAAAAACTCAAAAAATGGATACCAGAGAAATCTGGGAAGGTAAATGCACCTGGGCGTGATATTGACCACATCACATTTTCATGTGCTGAAGGTATTTGAAAGTACAGGCCTAATACCCTATCCCAAGTATTCCTTAGTGGAATGGAAATGGGGATTTTACCTTTCTTGCCTCTTAACTTTCTTATACAAAATGATAAAGAACAAATTTATATTTTCTGAACTGTACTATAGAAAATGTTGAAGAACAAATTAAAATGTGAACTGTCTTGAGGAAAATGAATGGTGAAAAACAAATTAGTGTTCATCCTTTTAATAGTATATCTTGACGAACATCTCTTAATGTGAAATATGAAATCTGTCTCTTGGATTCTGCAGCTGTCCAGCCCACAACCCCACAGCCTCAAGCTGGTGGATCTAAGACTGATAGCACTCCAGTGCAACACAACTGTAAGCATGGATAGTTACTTCATTATAAGCTTCTAATTTGGTATTTTTTTATATAAGAAAAAGTGTTTTAGAAAAGAGAGAACATTTTAAAGGGAAAAACCTTCATGAGAAATTGCTGGTGCAAGACATTTATTGGGAACATACTAACAGTGGATGTTAATGAAAGAGTTGATTAAGGGAGATTAAGAATGAAAGACTCTTTTGGTTGTTTCATTCTTCTTGTCCTTGTTCTGTCTTTCTGGAGCAAGGATATTCTTCATAGCTGATATGGTGAAGGTGTTGAAGCTTGAGCATTGGGTCAGACAGGGAGTGCCATGCCGAGGGCGTGTAGGTCATGACAGCAAATTTTGCAGACCTGGAGAGGAGCTAGAAAAGATTTTAAAAAAAAAAAAGGGTTCGGTGCTTCTTTGGCAGACTTCCTTTTCATGGGAACAGTAGTGTTCTCTCCCTTTGCCCCACGATCCAGACTTCCTTTCCATGGGAACAGTAGTGTTCTCTCCCTTTGCTCCATTAGCCAGGCTTCCTTTCCATGGGAACAGTAGTGTTCTCTCCCTTTTCTCCATTATCCAGGCTTCCTTTCCATGGGAACAGTAGTGTTCTCTCCCTTTGCTCCATTAGCCAGGCTTCCTTTCCATGGGAACAGTAGTGTTCTCTCCCTTTTCTCATTATCCAGGCTTCCTTTCCATGGGAACAGTAGTGTTCTCTCCCTTTTCTCCATTATCCAGGCTTCCTTTCCATGGGAACAGTAGTGTTCTCTCCCTTTGCCCCATTATCCAGGCTGACCATGATCCGAGGGGTTACCAATGAAGAAATAGTACAGGCCTTTTATCAGGTAAGGTTGCTAGGCATTGATTCCAGCAGTCAGATGAAGAACAAGTTCTTGATCAGGTAAGGTTGCTAGGCATTGATGCCAACAGTCAGATGAAGAACAGTATCTTGATCAGGTAAGGTTGCTAGGCATTGATGCCAACAGTCAGATGAAGAACAGGGTCTTGATCAGGTAAGGTTGGCAGGCATTGATGCCAGCAGTCAGATGAAGAACAGGGTCTTGATCAGGTAAGGTTGGCAGGCATTGATGCCAGCAGTCAGATGAAGAACAGGGTTTTGATCAGGTAAGGTTGCCAGGCATTGATGCCAGCAGTCAGATGAAGAACAGTGCCTTGATCAGGTAAGGTTTCCAGCCATTGATGCCAGCAGTCAGATGAAGAACAGGGCCTTGATCAGGTAAGGTTGGCAGGCATTGATGCCAGCAGTCAGATGAAGAACGGCCTTGATCAGGTAAGGTTGGCAGGCATTGATGCCAGCAGTCAGATGAAGAACAGGGCCTTGATCAGTTAAGGTTGGCAGGCATTGATGCCAGCAGTCAGATGAAGGACAAGGTCTAGATCAGTTAAGGTTGGCAGGCATTGATGCCAGCAGTCAGATGAAGGACAAGGTCTAGATCAGTTAAGGTTGGCAGGCATTGATGCCAGCAGTCAGATGAAGGACAAGGTCTAGATCAGTTAAGGTTGGCAGGCATTGATGCCAGCAGTCAGATGAAGGACAAGATAATCTGTGTACCTCCAGCTGCTTTAAACTGAAGCTGATTCATAGTCAAAAGAAGATTCAGTGAATTATAAAAATACTGAAAGAACAGTTGGATAAAATGGGGGGGGGGGGAGGGTTAAGAATGATTGTAACTGTAAAAAAAAGGGGGGGGGCCTAGCTCTGTTGCTGATCCTGGGGAGTGGCCTCATTATGCTCAGGGCGGGCCCATGCATATTCAGCCTTTGACATCGGGATTTCCTTTAGTGCTTTATAGGGAGAAGACTCCAGTGTTGTGTTGATTGTGGCAAGAATGAACTAAGATGAGAGACAGTGGACTGATGTCATGTTAATGCCTTGTGCACCATGTGAAGCTTCAGGAAATGTGGACTTTTCCCAGAGCATCAGATCAGATTAGCCCACATAAAGATGGCTGTGGATTCATGGACATGAAGTGCTTTCAGGTTAATCACAACAAAGCCCTGAGTGCTGAAGTGGTTAGTGTACTAGTCTCTCATGGCCAAAGTCGATGGTTTGAATCTGGCTCTAGGCACCCCAGTCCTCCAGCTGTGGAAATAGGTACCTGGTTGATTATGGAATCGGGGAAGGACAGGCAGCCAAGCATGGTGCTGGCCCACATTATGAGGTATGATGCTGGCCCACATTATGAGGCATGATGCTGGCCCACATTATGAGGCATGATGCTGGGCCACATTATGATGCATGATGCTGGCCACATTATGAGGCATGGTGCTGGCCCACATTATGAGGCATGATGCTGGTAACATTATGAAGTATGATGCTGGCCCACATTATGAGGTATGATGACAAGTCATGGAAAATAGGGATACTAACATCATGTCCTCAAGGTGCATCCATGACGTAATTGTCTGCCTTTACGCTTGTTTTTTATAGCAAGGTGTATTTGGTATAGAAAGACCTACGGAAACTTGGAGCTATTGTGAATAAAAGAAAATGTACCAACATAAAATCTCTCTCTCTCTCTCTCTCTCTCTCTCTCTCTCTCTCTCTCTCTCTCTCTCTCTCTCTCTCTCTCTCTCTCTCTCTCTGAACCTTAAGTGCCCAGAGCACATGGGGCTTCTGCGAGGGTTTTCCACAAATGCCTGTCCTTTGCCTTTTTTTCTGCTCTTGCCCAGGTGTTGCTCAACATCCTCTCTGTTGTTCTTCTCCATGTTTCTTTTGGTCTACCCTTACTTCTGTTCCTCTGTGTTGTCCACCTTAGTGCTATTTTTGGTCGTGAGTTGTCAGTCATTCGGAGCACATGTCCCAACCATCGCCAGCGTCTTTCCTCAATAATTGTTGTCAGTGGCTTTATTTCTGCCAATAAGATGTTATTTCTTATTGTGTTTGGGCAAAATATTTTTCTAATTCTTCATAAACATTTAGCGTGGAAAGAATTCAACTTGTTTTCTATGGTTTTGGTGATTTTCCTGCATTCACTTCCATAGAGTAGTACACTTAGAACATTACTCTTAAATATCCTGATTTTTTGGTCTTCATGCTTAGTTTTTTTAGATTTCGTCATAAAATAACAGAAGAAAATTAGCACTATACAGCAGCAGAGACAAATGATATTATCAAGGGATGAACAGGAGATTTGGATATGAACAGAGGAGTGTGAATATCCGTTAAACTCCATTAGAAAGATGACTGAGGTTGATGGAGACACATGATGAGTAGAGCTAATATGGAAGCTGGAAGATTCTGAATGATGTAATGACTTTGTAATAATTTCACGTCATTTCTCCATGTATAACAATGGCAGTTTTCTATCTGAGAAGAGAGTTTTTGAATATGGTGGATGTTAGCTTTTGTGGAGTATGCTGAGCATCATCTTGCTGAGCAGCATCTCTCATACAATTGATTCTGCTGATACTGGACTTGCCAGCAAGCAGTATTTGTGTCTAGTCTGCTCTTCTTGTATATGTATCTTTTCTCTTCAGTTTTGCCTTTATTTTCTCCTCAAATAGAGCTGTACCCTTATTCAGAGTGGCCCTCCGTGTAGCTCGATCTTTCGCCAGTCCTTCTCAGTCCTTTCTGGCTGTTTGAATTATTATAAGCGTCACCATTAGTCTTCTGTGCTCACAATAAGGCATCAGCAAAGGTTCCCCAGCCAGTCCTGTCTTGAGCAAGCTGGGATACCTCAAACCTTGCCTTTCCTACTTTCTTGAGTTCTTCCTATATTGTAGGTCTCCATGTTCCCAGTTGCCTGCCCCTATTTCTTTTTCCTCTTGAGATGTCCAGGTCAAGATGGTATAGGGTAATGTTTTTTTTTTATTACTTTTGTAGTATGTGGCCCAGCCATTTGCATCTCCTTAGTATGCCTGTGAGACCTGGACACTTAACAAAATAGCTGAGAAACACATAAATGCCTTTGAATGTAAATGCTACAGAAGAGTTCTCCAAATATCATGGACACAAAAAAGAACAAATATATCCATACTACAAGAACTTAATATTGAAGAAGACTAGCTAGTAAAGAGGATTAAAGAGAGAAAACTTAAATATTTTGGACACATTAAACGTCATGATATTCTAGAGAAGACCGTCTTGGAAGGGTACATAATGGGAAAAAGAAAGAGAGGAAGACCAAGGCGAAGATGGCTGCAAGACATCGTTGATGATCTGCAAATGGATGCATCAGCAGCAGGCCATCTAACTCACAACCGAGAGGCCTACAGGAGTGCTGTTTGGGAGGCAAAGTTCCGCAAGGGACATGCAAATGAATGAATGAATGAAATGAATAGTATGACTTAAATAAATCTTTTTCTGTCATGTAATGATTTTAACAGCTCCGTAAACTTCCTTCACAGTGGCAGTGATCATTGGTGGCAGCGTAGGTGGTGTGGTTGTCCTTGGCCTTGTCATCTTGGGCATTGTGGTCTACATTCGCAGAAAGCCGCGGCCGGTGTCCATTAATGATGCAGAATGCTCTGCCCCGTTGATGGGAAATGACGACTCAGACAACCTGATCATGTGATCTAGTCAATCTCGTTTGTTAAAACTGTGATTGAGAAGCCAAACAAGCAAGCTGTAGATATGTGAATTCCTTCATGTGATTAAATTTTGTAAAAAAAAAAAATTTTTTTTAACATTATCTTGTTGGAGGCTCAAGCAAAGTAGTTGTAATGCAGTGAAATATCACCATTCCATAGTCAGTATTCAGGAAAAATTTTGAGAAATTGACCAACTTAAATAAGTTCCATATTTATTATGCTTGTACAGTGCGTTCCAGAAGTTTGTTTACACTTTCCGGAGGATGCTGAAGGAAAACTGATGTAGCTACACGGAGAAAGTGTGTATTATTTTGTAGAGAAGTTGTCATGGTATTATGGTCTTACAAGGACTCTATGTGAGCTGCTCCCCCCCTCGGGGTGATGTAGCACATGTCATTACAACGATTGAGTTCCCCCCAGGTTGATATAACATATCTGGAGTGACACATGTGATGACGTCCATGATTAGCTGCATCAGAATGTTCAGATCCTGTGAAACTGTTGGCAAGTAAACACTGTCTTTAATGTACCCCTACAAGAAGAAAAAAATCACATGGTGTCAGGTCAAGGGGTCACTAAGGGGCCACTACAACAAATGTCAGTTTGTTTTTTTTTTCGCTAGTTCTTGCAATCCGTCAGTTGGGACAGGTTAAGGCTTACGCATCTCAGTGTCAATGAGGAGGTGCCCCTGTCTCGCTGAAATATGAAGTTTTTCCCGTTTTCCTGAAGCTAACACATCAACCAATCGATTGACAAGTTGAGATAGGACCTACCAGTTGCAGAGTCCTCCTTGAAAAAAGAGGGGCCGATAAACCTTCTGTCTCAAAAAACGGCACAAAGGACATTCATCTTCGGCACTGGCATGGGTCATGTGACCAGAGAGGCTGACATTGAGTCACTGTAAGGTACACCAGAGAGGCTGACATTGAGTCAGTGTAAGGTACACCAGAGAGGCTGACATTGAGTCAGTGTAAGGTACACCAGAGAGGCTGACACTGAGTCAGTGTAAGGTACACCAGAGAGGCTGACATTGAGTTGCTGTAAGGTACACCAGAGAGGCTGACATTGAGTCACTGTAAGGTACACCAGAGAGGATGACATTGAGTTGCTGTAAGGTACACCAGAGAGGCTGACATTGAGTCACTGTAAGGTACACCGTTGACATTGAGTCACTGTAAGGTACACCAGAGGATGACATTGAATCACTGTAAGGTACACCAGAGAGGCTGACATTGAGTCAGTGTAAGGTACACCAGAGAGGCTGACATTGAGTCAGTGTAAGGTACACCAGAGAGGCTGACATTGAGTCACTGTAAGGTTTGTTTAAAAACTGAGAATTTCTGTACAAAATAATACACATCTTGGCCGTGTTGCAGCATTTGTCTTCCTACTGTGAGCTCTGGAAAGTGTAAAGGAACTTCTAACAAAACACTGCATATTTTGTGTACATTGCCATTGGTGAAGTAAACATTTATTTTGCCATGCCATCATTTGCACTAAAATGTTTTTTTATGCTTTTTTTTTCAGTACTTATAATAGCATTATTCTAGAATTGGTACTCTTTCTTGGTTTTGTTTTTTTTTATATATACATGCATATCATTCTCAGTTCTGGTACTTTAAAATATGTACTTTCTAGTATTTGCTTTAGTTTTATTTTGTATGTGGCTTTATAGAAGCCAGGCACATTTTAAAACTTTCTTTAATGCCATATTGTCCATTATGCAAAATCAGATTTCCGCGTATTATTTTTTTATATTGCATATCTAATATATACTGTACCATATACAAATGTAATGACATAATTAACATTGTGTTATGTAATATGAAGAAAATTGTATGTTATTGCCCTAGTTGAATGACATTGTCAGAAGAATTAATTTTAGTTATATCCATTGCAAACTGGCAATATAAAAGTTGACCATGTCTTTCATTTAGTAATTTTGGTGTATGTGTTATAAAACTAACGGATTTTTGGGGTTTAATTTTTCTGCTGTTTATTGCAAATACTGCTGTGGTTTCTTTTTTAGCAGTTTTGTTATCTTGAAATGTTGAATTTATTCTTGGAGGTATGCATGTCGGCCATCGATGGCATACAAAAGTTGGGGGAAAAAAAAGGAAGCAGACACTGTTTTAGTTTCAAAATTTTGAATTTTTTGGTTGATACTTGTCTTACATCAAGGGTAACAAACACATAACTTTGTTGCAGTGAATAAGTGATAAATCACATTAAGTGTAGATTTTGAATATCTGTTTTGCACAATGACTGAACTTAACAGTAAAAATGAATCTCAAACTTCTGTGATGAGTTGTGTAAAATAAGTACAGGAAACCATGAAGATTTCACTCTGGTGTGGTCATTTTGTTATCAGAGTTATATCCTTGCGTCTAACACCCTTCCCGTGCTGTTAAATGTCACATCGGACTCACATTGTAGTTGACCATGTTTTTCTGTTTTCAGCCTCGTCTAGAGATCTTGAGGCCACTAATTTAGCCTCTTTCAACAGTGCTCTCTTTAGAGTTTCATGTTATATTGCATTTAGCAAATGAGACAAACTGAAGCATTTCTGTGTGGTTAGATTAAGTATCCAGAAGGCAGTAATGATGGACTCAGTAATTAAGATAATTGTTACAAGATTGAAACATGCAATCATTCTTGCAGAAGTTATATTCACAGTCTGTATAAATGAGCATTGTGGAGAGTTTTAAGACTATGTGGAATACCATCTAAGATTATCAACGTCATTAGGGACCTCTGCAATGGATATGTTTGTGCAGTCAACACAGAAGAAGGAATGAGCGAATGGTTCCAAATTGAAACAGGCATGAAACAAGGATGTGTATTATCTCCCTTGCCTTTTGAAATTACCATAGACTTCATAGTGAAAATAATTCTACACAGGTAAAACGGGCATTAAAAAACTAAGCATAAATATGAAAATCAGGATATTTAAGAGTAATGTTCTAAGTGTACTACTCTATGGAAGTGAATGCTGGAAAATCACCAAAACCATAGAAAACAAGTTGAATTCTTTCCAGACTAAATGTTTACGAAGAATTAGAAAAATATTTTGGCCAAACACTATAAGAAATAACATCTTATTAGCAGAAATGCAGATGAAACCACTGACAACAATTATTGAGGAAAGACGCTGGCGATGGTTGGGACATGTGCTCCGAATGACTGACAACTCACTACCAAAAATAGCACTAAGATGGACACCACAGGGGAGCAGAAGTAAGGGTAGACCAAAAGAGACATGGAGAAGAACAACAGAAAGGATGTTGAGCAATAGAGGGCTCACCTGGGCAAGAGCAGAAAAAAAGGCGAAGGACAGGCATTTGTGGAAAACCCTTGCGGAAGCCCCATGTGCCCTGGGCACTTAAGGTTCAGAGAGAGAGAGAAAACGGGCATTGATTGGGAACATGAGACCCAACTGGAAGATCTTGATTTTGCTGATGACATAACCCTTGTCAGTGACAATGTGAAATCAGTGCAAGAAAAAACAGATATCCTGCCTTCAATGGCTAGTAAAATAGGACTTGAGATTAAAGAAGGAAAAAACAAAAATAATGAAATTTCTCATTAACTGTGAAGGAAAAATATACATGGAAGGAGCAGCTGTTGAAGAAGTAAACCAGATTGCATATCTCGGCAGTTACTTAGACCAGGATGGTGACACCAGAAAGAAAGTTAGAATTCGAATTGCAGAAGCAGCATTGACCTTCAAGAATCTTGAGAACATGTGGCATTCAAAAGTTATAAGCACAAAAACCAAGTTAAGACTATTCAATTCAAATGTAATATCCACCCTAATTTATGCATGTGAAAGCTGGAAAACGATTAAAGAAATAGACAAGAAATTAGACTCTTTTGAAAACAAATGCCTCAGGAAAATACTCTGCATCAAGTGGAACGAATTCAGGAACAATGCAGAGATAAGACAAATGAGCAAATAACAACCTGTCTCATAGGTGATCAGAAAAAGAAGATGGGAAGATGGACATATGTCGATCATGTGCCGAGAAAAAACAACCAGAGAATCCCAAAACAAGCTATCATATGGAACAACACAAGGCCGAAGAAAAAGAGGTCGACCACATGAAACTCTAAAGAGGACATTGTTAAGAGAGGCCAGTTTAGTGGGAATAACATCCCTTGATGAGGTTGAAAAACTCACCGAAAATAGGAAATCTTAGCAATCTATCATGCAAGCCCTATGTGACATTTAGCGGCACTGGAAGGATATAAGATGGAAGAAGATGAATGAGCAAAAAAGACAAATATGCAGTTTTATCATGCTATAGTGCCCATAGAGAATATGATGTTCATCATGATCAACGCCTTTCACTCCCTTGAGAGCATAGGCCACGGATAAAGGCTTTCCAGTCATCCCTGTTCTTGGAATTATTCTCTTCTTCCTTCCATGTTCATCCCTTGTCTCTGAGCACTGTCATAATTTCTCTTCTCCAAGTCTAGGTCTTCCTTGTTTTCTATTTCCTTGAGGATTCCATGTCAGTGCCTGTCTTGCTATGCTGGTGTCGGGTTTCCTCAGTGTGGCCAATCCACCTCCACTTCCAAGAAATGATTTGTAGGTTCATAGGTTCTTGTCATGCCCTTTCCCAGACATCCTCATTCCTGATCTTGTCCTGCCATTTAATGTTTAAAATCCTCCTCAAGCAGCAGTTCATGAATGTGTGTATCCTGTGTTGTATTGTCTTGGTCATAACCCATGTCTCTGAACCATATAGTAGGACAGTCTTTACGTTTGTATTGAAAAGCCTGAGTTTGGTTCTTGTTTTGATATTCTTAGATGACGACATTTTGTTAAGTTGGATAAATGCTGTCCTGGCCTTGGTTATTCTAGCTTTAACATCATTTTCCATTCCCCCGTATTTATCCACTGTGCTGCCTAAATATGTAAATTACTCTACTTCCTCAATTGCCACTCCCTCAATTACCATGAAGTTATTGCTTGCACTATTACTTTTCATTATCTTTGTATTTTTTGGTCTGTTAATATATAGTCTCAATTTAGATGATTTCTTGCATAAGATCTGAAGTTTCTCTTGCATTTGTGTGTAGCTATGTGCCAGAAGTGCCACATCATCTGCAAAGTCAAGATCTTCCAATTGGTTCCACAGTGTCCATTGTATCTCATTTCTTTTTCTTTGTGTGGTTGTTTTCATGATCCAATCAATTGCTAGAAGAAATAGGAATGGTGATAGCAGACATCCTTGCCGCACGCCTGTTTCCACTTTAAAACTTTCTGTGAGAGTTCCTCCAAGCACAATTCTACAAGTTGTTCCTTCATATATGGTCTTTATAAGCTTTGTTATCTTGGGTGGGATACCATAGTGTTTCAGGATATGATGTTAGTGCCTATATATATTTTCCTTCACTTAATGGCACACTAGGGTGCAATGTGGTTAGCACCACCTTTCCCTTCCAAAGCTCCAGGAGGAGTCAGGTATCCATTTGTGCAGCTGGGTGCTTGGGATGTCTCTTGAACCACTGACTTTTGCATAAGAGGCGAGTGCATTAACCACTTTGCCACACAGGTGCCTTATCCAGGCAAGCTCATCATTATTTTTTTTTTTCAGATCTCTTTTGTACTGCCAATACATTTTTTTTACCAGTGATTGTCTCCTGATATCAGAACCAGAGAATTGCCTTCTGTTTTAGACTGTGATGATAAGTCAGTTTTTTTTAAAAAAAAATATTTGATTAAAATATATGAATGAGAACTCCATATCACTTTTCAGCATAGCCTCCTCCACATTCAGTACAGGTCAGCAACAGCTTCACTAATGCCTGGATTCTTCAAGGAAGCAACAGCTTCACTAATGCCTGGATTCCTCAAGGAAGCAACAGCTTCACTAATGCCTGGATTCCTCAAGGAAACAACAGCTTCACTAATGCCTGGATTCCTCGAGGAAGCAACAGCTTCACTAATGCCTGGATTCCTCGAGGAAGCAACAGCTTCACTAATGCCTGGATTCCTCAAGGAAGCAACAGCTTCACTAATGCCTGGATTCCTCGAGGAAGCAACAGCTTCATTAATGCCTGGATTCCTCAAGGAGGCAACAGCTTCACTAATGCCTGGATTCCTCAAGGAAGCAACAGCTTCACTAATGCCTGGATTCCTCAAGGAAGCAACAGCTTCACTAATGCCTGGATTCCTCAAGGAAGCTACAGTTTCTTAATGCCTGGATTCCTCAAGGAAAAAAACGAAAAACTTCTGACTGACCCTGTTGCCAGATATGTGCTGCCTCTGTAATCTGTACCAAACCTCATCCCACCTAGCATATCCTTAAGGGGTCCAGATAGTCACATGGTTCAAGGTCTGGTGAATATGAAGGATGTGGAGGACATTTTTTGTAATTTGTTGAGCTGTTGCACATGCTGTGTGAGATCACATGTTATCAAACCGTAACAACACACCAGAACTGAGCAGGCCATGACATTTTGACCTGATTGCAGGTTTCAGATGGTTCTCAGACTGATCATGGTGTGCTTCGCGTTGATAGTGGTTCCTATGAGCATGTAATGTTCCTGGATTGGGCCTTTATAGCCTCAGAAAAAGTATGGGAATCAATTTTCCAGGTGACAGAGTAATCCTGATTTTAGATTTCGGTGAGGAACAGTGTCGTCATTTTTTGCTGGCTTTTTCCTGTCTCTGGAAGTAATATACCCAGCATTCATCTCCAGAGATTACATACTGTAGAAAGCCATTTCCTTTAACTTCAAAATGTCAGACACCCAAGAAGCAAATAACTGCTTACTGTTCTTCTCTCATGTATGCTTCCAAGGGAATGGCCGTATTTCATCTGGTCTGCTGATAATCATGTTTACAAAATGCCTGATGTGCCATTGTTCACATATGAGAAGGATGGCATAGCATATCTGTATTACAGCTATCTACTACTCGATCTAGATTTTTTTAGAGCAAAACTGAAGCTACTTTTTAACTCACTGTCTCATTATTTTAGAAGCTTTACAAAGTCTCAGAGAACTTCTTCGTTTAAGCAATTCAGCAGAGCGTTATCATATCGGTTCAGATGATACTGGCTTAGACTTTTATAGTTTCAAGCTTTTCAAATTTTGACTTGTTTATCAAATTTAATGCCAGATGCTGGAAAAACAGTGATTGTGAAGACGTAAGAATGATGCTTTTTTTTGTTGTTTGTTTTTGTTTTTTTTCCATAGTGTATCAGTTTGTTCTGTATCGCCTCATGCCTTTGAAATCATCTTTTGTTATGAAGTAAAACTTACCAAGTTAACAGGCATAAAATCCTTTGTTGAGGTTGAAAGACTCGCCGAAGACAGGAAATATTGGCGAACTACTTTGCGAGCCCTATGTGACGTCTAACGGCACGGGAAGGATATAAGATATAAGATAAGAAAACTTACCAAATAACATTATCAGGGGAAGATTTTCATTATATATTGGCCAAATCGGAATGTTAATGGCAAATTACTTATAAATATTATTCTTGGTCTTTGGTGTTAATTTTTGAAGGTTTGTTTTTTTTTCTATACCATCATTTTTCAAGTAGTTGTTACGTGATACGTGATTGTAATGTTTTGGACACAAAGATATTTATCTTGTGTTAAAATAAGCGTTAGCACATACCTGGGCGTCCCTGCCCGAGCGCCTACCGGAGAAAGGGTCTCGCTGCTCACACAAAAATCACTTGAATCACACACAGGATCATTAGACATGATGTATGATGTAATCCACACCAGTTTCATGGGGGGATTAGTCCATGATGAAGATAAGCACAATTGTTTCATGCACTCAGACAGAAGGCACGGATGCTGTCCGTATCTTCTGCCATCTTCGACCGGAAGTCTGATGATGATAGTGGCAACGGAGCAGTGTATTGGTTTTGACATCCAGATTTTTATTATAATCCTGTTAAGTAGGAGTTAACATTTGAGAAATAGGAATAGTTTCATGAAGTGATGTTACTGCAGGAATAGTTTCATGAAGTGATGTTTCTGCAGGAAGAATGTATGTAACATGTGGATGGTGTCAGAGAAGACCTGAGTACAAGTACATAGGAAATGAAACTTCTCGACACCAGGTTTAGATTCTTCTTGTTCTTGTTTTGTCTTCCCAGAACTTTCAGGGATGTTCTTTGCAGCCATTGCTGTGAAGGTGTTGAAGCACAAGATTTGTTCTGAGTGGGTAGCAGGTTGCAGTGGCACTTTGCTTTGCAGATCCAGAGTGCATCTTAGCACATTCCACCGCCATGGGTTCCTTAGTGATCTGTGCCCTGCTGGCCAGAGAGCCTGTTACAGGCATCACTGGAGAGTTGGGAACACTGCTGGTCTTACCTGGCTGTGGTCTGATGGTCCTAACAACTGAGCCAACATCCCAGTCTTGAAGATTGTGAACTGCTACCCAGTCAGTGATGCTTAAGCTTGTTTACTATGTAAGAGTTGCTGATTATTTTGGCATTCCGGATTGACTTAAATGATGTGTTTTGTTCATCCACAACAACAAAAAATTGAAGATCCAGAAGATGTTGGCATCCTGAGAACAATGTTTTTCTGGTTGGAGGGGAAAAAAAAATTATTTTGCCCCATGGGGATTAAAGTGACGCTAACATGGCCAGAGCGAGCAGTGGTCACACACACATACAGAATTGTCCAGGCCAGTGAAATTGTTCAGAATGTCGGTGAAGCTTGAGTGGTAGACACCATTCTGTCACAGATCAATTGAAACTGATGATCATAGAAGTTTTAAAATAATTTTAAATGCACAAACCATACCATGTTTAAATATATATATTTATATGTTGGTTAAATGTTTATAGTATTAATGTATGTAATATTAATGTATGTAATTCTGAAGCTAATGTGTATATTAATGCCATGATAATTTAGAGAAGACAGTCTTGGAAGGGTACATAATGGGATAAAGAAAGATAGGAAAGACCAGGGCGAAGATGGCTGCAAGACATCGTTGACGATCTGCAAATGGATGCATCAGCAGCAGGCCATCTTGCTTACAACTGAGAGAGCTACAGGAGAGCTGTTAGATAGGCAGAGTTCCGCAAGGAACATGCAAATGACTGACTGACTGAACACTAAAGCACTCCATACTTCCATGAAGCTCAGAGACTGATTAAATTTAATAAAGTGTTAAAACTAGAAGAAAAAAAAGGTGGGAACAGCTTTATTAACAAGAACAGTTGCGACATTTTGGTTTGCATCTTAATCATATAAAAACAGACTGGACAAAGAAATAGTGAAAAGATGATAGGACATTAATTAAATTCACGTGAATGCTATGCAAGAAATCTTATCTTATATCTTATATCCTTCCCGTGCCGTTAGACGTCACATAGGGCTCGCAAAGTAGTTCGCCAATTTTTCCTGTCTTCGGCGAGTCTTTCAACCTCATCAAAGGATGTTATGCCTGTTAACTTGGCCTCTCTTAATAATGTCCTCTTTAGAGTTTCACGTGGTCTGCCCCTTTTTCTTTGGCCTGTTGTGTTCCACTTGATAGCTTGTTTTGGGATTCTCTGATCATTTCTTCTCATCAAGTGACCAACATATGTCCATCTCCTTGAAGAAATAGGAATGGGAAAAAGAATAGAATCAGTGGAGCAGTTAGCTGTGACTTGTAAAAAAGCTGTGTCCAGGGGTATGTGCGGTGGAGTGTGGAGAATGTTTAAATAGAGATTTGTGATGTGTCATGCCTTAGAGGCACATAGGGATATGATGGTAGTGCCCATATTTTCCTTGACCTGTCAGCACACTAGAGGGTGATATGTGGGTAGTAAAAAATGGTGAGGACAGTGGAGAGAGAGAGAATGATACATCAGTTATCTAGCCAGGAGAAGGTGGAATAGGTGATTGTGGTTGTGGCAAGAGGATTCCAGATACACCCAACATGCCCCTCCTCCACAATCATATTCCCTCTGTACTAAGATCTACTCCATCCTCACCTGCAGCGGTTAGTTCAGAGGCTCCTCACTGTATCAGATTACGAGCCTTCTAGTTCTAACATTTTGTTATCACAGCTTCTGCAGTGGCTTTGTGTATATTTAGCTTTATATATTTACACACTAATTATCCGTGTGTTATCAAATTTAATAATGCTTTTAATAATTTTCCCCCACCTAGTTTCCAGATCATAACAAAATTAACAGTTTTACTTTGTGCCACAGAGACCAGATTTTCTTTTTCCCTCTTCCATGTTCCTTGACCTCTGTGTTTTTATACCATGTTCATCTTGGCCCGATCTGCCCTAGATCTGTGGTGCTGCTTTGTTCTATAATAATTAAGCCTTACGGAAGAGAGAGAATCTCGTTGCTGGTGACTTTGTTTCTGGATTTTCATGCACATGTGACATTATCTATAAATATATGTTTAAGTTGTTGAAGAGTCTATTAAATCATTTAAAACAGCTCGTTGTTTATTTTATTGTTTGTTTTATATGTTTCTTTGTTTTGAAATGTTTCATTGTTTCTTCATTTTGTTTGTTTGTTTGTACATTGTATGCAGGCATCAAGTGATGGGAGAAGTGAAGGATACCTCAATCTCTTGAGAATCTAAATCTTCTGTGGTGTATTTGGTTGAGTTCAACCTTCACTCTTTGATTTTATCGCTTTCTTGTCCCCAATTTATGATCTTGGGTTTTTATCACTTTCTTGTCCCTAATTTATGATCTCTGGTTTTTATCACTTTCTTGTCCCTAATTTATGATCTCTGGTTTTTATCGCTTTCTTGTCCCTAATTTATGATTTCTGGTTTTTATCGCTTTCTTGTCCCTAATTTATGATCTCTGATTTTTATCACTTTCTTGTCTCTAATTTATAATCTCTGGCTTTTATCACTTTCTTGTCTCTAATTTATAATCTCTGGCTTTTATCACTTTCTTGTCTCTAATTTATAATCTCTGGCTTTTATCACTTTCTTGTCTCTAATTTATAATCTCTGGCTTTTATCACTTTCTTGTCTCTAATTTATAATCTCTGGCTTTTATCACTTTCTTGTCCCCTAATTTATTATCTCCGGTCTTTATAATTTTCTTCCCCATAATTATTGATCTCTTCTTCGTACACACACTGGCGATGATGTGACACACCGGCTGATTTTTGTGATGCGCCTTTTGGCTGGGTACCTCCGACTTCAGCACCTTTCCTTGCTAGGGCAGACTGTGGTCTTGCTCGGACTGCCATGAAGACAGTGGTGTAGGCTGACCTGGCCAAAACTTTATTTTCCAGCCTCTGGTGGCTGTACTTAAACCCCATCTCCATGTCAGATCCAGCATGCAACACTGGCTGGCCAGTCGGCTTTGAGACAGTTCCACAGAGACACTCCGACTTTGGGATGAGGAATCTAATGAGTGCCTCAACGATATCCATTCCCCGCCACCTATAGTCTGCTGGCTCCGTTTTGTTTACATCATTCTGATAGCCTTTGTAAAGACCCATAGGCTTGTCACGTCCTGGATTCATTGGTTTCACACCAGATTTTCCTCATCCCTGTAGCCAATCTCCATGTCCTCATCCATCCACCAATCTAACATTACATTTTACAAAAATAACAATTGGTATTGATTGCTACAGGTTTCAGGGCTACAGAAGTAGGTCAGAGTTTTTAAGCAAACAGATCTATGTTCCCTGTCTCACAAAGACTAAGTCAAGATAAATGTGTTCTTACCACAGTTGTCCCCATGGGATCTTGATCTCTGACTTTCATCCCTTACTTCATAATCTGGCTTGTATCCCTTTCTTATACCTAATTCATGTTCTCTGGCTTTTATCACTTTCTTATCCTTAATTCATGATCTCTGACTTGTCTCCCTTTTTTTTAATATCCCGTTCTGGCGTTTATCCTTTTTTTCATGTTTTCTCAGTTGCCCCACTATATAGTGTCATCATTTTCTTCAGCATGTGAAGGTAAAAACCAGGTTCTTAGTTCATCACTCAACACACCTTAGGTTATTGACCACACACTTGGGTTACTGACCACATACTACACACCTGGGGTTACTGACCACACACCACACACTTGGGTTACTGACCACACATCTGGGGTTACTGACCACTCACCTGGGGTTACTGACCACATACCACACACCTGGGGTTACTGACCACACACCACACACTTGGGTTACTGACTACACACCTGGGGTTACTGACCACACCTGGGGTTACTGACCACACACTTGGGTTACTGACTACACACCTGGGGTTACTGACCACACATCACACACTTGGGTTACTGACCACACACCACACACTTGGATTACTGACCACACACCCTAGACTTTCTATTTTTGCAAACCTTCATGTTCCTGCATGTTCATTAAGACTTGAGCTTTGTGTGATTAGGTGTATTTTTCAGTCCTACTATGGCTAAAGGCAGATCTTTGAAAGATGAGTGCCTTTCTCTTGTCCTTGATGAAAGCAATCTGCTAAAATATTGGTTCATTCTTGTCTCCATTACTATCATGTATTCATTCTTATTGTCTATTAATGCTGTTTCTCATATTTCCTTTCCCCCTCCCCCTTTTTTCACCCTTTCTTGTAAAATTCAACATCTGCTTCCATCAACAGGCATCATAAATGTGTCTTTCATACTAGCTTAATAAATCAACCATAATTTATTAACAATTATTTCTTGATGAGGATAGAAGAGGGTAAGTTAAAAAGTGAAACCTCATTCATCCAACAACAAAAAGAGACTTTTTTTTTTTTAATCTTCTTTTATTTCAATACAATGGAATGTGTTCTGTCTATGACTCTGTTTGTCTAAGTTTTTTTCTATGCATACCTAGTCATCTTACCTATTGCAGTCTGTGTTCTTGTCTGTCATATTCAAGACTTAATGACTGTTTGTCATATACACAGCATGTCACATTAGATGTCTTGTTTTGTTTTTTTTTTATTCCTGTTCCGTAGTTAATTCTCTGCTATGGTGTGATGTGAGGATCGCTGAGTGTTAAGTCATTTCTTCATTGTTGAATGACTCACTCACAGACCACCACTGCCTTAGCCTGTTTTTCTAACTTGAAGATATATGCTGGACAATAAAACTTTTCACAAATCCACATTAATATACAGTATGCTACTACTTATAATCTAACACAGGGGTGGCCCAAACTTGCATGAGGTGAGCCCTACATGTGACGAACTTCAGATGACTGAGCTGCAAGCGCATGAGAACGAGGCTGACGGAGCTGGAAGGAGCCCAGGGCTTCTGATACCGGAGTTATCGAACGTGGAATCTCATTCATACCTGGCAAATGATTATAAAGCGTGATTTTTGTTTTTCATTTACCTTGTATTTTAGTTTGTGATTTTTTTTTTTTAAAGAAAAAAAAAGATTTCAATCAACATGCTTCCATGAAGGTGCACATTATATACTACATAAAAATCTGCAAGTGGCTTGTGATCTGTGGTTTGCCCACCCCTAGTCTAATACATTGCACAGTTCCACATACACAGCGTATGAAAGATAAAAATGATGTATAAATTCAAGTAAACAGTGGAGAACATGCTGCTCTGAAACAGTGGTAATAAAGGCTCACAAGAATTCACTCAAAAACA
Organism: Achatina immaculata; assembly: GCA_009760885.1. Taxonomy (NCBI): domain Eukaryota; kingdom Metazoa; phylum Mollusca; class Gastropoda; order Stylommatophora; family Achatinidae; genus Lissachatina; species Lissachatina immaculata. The sequence continues at coordinate 29,675,086 of CM019693.1, read as the reverse complement.
TTCTATTAATTTACATAATTACTGCAAATCGCTCTAAACATTTCTGATAATTAATATACATAAATGTCACAATCACTCTAAACATACTGACAATTTATACAGATTACAATTACTCAAAATTTTCTGATAATTTACATAGCTACTGCGGTCTCTCTAAACGTTCTGATAATTAATTTACGTAAATGCCATAATCACTATAAACATCCTAATAATTTACACAAATTATATGATTACTCAAAATATTATGATAATTTACACAACCATGAAGTAGTCAGAAACAAGAAATCTCTTTCTAAGAAGTATACTTACACAAACATACAAATCACTCCTTAAAATCTAAATAATTAATTTATATAACAACTATAGAATATTAGCTTTTTTTTTCTTTTTAAGATTTCACGTGCAGTGCACTTTTAAACTCTTAAATTGTAATTTCAAGGAAAATAATAAGCAAAAGCAGTCAATGAATGTATTGAGCTGAAAGAAACGGGATTTTTTTTTGTTTCATTTTATTTTGACTGAGTGAATTTTTAATAAGCCCAAAGGTTCTTAAAGCATGGGTGAGATTGTTGGGAGAAATAGGTAAAACAAAAATATGAAATGCAGTTCTGAAATAAACAATTCAAATCTTGAGATATAACAAAAGAGATGAAGTTTCTGAGCATGAAATATTAAATGAAGCTCCTATATTTGGAAAAAAAGGGGGGGGGATGTGGAATGGCGGAACAAAAAACTCTTTGAAGTTGAATCATACAGTTAGATTACTATGTCTTTCTACAGAGTTCACACCTATGTTGTTTTTTTTCCGTAAAAAAAAAACAAAAAAACTCTCGCATTAGTTCTGAAACATGAGAATGATTGAAACTATAACAAATCAGAAATAAAAGTGAAGATGTGGTATGGTGCACCTTTCGGCCACTTTTAACAAAATCGTGCTACAAAGATCACATTGTCACACAATCCACTTGTCTATGCTGAATTTTTACAGCAGTTTGTTTCAGAATCAACAAAAACTAGCACAAAAAAAAAACTACTTTCTTTCAAAGCAACGAAAGAAAATAAATAGCATCATAACATTTAAAAGAAGTGAATAATATTTAAAATATTGCAAAAAAAAAAGATAACACAATACTTTTGGATATTTACAGCATTTGTTAGAAGTTACAAGCAGTGGGGTAGCTGTACAAGGAAATATCAAGTCATAAAGAGAATGATATTGTAACGGCGTACTAGACTGAAAAGCTGGAGATGACTATCTGATGTACGCTTGAAGAATGCCTGTAAACGTTGCATCTTGGATGGCAGAACATGAGTATGAGGAGTTCTACGCCATTATCGTGAAGTATTTGGTCAATGTGTCAGCCACTTGTCAATGTTTTCAAATTTCATTTTGAAACTTGTTCAGCTTCCTTCAATCGATGGTTCTAAATCTTCGTCTATGGGGAAGGGCTTCGTCTACGGGGAAGGGCTTCGTCTATGGGGAAGGGCTTCGTCTACGGGGAAGGGCTTCGTCTATAGGGAAGGGCTTCGTCTACGGGGAAGGGCTTCGTCTATAGGGAAGGGCTTCGTCTATGGGGAAGGGCTTCGTCTATGGGGAAGGGCTTCGTCTATAGGGAAGGGCTTCGTCTATAGGGAAGGGCTTCGTCTATAGGGAAGGGCTTCGTCTATAGGGAAGGGCTTCGTCTATAGGGAAGGGCTTCGTCTATAGGGAAGGGCTTCGTCTATGGGGAATGGCTTCGTCTATGGGGAAGGGCTTCGTCTATGAGGAAGGGCTTCGTCTACGGGGAAGGGCTTCGTCTATAGGGAAGGGCTTCGTCTATAGGGAAGGGCTTCGTCTATAGGGAAGGGCTTCGTCTATGGGGAAGGGCTTCGTCTACGGGGAAAGGCTGTTTCTGTTGTGCTACTCCTCCGAAGAGCAGCTACATTTTACATAACAACCATCACACACAACCATCACACACAACCATCATACACAAACAGACGGACAAAGACCAGATCTACGTTTGCTAACTCATGGCGGAATGTGACTAGAGATGCCTTAGAAGTGGAATATCTAACAGAAATTAGAAGCATGAACAAGGATTTTATTTTATATTAAATTCCCCGCAAAAAAAAACTTAGTAAATGGACTATTTTGTTTTCTTACACGATGTAAACACTAAATATCTCGAAACCTAGAACTAATACAAATTTTCTGGCGTCATATTCTTTCCTCTCCTCACATTTTCGGAGAGAATGGACCAATTTTACAAGGAAACAGATTTTTTTTTAAACAGTGATATCTGAAATATGCAAATTTCTACAAATAGGAAACAATCAGGCTTCCACACAGACCGCGGTTAAGAGTTCTAACCATACAATACTGTGTTCTGTTTCTTTACTATGTGAAACACAGAGACTTGACATAACTGCAACAAACAGTTGAAATCGATGACTGGTGTGCCCTGAAAATGTTACATAAGACTGTTAGTCATGTTCCACAAATAAAAATACTTTGAACAACTGGTTCTGTTTTTACAATTGTCGCCACAAAAAAAAAACAGTGATGATAATAATAAATTAAAAGATAATATCGCAATGACTGTGAACTTGTAGTCTGTATGTTTGAAACGCTGGAAGTCATCTCGTCTAATCGAAAATTGCACTGAGTGTCTTAAGATGGTTTACAAAAGCCATTAATATTTCACACAACTGCTCAATGTTCGCTTCAGTACGATGCTGTGCCCCACGCCTGCTTGCATCATAAGCATCGCCCATTCTCCTCAAAGTGACTGCAGACTGGTGCAGCTCCTGTGCATCAAGACAACTTCTGGACCTTGCTGCGCATCGGGAATTTCCATCAGAATCGTTTTCGTCAGAACTGCCCGGAAAGGATTCATAAACCAAACTTCTGTGAACGAAGAGAATGACCCGTAATTTATTGGTCAGTAATTTAGCATTTAATTAATAATTTTGGAAAATACAACAAGTAACACATACGCAACATATGCCTGTGAGACCTGGACACTTAACAAAACAGCTGAGAAACACATAAATGCCTTTGAATGTAAATGCTACAGAAGAGTTCTCCAAATATCGTGGACATAAAAAAGAACAAATATATCTATACTACAAGAACTTAATATTGAAGAAGGCTGGCTAGTAGAGAGGATTAAAGAGAGAAAACTTAAATATTTTGGACACATTAAACGTCATGATAATTTAGAGAAGACCGTATTGGAAGGGTACATAATGGGAAAAAGAAATAGAGGAAGACCGAAACGAAGATGGCTGCAAGACATCGTTGACGATCTGGAAATGGATGCAGCAGCAGCAGCAGGCCATCTTGCTCACAACCGAGAGGCCTACAGGAGTGCTGTTTGGGAGGCAAAGTTCCGCAAGGGACATGCAAAGGAATGAATGAATGAACACATACGAAGCAAAATCTCGCTTTTAAATACAATACGGACATGAACAATCTTACACGCCATTGAAACACGGCGAAGATGCATGATGGAGATGCACCAAAGCTGATGTTTATCTTGGTGTTCGATAGTAACCAAGAATCAGACACACACCATCCCCTTGAATGCCCATACTCAAAGATTCACGACAGTATTACCTGTCTGCACACCCAGATATCGAAAACACATTATATGCAAACTCGATACACTTAAAAATGACCAGCAGATACTTTGCCATCGATTCCAGCGGAAGAGCACAAGTTTATTGATGAATTCCCATTTGTTAAATGCGTGTTGTAAATGGATGTGGTGTGTAACTGATGGAAACAATTACCATGAGGACAGAAAAACGGTCCAAGCGATTAACATCGCCATGGGACCCTAACACTAACATACAACATCAAAAACGTACTAACCTCATATATACTGAAAAACTCCAAACACAACCTTCCAACAAACAGTTGAAATCGATGACTGGTGTGCCCTGAAAATGTTACATAAGACTGTTAGTCATGTTCCACAAATAAAAATACTTTGAACAACTGGTTCTGTTTTTACAATTGTCGCCACAAAAAAAAAACAGTGATGATAATAATAAATTAAAAGATAATATCGCAATGACTGTGAACTTGTAGTCTGTATGTTTGAAACGCTGGAAGTCATCTCGTCTAATCGAAAATTGCACTGAGTGTCTTAAGATGGTTTACAAAAGCCATTAATATTTCACACAACTGCTCAATGTTCGCTTCAGTACGATGCTGTGCCCCACGCCTGCTTGCATCATAAGCATCGCCCATTCTCCTCAAAGTGACTGCAGACTGGTGCAGCTCCTGTGCATCAAGACAACTTCTGGACCTTGCTGCGCATCGGGAATTTCCATCAGAATCGTTTTCGTCAGAACTGCCCGGAAAGGATTCATAAACCAAACTTCTGTGAACGAAGAGAATGACCCGTAATTTATTGGTCAGTAATTTAGCATTTAATTAATAATTTTGGAAAATACAACAAGTAACACATACGCAACATATGCCTGTGAGACCTGGACACTTAACAAAACAGCTGAGAAACACATAAATGCCTTTGAATGTAAATGCTACAGAAGAGTTCTCCAAATATCGTGGACATAAAAAAGAACAAATATATCTATACTACAAGAACTTAATATTGAAGAAGGCTGGCTAGTAGAGAGGATTAAAGAGAGAAAACTTAAATATTTTGGACACATTAAACGTCATGATAATTTAGAGAAGACCGTATTGGAAGGGTACATAATGGGAAAAAGAAATAGAGGAAGACCGAAACGAAGATGGCTGCAAGACATCGTTGACGATCTGGAAATGGATGCAGCAGCAGCAGCAGGCCATCTTGCTCACAACCGAGAGGCCTACAGGAGTGCTGTTTGGGAGGCAAAGTTCCGCAAGGGACATGCAAAGGAATGAATGAATGAACACATACGAAGCAAAATCTCGCTTTTAAATACAATACGGACATGAACAATCTTACACGCCATTGAAACACGGCGAAGATGCATGATGGAGATGCACCAAAGCTGATGTTTATCTTGGTGTTCGATAGTAACCAAGAATCAGACACACACCATCCCCTTGAATGCCCATACTCAAAGATTCACGACAGTATTACCTGTCTGCACACCCAGATATCGAAAACACATTATATGCAAACTCGATACACTTAAAAATGACCAGCAGATACTTTGCCATCGATTCCAGCGGAAGAGCACAAGTTTATTGATGAATTCCCATTTGTTAAATGCGTGTTGTAAATGGATGTGGTGTGTAACTGATGGAAACAATTACCATGAGGACAGAAAAACGGTCCAAGCGATTAACATCGCCATGGGACCCTAACACTAACATACAACATCAAAAACGTACTAACCTCATATATACTGAAAAACTCCAAACACAACCTTCCAACAAAGAATCACATTTTGTCCTACAAAGGACAATCAAACATACAACACTAAATACTAAACTTTACAAACCTTTTGTCCTGAAAAGGACAGTCAACTAGCAAAAACTACATTCTGACATAAACACAAATTTGTCCTAACAAGGACAATCAACTATGAAACTTACTTTGTCCTAACAATCAACTATGAAACTTACTTTGTCCTAACAATCAACTATGAAACTTACTTTGTCCTAACAATCAACTATGAAACTTACTTTGTCCTAACAATCAACTATGAAACTTACTTTGTCCTAACAATCAACTATGAAACTTACTTTGTCCTAACAATCAACTATGAAACTTACTTTGTCCTAACAATCAACTATGAAACTTACTTTGTCCTAACAATCAACTATGAAACTTACTTTGTCATAACAATCAACTATGAAACTTACTTTGTCCTAACAATCAACTATGAAACTTACTTTGTCCTAACAATCAACTATGAAACTTACTTTGTCCTAACAATCAACTATGAAACTTACTTTGTCCTAACAATCAACTATGAAACTTACTTTGTCCTAACAATCAACTATGAAACTTACTTTGTCCTAACAATCAACTATGAAACTTACATGACGAACTAAGTCCTAATAAACGTCTTTGTAGAGACAAACTCACACACTACCTGCCTCTACAACATTCAGAGGAAAAACTCACTCATTCCTACTTTCAGGTCCACGTGACTGAGTTCTCAGTCGGAACACGGAGATACTTTTTTTTCAGTGCTAGCATAAACAGGTGAGTTATGGTCTATAACTGTTTGATCACAACAACAGGCTTGCTCACACACAAAAATCTGTAACACTACATTTTGTTACAAATAGACTTGAACAGAATAACGTTATGTTACAGAGAGACTTGAACAGAATAACGTTATGTTACAGAGAGACTTGAACAGAATAACGTTATGTTACAGAGAGACTTGAACAGAATAACGTTATGTTACAGAAAGACTTGAACAGAATAACGTTATGGTACAGAGAGTCTTGAACAGAATAACTTTATGTAAAAGAGAGAACTGAACAGAATAACGTTATGTTACAGAGAGAATTGAACAGAATAACGTTATGTTACAGAGAGAACTGAACAGAATAACGTTATGTTACAGAGAGAATTGAACAGGATAACGTTATGTTACAGAGAGACTTGAACAGAATAACGTTATGTTACAGAGAGACTTGAACAGAATAACGTTATGTTACAGAGAGACTTGAACAGAATAACGTTATGTTACAGAGAGACTTGAACAGAATAACGTTATGGTACAGAGAGTCTTGAACAGAATAACTTTATGTAAAAGAGAGAACTGAACAGAATAACGTTATGTTACAGAGAGAATTGAACAGAATAACGTTATGTTACAGAGAGAACTGAACAGAATAACGTTATGTTACAGAGAGAATTGAACAGGATAACGTTATGTTACAGAGAGACTTGAACAGAATAACGTTCTGTTACAGAGAGATTTGAACAGAATAACGTTCTGTTACAGAGAGACTTGAACAGAATAACGTTCTGTTACAGAGAGACTTGAACAGAATAACGTTTTGTTACAGAGAGACTTGAACAGAATAACGTTCTGTTACAGAGAGATTTGAACAGAATAACGTTCTGTTACAGAGAGACTTGAACAGAATAACGTTATGTTACAGAGAGACTTGAACAGAATAACGTTATGTTACAGAGAGACTTGAACAGAATAACGTTATGTTACAGAGAGACTTGAACAGAATAACGTTATGGTACAGAGAGTCTTGAACAGAATAACTTTATGTAAAAGAGAGAACTGAACAGAATAACGTTATGTTACAGAGAGAATTGAACAGAATAACGTTATGTTACAGAGAGAACTGAACAGAATAACGTTATGTTACAGAGAGAATTGAACAGGATAACGTTATGTTACAGAGAGACTTGAACAGAATAACGTTCTGTTACAGAGAGATTTGAACAGAATAACGTTCTGTTACAGAGAGACTTGAACAGAATAACGTTCTGTTACAGAGAGACTTGAACAGAATAACGTTTTGTTACAGAGAGACTTGAACAGAATAACGTTCTGTTACAGAGAGAACTGAACAGAATAACGTTATGTTACAGAGAGAATTGAACAGAATAACGTTATGTTACAGAGAGAACTGAACAGAATAACGTTATGTTACAGAGAGAATTGAACAGGATAACGTTATGTTACAGAGAGACTTGAACAGAATAACGTTCTGTTACAGAGAGATTTGAACAGAATAACGTTCTGTTACAGAGAGACTTGAACAGAATAACGTTCTGTTACAGAGAGACTTGAACAGAATAACGTTTTGTTACAGAGAGACTTGAACAGAATAACGTTCTGTTACAGAGAGATTTGAACAGAATAACGTTCTGTTACAGAGAGACTTGAACAGAATAACGTTATGTTACAGAGAGACTTGAACAGAATAACGTTATGTTACAGAGAGACTTGAACAGAATAACGTTATGTTACAGAGAGACTTGAACAGAATAACGTTATGGTACAGAGAGTCTTGAACAGAATAACTTTATGTAAAAGAGAGAACTGAACAGAATAACGTTATGTTACAGAGAGAATTGAACAGAATAACGTTATGTTACAGAGAGAACTGAACAGAATAACGTTATGTTACAGAGAGAATTGAACAGGATAACGTTATGTTACAGAGAGACTTGAACAGAATAACGTTCTGTTACAGAGAGATTTGAACAGAATAACGTTCTGTTACAGAGAGACTTGAACAGAATAACGTTCTGTTACAGAGAGACTTGAACAGAATAACGTTTTGTTACAGAGAGACTTGAACAGAATAACGTTCTGTTACAGAGAGACTTGAACAGAATAACGTTCTGTTACAGAGAGACTTGAACAGAATAACGTTTTGTTACAGAGAGACTTGAACAGAATAACGTTCTGTTACAGAGAGACTTGAACAGAATAACGTTCTGTTACAGAGAGACTTGAACAGAATAACATTCTGTTACAAAGAGATGGGACAAACGAACGATCTCTATTTTACAAGGGTGTAGAATTGGGTAAGCAGGTCCGACTCATATTATGCCATCCATCTCTCATCTTTCACTTTTACCTCATACTCAGTCATACAAGTCATACAAGTACAAACATTACATGAAAAAAACACATCTAAGTGTGTAAAGTATGTTACATACATAAATGAAAGATAATTAGCTACATGTGAGGTAAAAAAAATGACAGTGTTAAAAGCAAACAGACACAGGCAGGCAGACAGACAGACAGACAAGTAGGTGGGTAGACAGACAGACAGACAGAGAGACAGACAGACAAGTAGGTGGGTAGGTAGACAGACAGATAGACAAGTAGGTGGGCAGATAGATAGATAGATAGATAGATAGATAGAGATAGATAGATAGATAGATAGATAGATAGATAGATAGATAGATAGATAGATAGATAGACAAATATTTAGGTAGATAGACAGACAGACAAGTAGGTAGGTAGACAGAGAGACAGACAAGTAGGTGGGCAGACAGATAGATAGATAGATAGATAGATAGATAGATAGATAGATAGATAGATAGATAGATAGATAGATAGATAGATAGATAGATAGATAGATAGATAGATAATCATTTACCTCAGCACTTGGAGTATATAAATACTAAAGTGGCACTGAACTTGGACAAAGCTGTTGCGATGCATAATAAAACTTCCTGCGATTTTGCTATCAAAGTAATAATTAAAATAGTCCACGTCAGTAAGCCGTCGATTTAGTACAAATCTCAGAATTCTTCCTCCAAACACAGCGCTCCACTTTTGTTTCTCAAACGAAGATTACAACGAGGATGCAGGTTGTATGCGGCCGCAAGGCTGTTAATTAAACCGCCTAGGTAGTGTGAACTGTCGGAAGGGACTTTCAATATCTAGGTTTATAAACAGATAAAGAGACCGCGGTTCGTGCTAAAAATAGACCTTAGTAAATATATTTCCAGTACAAGTACAGAGGCAAATTAATGTTTGAATGCGGGGAAGGTTTTGGGATCAGTTCCCAGGTTCAAGATTTGAATTTTTAAACGTTTGTTTGAATTGCTGATAGCGAAAAAATGCACGTTCCAAGAAAATTAGCATGTAAAACGGAAATTATGAAAAAAATATACCTTGAATGTGGGATATCTATCTATCTATCTATCTATCTATCTATCTATCTATCTATCTATCTATCTATCTATACACACATCTTCTCACTTATTAGCTTTATATATAAAGTATAACAAAAAGATTTCTTTCCAATGCAAAAAATCGGTGCTATTTTACAGAAAAGAAGAGAAGGTTACCTATCTTTAACGAGCAAGGGAAGGCCCATTATCTTCCGGGTCGTCATCCACGGTTTCAAATCATCTCTTGGTCAGTTATTTCCTTCGTCTCGCGCGGTCACTCAGTCACGTGATTGCTGTCACAGTGAAAGCATTATGTGGTCCTAAATGCCAAAGTTAATGACGATGGCAGTTCTGTCAAACTTAATTGAATATCTGTGAAAAGTTTCCTTTTAAAACGTCTCCTTTCTATGTTAGTGAAAGATTTCAGTACGTACGTATATGAGTGTTCTCTCTCTCTCTCTCTCTCTCTCTCACTCTCTCTCTCTCTCTCTCTCTGTTTATTATTTTTATAGCTATACTATTTTTACGTTAATTATGTTTAGTGATGTCTTAACAGATGGCTGCAAGATGTCCTTGATAATCTGCAAATGGATGCATCAGCAACCGAGGGGCCTACAAGAGTGCTGTTAGGAAGGCAAAGTTCCGCAAGGGACATGCAAATGACTGACTGACTGATGTCTTAATGTGCATAATTTTAAAATTCGTATGTACCATAGGTATATATATATCTAGCTGAGGTGCCCAACTTCACTGGCTTCATGTGCCATATCTGTATGTGGAAACAGAGTGGTGGGCCGTTTATAAATCAACTAGTTTTGTTGTTGCTGTTGCTGCAGCTGCTGCTGCTGTTGTTGTTGTTGTTATAACCAACTTTCATAAAAATGAGAAAGGGTAGGAGTTATAAAGTAAGGGTGGCTTGATTGTATGTGAATGACTTTCAAATCTTTCAAAAAATATTTCTCAACATGTTTTGAAGAACAGAAAAGTTAACTTTAATCAAATAATACACTTTGATAATAACATGCCCTGCCGCCTGTTGGACATCCGTGGTATTACAGAGCTCCACACTTACAGCGGTTTCAAAGCTTCCACGTGAAGTCTGGTAACAGAATGGCCGGAGATACAGGCTGCCTGCTACACCACGTGAAGTCTGGTAACAGAATGGCCGGAGATACGGGCTGCTTGCTACTGTACGTTAAGTGTCACCCATAAAGATACAGGGTCCGGCAAAGAGAAAGACATTCATGTAGAAGGGATGACAATGTTGGAGATGAACAGCAATCAGCTTTACTTGGTGCACTGTGAAAACAGAGAGCACACCAAGTCAACCTTCATTTCATTCATTCATTCATTTGCATGTCACTTGCAGAACTTTGCCTCCCAAACAGCACTCCTGTTGGCCTCTCGGTCACGAGCAAGATGGCCTGCTGCTGATGCATCCATTTGCAGATCATCAACAATGTCTTGCAGCCATCTTCGCCTTGGTCTTTCTCTCTTTCTTTTTCCCATTATGTACCCTTCCAAGACGGTCTTCTCTAGATTATCATGACGTTTAATGTGTCCAAAATATTTAAGTTTTCTCTCTTTAATCCTTTTTACTAGCCAGACTTCTTCAATATTAAGTTCTTGTAGTATGGATATATGTTGTTTTTTTTTTTGTGTCCATGATATTTGAAGAACTCTTCTATAGCATTTACATTCACAGGCATTTATGTGTTTCTCAGCTGTTTTGTTAAGTGTCCAGGTCTCACGGGCATATGTTGCGATGGGAAAGATTCATGTCCTTAAAAATCTTATTTCTGTAGTTCTGTCTGTTCCTCTCCACAGATTCTTTAGTTGTTTTACTTTCTGAAGAGCGATAGATGTCCCCCTTTTATTTTCCCTCATTGTATCTCCATTATTAGTTAGCAGTGATCCAAGATATTCAAAACTCACAACTTCTTCCAATTTTTCCTCATTGATACATATTTCAGCTGTTTTGTTTGTTTTGTTAGTTGTCACCAATTTAGTTTTCTTCGCATTAAGTTAGAGGTTTTGCTCTTCGCTGTTCTTACGGATTGACATAATTATTTTTTCCATTCCATTTTGTGTTGTGGACAGTAATACTGTATCATCAGCATATCTAATTTCTGTATTTCATAATCTCCAGTTGTTATGGCATCATAATATTATTTGTCTACATCTTCTCTAACATTCCTCATTATATTTTCAGTATACAAGTTAAATAAGTAAGGCGACAGTATGCAACCTTGACGGACCCCTTGTTTTATGTCAAACCAAGTTGTTGTTTCACCATTTATTCTTACTGCTGCCTGTTGGTCTAGATACAGCAGTGATATTAATTGTATCAAATGTGTTAGAAATCCCATTTTTCCATTATTTACCAAAATTTCTGGTGTTATACACAATCATATGCTTTTGAGTAGTCTATAAAGGCTAAATATAGATGCACATTAAACTCTCTGCATTTCTCTATTATTAATCTTATATTGAATATATGATCTCTTGATTCTCTTTCTTGCCTGAAACCAGCCTGGACCATATTGACTTCTTCTTCTATTTTCTTACGAAGTCTACCCATTAAGATTTTTAACAGAATTTTACTGGCGTGATAGGGCAACAGTTCTGTAGTTTGTGCATAATTTCAGGTTAACCTTTTTTGGCAGTGGTATGAATACAGTTCTTTTCCATTCTTTTGGCCAAATACCTGAATGCCATATCTTTTTACATAGTGCATGATAGATTGTTGCACATTCCTTTCCTCCTGCTTTAATGAGTTCAGATACACTCCTGACATGCTAGCATCAGGGTCGGCTAACCACAGTTGACCTTGTCCCACCTTCCCGTTGGTACCCCCAGTAACAGGTCTAGCCTGGCAGATGAGGACAGGGATGGTTATAGTCCCTGTGGTGGTGGAGCCTGCTAAAGAAGTACTGCACGTTCCCTGGTGGTTATCTCCATTCTGAAAAAAAATGGCCGCCATGGCTCGCTCCAAAAGCGACATAGTGGTGTGTCTCAACATTCTCACCGCGTCGGCTGCAAAGAACAACAGGTCACTGTTCCTGAGAGGATGAGAAGAAGAAGGAGGAAAAGTAGGAGGAGGAAGAAAAAGAAGGAGAAGGAGGAGGAGAAGGAGGGGAAAAGAGGAGGAAGAAGAAGAAGGAGGAGGAGGAGAAGGAAAGAAAAAAGGAGGAGGAAGAAGGAAGAAACAAGAAACAAGAAGAAGAAGAAGAAAGAAGAAGAAGAAGAAGAAGAAACAAGAAGAAGAAGAAGACGAAAGAAGAATAGGACGAAGGAGGAGGAGGAGGGAGAAGAAAGAGGGGGAGGGAGAGTAGGAGAAGGAGGAAGAAGAAGATGAAATCATGATAAACACAGTGTATGATGATGATGATGATGATGATGATGATAGACTAGTTTAGAAACTTCCGTATACTTATGGGGTAAAACAAATGTTACAGGCCACGCAGGAAGAATATAAATAAATGTGTCAGATTCAGACTGTAAGGAATATCTTTATGTGGTCTCTTTTTTTATATCTGCTGGTTCCAGGAAATGCTTTTTTTTTTCGAACAGAAGCGTTGTGTAATAAAGATAACGCAATGGAGTGTGTCTGGTAGAAGTTAAGATTGCGGAAGTTACCATAACACTCACAATGTGAAGGAATGAGGTCAGCAGTATTTAAAAGCTTTGTATTGGCTCCTGGCTGAATTATAATATCCCCGTGCTGACGGAAATCTGTCGCTTGAGGATTGCTTTATATAAAAAAAAATACAAAGTAGTCTGGGAAGTTCATTGTTTGCGGCTTCCGCTCATTTGTAGAGAGTGTAATGATTTCACGTCAAACTATGTTGACGTTATAATCTGTATTAGTTTTTTTTTTCTTTCTTAGTTAACGATTGCATGTCCTGTGAAAGTACATTGTCCATTTTATGCCATTCTATGTACGAAGGGGAGAAAAGAAGTAGGCCACAAATGAAGGGACATAATCACTGAGAAATATATGAAAAGACTTTTTGACTCCGCCCTCAAGTCTTTTCACATATTTGCCAGTGGTTACCTCCCCTGTTTCTTGTGCACAAAACCTCATCTTGTGAATAAGATGTCATCATGTTAGTGAAATATCTTCTTGAGAATGTAACTGTCGCCATGCATATCATCTTATGATTAAAGTGTCGTTTTAGGTATCATCTTATGATTAAAGTGTCGTTTTAGGTATCATCTTATGATTAAAGTGTCGTTTTAGGTATCATCTTATGAATAAAAACATCGATCGCGTTAATAAAACATTATTGTATGAACAGAACATCATCCTGCTAATACAACATCATCCTGCTAATACAACATCATCCTGCTAATAAAGCATCATCCTGCTAATACAACATCATCCTGCTAATAAAGCATCATCCTGCTAATACAACATCATCCTGCTAATACAACATCATCCTGCTAATACAACATCATCCTGCTAATAAAGCATCATCCTGCTAATACAACATCATCCTGCTAATAAAGCATCATCCTGCTAATACAACATCATCCTGCTAATAAAGCATCATCCTGCTAATACAACATCATCCTGCTAATACAACATCATCCTGCTAATACAACATCATCCTGCTAATACAACATCATCCTGCTAATACAACATCATCCTGCTAATACAACATCATCCTGCTAATACAACATCTTCCTGCTAATACAACATCATCCTGCTAATACAACATCATCCTGCTAATACAACATCATCCTGCTAATAAAGCATCATCCTGTGAACAAAAAGTTATAGTTTGAAAGTATAACATTAAAAAAAACAAACTTTAAATTGCATTGTGTTGAATGAATAGCTCAATAGATTTCGAGAAAGCCTTCGATAGTGTCAACAGAGATGCACTGTGGAAATATCTAAAATGGCACGGCCTCCCCCATAAGATAGTGAATGTCACCAAAGCCCTATACGAGGGTTTTCAGTGTGAAATGATCTGCGGAGAACACACCTCCAGCAGCTTTAGGGTACAAACAGGAGTGAAGCAATGATGTGTGCTATCACAAGCATTATTTTTTTTTAGCAGTAGACTGATTAATGAAGGAGGCAACATCAGACAAACGCAGAGGATTACAATGGACCCTTGACGCCGTTCTGGAGGACCTTGACTTTGCCGACGACATTTGTCTACTATCAAGCACCCACAAAGATATGCAAGATAAAATAAACAAGTTAACTCGGAATGCAAACAACATAGGACTAAAGATCAACGTAGGAAAGACAAAGATAATTAGGCAAAAATGCGGACAACAGAAATGTACTGAGAGTAGATAGCAAGTTACTGGTCGGGAAACACTGATTTAGATGCTTCATAGTTGAGCCTATAGTGCGGTATCCTCTCGTGGATAGACAGTTGTCCTTCCATAATAGTCTCATTCTCTGACTAATTTTTTTTCTCTTTGTCTCACATTTTTCTCTATTCTTCTCCTATAAGAAGCAATATCCAGAAATAACGCTATAAACTTCTGCTTACAGGTTTACACGACAGTAACTCACCCCAGTCTAAAACGAGGCTGTCTATGATCCTGTTACTTTGCTCTAACACTTGTTATTGTTATTTGACAGCCATTGAGCATGTCTGAACAGGTTCTGAAAAAAAAAAACTAAGCACAGAAATAGTGTAGCTATTTTTAAGAAAACCGTAATTACTAGGTCAGATGTAAGCTCCCAGCGCGCTGGACGCTAGTTCAAGTGTTCAACAATACAATTTTTTTAATACACCGCTAGGGAGAGTGAGGCGGAAGATAAATAATCAAGTCACAAAGACGTATCTGATATTTTATATTTCAGTCTTTTCATAATTTGGTAGAAAAGTGAGAAAAAAAAAAAGAGAAATGAAATCTCTTACAGTTGGGTTACAAAGCTACATCTGAATGTTATTTACCCCTTTCCAATTGTCAGCTTATGTCCCCTTCAACAGACTCAGCGTCCAAGGTAGAGGGAGAAAAGCCAAACATACAGAAATCAGAAATAATGGGGATAGGCAAATGGAGAAACAAAAAGGACTTCCTCTTTCTCCTCATACACACAGACAACATAAAACTTTACGGCATCACTTTCCTGTCACACTAAAATAAGACCCACAAACTCACATGGGAGAAACGTGTAGCACAAATCACAGACGTGCTGAACAGGTACAAATATAAAACTACAACGATATTCGACAGAAGCTCGGTAGTGAACGCTTACATTATTCCGAAAATAATCTACATAGCTACAGTACAAGACCCTCCACAGCTGACAATCCATGAAATCAACAAACAGATCAGACGCTTCATCTTCACAAACACTATACACAGCATCGAACTAAAACTCTCATACAGGACAAACTGCACGGAGGAATCGCCCTCCAAGACATACAAACAAAGATCCAAGACATGCAAACAGATATCCAAGACATACAAACAAAGATCCAAGACATACAAACAGATATCCAAGACATACAAACAAAGATCCAAGACATACAAACAAAGATCCAAGCACTCAGGATCAGTTACGTGGGCCGCATCATCAAGCACCCAAAACAGCATGCGCTAGCTCACTACTACATGGGACTCAGGTTATCAAATCTGGTCCCACCAAACAATTCACAGCCACTCCATTTTGGTACACTGCCACCCTTCTACAAAACCTGCATCCAAGCCATCCACGGAAACGAAGCACTCATACACCGTAAAACAAATGACATCTACAAACATCTAATCAGAAAGCAAGCACTCCCACTACATCTCAGGATCAAAAGAGATCGGAGACACGGCCTCTTTGACTTTAAAGAAACTTTCACAAACCTCCATATTAGAAATATGACACCGAAAGCGAGAGAAATTAGACCTACTTACGGCATGACACCCACCTTACAGAGAGCACACGGTTTCAAACAGACAGCACCATGTCATCTACGCAGGAACACCGTACAAGAAACAGACGAGCACATATTTTACGAACGCAGTACAATCACACCCAGTATAGCAACACTATGGAACATAATAGAAAGATCAACATAGCTCAAAGGACAGACATATACAAAGCTATTCCTGTAACTCAGGCGGACACACACACGAAGTTACTGGCCCTGCTCGCAGAGTTCAGGTTCTTGGTGTGGACATGCACAAAGCTAGATTTAAGTTCTGCACGTTTAGTCCTAGAATTTTCTCAGATCTATTTCGACAAAAGAAATACAACATTACGACATTCTGTAATCCTGAAAGAAACACAGCATTGACGTCAACAGGCGTATGAGAGAGAGAGAGAGAGAGAGAGAGAGAGGAGAGAGAGAGAGGAGAGAGAGAGGAGAGAGATAGAGGAGAGAGAGAGGAGAGAGAGATAGAGGAGAGAGAGAGGAGAGAGAGAGGAGAGAGATAGAGGAGAGAGAGGAGAGGAGAGAGATAGAGAGAGAGAGGAGAGGAGAGAGAGAGAGAGAGGAGAGAGAGATAGAGGAGAGAGAGGAGAGGAGAGAGAGAGGAGAGAGAGGAGAGAGAAGAGAGAGAGGAGAGAGAGACGAGAGAGAGACGAGAGAGAGAGAGAGAGAGGAGAGAGAGGAGAGATAGAGGAGAGAGAGAGGAAAGAGAGAGGAGAGAGAGGAGAGAGAGAGGAGAGAGAGATAGAGGAGAGAGAGGAGAGAGAAAGAGGAGAGAGAGAGGAGAGAGAGAGAGGAGAGAGAGAGACAGACAGAGGAGGGGGGGGGGGGTTTGAAGAAATGTGTGTAACCTCCCTTGTTGTAAAAAAATGTACAATTCATGTATAAATGTCATCATCATCATCAGGTGCCGCGCCGACTGGCGCTGGCTATTATGCTTCTCCAGAGTACGCGATCCTTCATGCAGGCCGTGAGCTCAGTTGGTGATCTCCTCTCACACCATCCCCTCAGACTGTCCAGTATCATTTCTCTTGGTCGTCTTCTCACTATTTTTCCTTTTATAATATTTTCAACACACCCTCCTCTCATTGCATGTACTGTGAAAGTACATTCTCCATTTTATGCCATTCTATGTCCGAAGTGGAGTAAAAAGTAGGCCACAAATGAAGGGACATAATCACTGAGAAATATATGAAAAGACTTTTTGACTCGCCCTCAAGTCTTTTCACATATTTGCCAGTGGTTACCTCCCCTGTTTTAACTCTCTCTCTCTTTCTCTCTCGTTCGTAATTTTCGTTATTCAGCAGCTTCTCAGAGACGTTATTAATTGTGCAGATCTGTCAGCACGTGATGTGTTTTATATGTTTGTACAAAAACTTTATAGCAGCAACTAGATGTGCCTGTGATTGTTCAGCCCTTGCTATAAGCAAGTGACCATGTGGACTTTGGTTATTTGGTCATTTGACTGAAGAGTTACTGAACTTCCTCACAGGAGGGGTTTTTGGGGCGGAGCTTTTGGAGATCAGCTGTGTGGAAGCTAGAGGATGGGGCATATGGTGGTATGCAATGTCATTATCTGTTGACACAAGTGCCGAGAAAACGATTACACATGGACTATGTATGTTAGATCTTGGAGTTGGACTTGTGCTTGGACCTATTCTTTAATTAATGTCGAGGTCGTTCTTGAGTCGCGGGTGAAAGTCAGAGTGACTTTTTTTTTCGTATGCTGTTGTATGTTGAGCTGTCACTACTTACAGTATGAATCATCACACATACACTTATCAACCACTAGATTACGCCGTACAAGTTTAAGAGGAACTGTATACAACTTCATCTTTGTTTTCTTTCACTTGATTCATTCATTTCTCTCTCTCTCTCTTTTGCTTGAAGTCTCCCCAAGCACAGTGCAATTTTTGTCTTGAACTTTGAAATTTGCATTCAGGTAAATATTACCGTCTTGTGTGTGCGTGTGTGTTCTGTGCTGATCGAATTAGTGGTGTAGTGGTTGGTGTCCCCCGCCTCTCACACGGAGGTGGGTAGTTCAAGTCCCGCTGGAGGCGCCCTACTCACACTAGCTGTGAATGTGGCTATCCAGGTCTTCTGGAGTTGGAGAAGACAGGGCATCCAAGCGTGGTGCTGACCTACATCACCCTCTCTGTGTCATGACAGGAAGTAGTAGTAGTAGTAGTAGTAGTAGTAGTAGTAGTAGTAGTAGTAGTAGTAGTAGAAGAAGAAGAAGAAGAAGATGATGATGATGATGATAATGAAGAAGAAGAAGAAAAAGAAGAAGAAATTATAATCACTAACACCATATCCTCTAGGTGCCTCCATGGTAGGATAAGACTACGTTTTTTAAACTCTAATTCTCGTCTATTGCTCATTTTTTGATAACTTGGGTAGTGGAAAGGAACAAAAAAATAACATCAGTAACCTCAGAAATGGGTATGATATAGTTCAAATAACAGAGAGCAAAAGCAGGTTGTGGAAACTCGTAGATAAGATTATTGAAGAGAGCAACAGAAGAGGTTTAGAGCTGGGCAGAAACAGGACGGAATTAAGGGTTAATATTTTGAAAAGAATAAACATGCCAAAGTGCAACATCCTTTCAAAAGGAAAGACACTGACACAAGTAAATAACTTCAAATACATTGGAACAACAACAACAACAACAACAACAACAACAACAGATGATGTGAAGCACAAAAATGAAATAAAATCACGACTAAATAAGATAAAGGTAGTTTCTTTTTTTTATATTATGACATGATACAAACAAATAAGACCATTGCCCCTAAAAGTGAGGAAAATAATATTACAGATCTATAAAGAGCTAATATTATTATATGGTTGTGAAACTTGGACAGCCAACAGAAAGATGACAAAGGATTTGGAAGGCCGCAGAGACGCGCTTGAGGAGAAAGACGTAACGAATACCCTGGACAGATAGAAAAACAAACGAAGAGGTCCTCAAAAGAAGCTCCAGAACAGCGAAAACTAGTTAAAATGATAAGATAAACGGCAGTCAATATGTCTTGGACACGCCATGAGAAGACAGAAGTTAGAGAACCTAGTAATGACCGGAAAATTCAAAGGGAAAAGGGAAGAGAGGAAGGTCAAGAGACAAAATATCTCAGTGGACTGTCTAAGTGGCATAGAAAAAGAAAGGCATCTGAATTAATTGAAGGCAAGGACTTCTCAAAATGGAGATTGATGAATGCCAGCGCTATCGTGCAATGCAGATAGACAGACCAGACAGACAGACAGACAGACAGACAGACAGATAGATAGATAGATAGATAGATAGATAGATAGATAGATAGATAGATAGATAGATAGATAGATACCCAAACATAGCCCCCCCCCCACACACACACACACTCCCAGCCCTCCTCTATCCACTTGATACCCTCCGTTTCCCTTTATACAACTCCAGGTCATTGTGGAAAAGTGACAAACTTTTATAAGTTTATAATTAGAAACATATTTCCCCTTTGACGTGTATCGGGAAGATCCGAAGAGATTCTGCTGTTGTTGTCACTGGAGACAACTGCGCAAAATGTATAGAAACAGTTTTCCAGATTCGCTTCATGAATTTTATGATCTAGAGTTTTCATAAGTTATATTTCAACTCTTTCGTCTTGTTTTCTGTGAAAACTGCAGGATCATGGTTCGATATAATTGTTGGAATCGGTTTGGAAAAAAAAATTTTTTTTGGTTTTTTGTTGTTGAAATAAAGAATTTGTGAATTTTATTTTATAACGGTTTAATGCCGGATTTTTACAAAACACGACCGTTGTTGATAGTTTTACAAATATAGCCAGGAATAATAACAACAGCATATTTCGACTATTTTGAAATATGACACCGAATTATGCAGATAATTATAATTGTTCTTGTAATAAGCCATCTTGTTACACAGCCGTACTGAATTTTCAGGTAAACTAGAGATAATAAGTATCCAATACTGCAGGGGAAATAACTCGTTATAATGGGGGGCAGATAATTCATTTATCGCTGTAAATGGTACAGATACCAAATCTGCATATGTTACAGATGCACGAAAACTGGTGATGTACATGTACAAATAAAGATGGGAAAAGGCTTACCGACCCCCTCCCTCCCCCAACCCAGCCTAAACAGAGAGCGGGAAAAAAATTTTAAGTAGTATTAGTGACTATGGGAAGAATTTTGAAAGCCGGTACAAAACCACTCTCTCTCTCTCTCTCTCTCTACCATATGCTTACCATATTCATTAGTTATTCTGTTTTCATTCACTGGGGACCCTTAGAAGCCTTCCCTTATTTAACTCTAAAAAAAGGAAGCCCTTCTGGGCCCCGAACGATGCACCGGCTGGACCCCCCCCCTTCCTTTCCGCATCTGGACCTGGCTAGCATAAGAAAACGATATAGCGTATCAGTTATTGTTTATTCATGTGTTCATTTGTTGTCGCTTAATTTTTAAAAATTAGCAAGAAATCTGTGAGGGAAAACTGACATACATAGGGAAGAAGTTTCGTAAGCTGATGCTGCACCCCCCCCCCTTTTTTTTTTCTTGTCTGTTCTCATCTGCTACTGGGCCCCCGAAACCCTCCTGGCCCACTGTTAAAACAGGGAAAACCCTACAGACCACCAGCGACCCAGCCAGACCCTCCGCAATAAGGCTTGAATTTGATTGAACTTTTTTTCTTCTTTCAGAAAACACAAGTCGCAGATCTACGCTTGCAACACCTGGTATACCTGCGACGACCTCAACAGCTGTAAAATCCGAAACAAATGCATCACGATATCAGCTGTAGCGTTACTGGTCACAGTTTCCTGGAGAGAGACAAGAACGGATCGTCGGTAGACGCATCAGACATGCACCCACTCAACTCCATAGCGAAACCCAAACCACTAAAATATATCGAAAGGAACGTAAATCAAATAAAATGTCTTAAGTTTTCTAAACACCAGCTCTTGGCTAGTGCTTTCCATTAATAAAAAAAAAGGGAATTACTTCTGAGACATTAAGATTAAAACTCATCTTATTTATAAGCATCTTTTCTAAGTCTGAATCGGTAGGATTCATTTCAACATAATCATTGTGGCCGATATTGTGGCATGCCTCGCTACAGTCAAAGAAAAAAACAAATTGCAAATCTTAAACAGTAAAAGACAAAATCCCTGTTCCCGTGATATTAAGGATACAGTGTCAAGTCCGTATTTCCAAGATCTTCGGTACATGAAAGCGTGACGTGGCAAGTATCACTGCTAATCCTAAACAGGGAAACTAATTTGCTACGAATTCTCTCTTTTAATTTGCAGTGTTTCATTTTATCTTCTTCTTCTTCTGCTTCAGCTTTCCGAGCCGTTAAGCCTCACTGCTGCAGATAAAGTTCGCCTCCATTCCTCTCATGTCCTAATCTCTCTCCAGTTGGTGACGCCAATTTCTGTTATATCCTCTTCTATGTTGTCTTTCCATCTCTATCTTGGTCTACCCCCCTTGGTCTTGTTTCCCACATCTCTTGTGCATACATAATTTTCGTTTGTCTATTCTCCTCCATACTTTTTACGTGGCCCAACCAGCGTTTTAACTTCCTTTAAAATAAAACCTCACCTTGTAACTCGTAACAACCAGCCGCGCGTGCATACAACTCCGAAACATCTGGATATAGGACGCGAGGACTACCAAGGAAAAACTGGGCAGATGTGGTGAAAGAAACACTGAGGATACAGCCTGGCAGCTACCCAGGCCTCCCACCTAGCTCTGGACCGATGACTGAGACTCGAGACGCCAAGGGCATGAGCAGACGGATAAGAAGAGACATAAATCAGAATTTGTTAAAAACGAAATATGCTATTAATAACATTCTGATCTAATCAAAGTGACGATCTGACATGTACAAGGGCGGATCAAAAAAAAATCTTTTCATATACTGTTAAATGGCTACCTCCCTTGATTTGCGATTACCTTTTGACTCACCTTCGGCTGTTCAATTTCACTGGCCTCAAAATGTTTGAGGAGTTTTTTTTTTTTTTTTAGTAAACTTACATAAAAATGAGAAAACCTGTCAGTTATGATATAAGAACGTAATGATTGTTTTTAGCTTACTCTTCGAGTCTTAACTTGTTATTACATGCTTTTAAAAAAATTTTAGTAAAATAAATTACATTTTCACAATAACCTCGCGGACAGCAAAAAAGTCTCGCAGGCCGCCAGTTTGACTCCTCTGGTTTATTACACTTGGCAATACACTTTCTTATAGAGCACACGAAGTAACCAATATTTCCGCATTCAGACTTAGCCCGGGGTCAGACATCTCAGTTTATTGCTGACTTGCTACGTTTCTTCATCATCGAGCGTCTTCATCTTCAAGCATACCGATATGCTTCCAGGGTGATGCGTCTTCGCAGACTCTGATCCTTGGCCTTTTCCATAAGATCAGTGGATAACTTCCTCCACAAGATAAAAGGTTGCGCCAACGGCCCAATGCGTGCACAAAAAAGCCCTCCGACTCTTGAACACAAAATACAGACCTGGTACACAGATCTCAGAGCCCAGGTATGGCCCAAAGAATTGGGAGGAAAAACTAGGAAAACCTTCTGACACCAGGAGTCATAAAGGCAAACTGAATCCCTGTTTATAAAGCTGAGCATACGATACTAGAAGAAGAAGAAGGAGGAGGAGGAGGAGGAGAATAGTGGCTGACATGTAAGTGTATCAGACTGTCCATGATTATCTCTTTCGATTTTACTAAATCTCTCTGTGTTTAATGTTTGAAAGGGTAGAAAGATGTGGCATCTAATAAACTCCTCTCATACTGAAAAAGTATCAAATAATAAGTGACGAAATGAAAAGAACGAGGATACACATTTTGGGAGTCTGCGAACGTCGATGGAAAGGATCAGGACACTTCAAGAGCGAGAATGATAACATCTTTATATACTCTGGTGGAGAATTAGGAGGAAATAATACAATCGCTTTTTACTTGGACAAATTAACATCAAAAGCATTACTAGATTACAATCCAATAAGTGATAGAATCCTCAAAATCAGACCTAAAGGCACTCCTAGAAATCATCCAGATATATGCACCTACATCAGCAGCAGAAGAAGAGGAAGTAGAAGACTTATAACACACTGCAAACGACGACACACCAGGTACGAAAAAATGATATTGTATTAACAACGGGGGATTTTAATGCAAAGATTGGTACAGAAAGAGCATAAATCGAAGGATATGTTTTGGGGAAATTTAGTATACGACATAGAAATGAGGCAGGTGACAATCTAATGGCGTTTTGCATGGAAAATGAGCTAATGTCGCTAACACACTTTAAACATTCAAGAAGACTTTACACATGGAAAGAAGACTTTACACCTGATGGGAAAACCAAGAATGAAATAGATTACATTTTAGTGCAAAGAAGGTGGAGATCAAGTATAACATGAGCAAAAAACTTTACCAGGTGCCGATTGTGACATGGACCATGAAGATAAAGTTACAAAAAAAAAAGACAGGGGATCAAGACCACTACGTTTTGATCTTACAAAAATACCAGAACAATACGGTATAGAAGTGAAGAACCGTTTCGAAATCCTGATGGCTGTACAGGAGGAGATAACACCAGATGATTTGGCTACACAGGTCAAAAAAGGTAAAGATAGTACCATAGCAAATGCCGTAGAGGTTGAAGCGTTAGAGACCTCATTATGCTGGACCATCAGACTATGAGGTAGGGTGAGCAGTTCCTTTCCTTCCCAGATTTTCTCTGGTACCCATTTTACGAGGCTGGGACGACCTTGGGGCCGTATTGGTTGGAAAAAAATCCCGCTCAGCTGGGGATTCCAACCCTCGACCATTCAGTTGCTAGATGAGTGCTCTAACCACTACGCTAGCCGGTCCCCACGAATGCTATAAATAACAACAGCTAAAGACATGGTTCAAGCAAAGAAAACACAAAAGAATGGACGGATTACAGCAGGCATACTAGAACTAATAAAACAACGTAGAGAAATAAATAAGAAATAGAAAGTGACAAACAACAACAAAGAGGAATATAAATCTTTAACAAAAGAAGTAGGAAGAAACATAAGAAAAGACAAAAAACCAATACATACAAGATTGTTGTTAAAGAACAGAAGGACATCAGGAGTGTAGAAGAGACAGTGAAATGTTTAAACAAATTAAGACATTGACGAGAAATGTCATACCTAAGCTAAATGTAATTTGTGACGAGATGGGGAATACCTTGACAGAGACCGAGGAAATTCTAGAAAGGTGGAAAGAATACTGCAGAGGAATGTATGAAACAACTGACTGTCAAAGCATAAATCAACAGTGTGAATTATTATTGAAGGAGAAAGAATCCAAATCAACAACTGAAGAAGTTTTATGGGCAATAAAGAATCTGAAAAATGGTAAATCACCAGAATGTGATAACAGCTGAACTTACTAAAGCAGGAGGAAAGGAATGCGCAACAATCTATCATGCACTGTGTAAAAAGATATGGCATTCAGGTATTTGGCCAAAAGAATGAAAAAGAACTGTATTCATACCACTGCCAAAAAAGGGTAACCTGAAATTATGCACAAACTATAGAACTGTTGCTCTGATTAGTCATACCAGTAAAATTCTGTTAAAAATCATAATGGGTAGACTTCGTAAGAAAATAGAAGAAGTCAATATGGTCCAAGCTGGTTTTAGACAAGCAAGAGGATCAAGAGATCATATATTCAATATAAGATTAATAACAGTTATTAATAATAAGCTGTGTGAAAGGTGGAAGCATGTGAGATCACTGTCTGTCCATGTGAGCGCTGAGAAAGCGAGTAAACATGCAGCATATATGTCTGAGATCTTGGAGCTGGGCTTATGCTTGGATCTGTTCTTCAATGTTGTAATACAAAATGGTCGAAATAATGTCAACATACACTTGCATTTCATAGCATAAGTTTTATGTTTTCTTGAACAAATCAACAGACCCAAAACAAAAACAAAAAGCTTTTTTTCTCCACTCATGTCTCATCAGTACAGGAAAGGGTACAAATTATAGTATAGTTCAGTTTCCCAAAATTAACAGGAAAATAATGCAGAAGGGGTGGGGTGGGAGAGAGTGGGGGCAGAGAGAGGGAAGAAACACAATAATAATAAGATCAGCATGTAGAAGTGACAAACAAAATAATAACAATCAAATATTTCAGCACAATGCTTACGTTAGGACAACAGAAATGACAAAAGATCTTCTATCTCCCTGAAACTGTGAGTCGATAAAGTGAAGATGTTGAAGCAGCTATTTTTTTTTTCAGTTCCCACAGTGGAGCTAACAAGCAGGGGGGGTGTGCAATAATTCTTTAGCAAACTCCACTCCCACGTGAACTACGGTGATCCCTGCCTTGTTAGCCAGGTTAGGCATGTCACGGGGGGGTGGGAGCACCAACAGAGAAGTGGGATAGGGTCCTGGTCAGCGATGGCTTATCAACTCTAGATGCTAGCACATCAACTCTGATGCTGGCTTATCAATTCTGATGCTAGCACATCAACTCTGATGCTGGCTCATCAACTCTAGATGCTAGCAATCAACTCTGGGTGCTAGCACATCAACTCTGATGCTAGCACATCAACTAAGGGCCACCGACTGACAAATTGGGCAGCACCTTCGCCCGCTAAGACAACAAACAAATACACACAACAAAAAATAACAGGAACTTAGCGACTGTCTGAGATCAGAGATTGGCCACAAAATCACAACACTTACCTTTCACCATTCTTCACCAGGAATTCTACTAATTTAGCACAAAACAGGAAAGTTAAACTGATCAAATACCCACATTAAGTAATCCACTGGTGCACCCGCAAACGACATCAGTGAAGCATGCACTGTCACAGATATCTTACTAATATTATGCTGCGTCACAGTTGCTGATTTGTCTGCCCTGAGTCCAGATGAGACACAACAACTCATCACATATCTTCGAGCTGACCTGAGTCTTATGTCAGCTAATCTGACGATGTACATTTCTGAGCATGCAAACTCTGAATGAAAAGGTTTGGTTAGGCAATACAACTTCATTTATTCCAGTGTGCAGTAACATATTTCTATCCATATTTATGTTTGCTGGGCAAACAGTCACATGATCTTTCCACTTGGCTTTAGGAACAAGGAAGTGCTCTTTCTCCATTATTTTTAGGACAATTCAGGAAAGCTGTAATGAACAATGAACACTCCCCTTAACAGTTTCTTGGTCAATTCAGGAAAGCTATAAAGAACAATGAACATTCATCTTGACAGTTTCTTGGATAAGAAAAATGTAAAGAACAATGAACACTCCCCTTGACAGTTTCTTGGATAATTCAGGAAAGCTAAAAAGAACAATGAACACTCCCCTTGACAGTTTCTTGGATAATTCAGGAAAGCTATAAAGAACACTGAGCACTCCCCTAGACAGTTTCTTGGACAATTCAGGAAAAATGTAAAGAACAATGAACGCTCCCCTTAACTGCATCTTTGACAAAACAAGCAATTATTATGAATGTTAACTATCAGCATTTTATGTAAAGTTAATTACAGGAATATTAAGTAAATATTAAGAAGAATTAACAAACAATAATATCATATGGCTCTATATTTTTATTGGACATACAACACACGTTTCAATTAAGGTTTTGGCTGTTATATGATGTTTCTCATTTTCTCTAACACATCTGGTCAAATAAAAAAAAAAAACCTGGGTTACATTAAGAATCTCTGGATGTTTAGCACAATAAGTGAACGTGAAGTTGGGTAAAACTGCAGGTTAAATGTCACATTACAATGCTGAAAACAATCACAATTGGTCTTAAGATGATAATTACATCAGTGAGTAATGAGAAACTGTTGGTAATCTTACCAAGTTTAATAATAATACCAGCGACCTCCTTACACCATTACACAGCATCACTGCTTATACTCTTCACATGGACTGGAAAGTTCAGTTATTTCCTTTATGCAGCAAAGTTCACAGTTTTCCTTCTTTAAGATAGCAAAGTTCACAGTTTTCCTTCTTTAAGATAGCAAAGTTCAGTTTTCCTTCTTTAAGATAGCAAAGTTCACAGTTACATTTTCCCCATTCAAATAAATGGTAAAATACAGCCTCACATGGCAGAACAGAGTGGGAGACAGTTTTTATTTACCATCCAATTTTCTGTTACAAGCACAAAAGTTTTTATCAATTTTTTATAAACAGGAAATGAGGCTTTCATACGGTAAAGCAAGAGAACACAGTTTTGTAGGATTACACCTAAAAAAAAAAATCGTAGACAAAGCTCTTTATGAGACGCGAGAGAAAGAAAAATCACAAGAGAATTACCTGGGATTCGAACACGGACTCCGGTAGGACGAGCAGCCGTTCAGCCACGAGAGAACAGCATAATAATTGACTGCGCTACTAGCACCTCTTTTTCGAGGTCTACTCCTACAAAACTGTGCTCTCTTACTTAACAGTTTTTATCATCTAAATTTTGTTTTCATTTAATCTTGTTATCCGTCAGATATTTTTCAGGTTCTTCTAAGCTTTTTTTTTTTTTACACATCCAAAGGACTTTCTTAGACCAAGTCACCCAACAAAATATGTACACTTTTTGGTAGTACATCATTAATAACACTTCTTTCACGGCCTTATGGGGGTGAAGATTCTGTTCGATTATGCAATCAGCGACCCATAGCTGATATGCCAGTGTCAGGGTTAGCTTGCATAAGCCCCATGTGCCCTGGGCACTTAAGGTTCAGAGAGAGAGAGAGGGTTAGCTAACCATAGCTGACCAAGACCCTGTCCCACCTCTCCATGGTACCCCCAGTAACTGGCCTAGCCTGGCTAACGGGACAGGGATCGCCATAGTCCCCATGGTGGTGGAGTCTGCTAAAGAACCACTGCACGCCCCTTGCTTTTTAGCTGCACTCCGGGACTGAAAAAGTAGCTGCCATGACCCGCTCCCACGCCGACATGATGCTGTGCCTCAACATCTCTACAGCATCAGTTGCAAAGAACAACAGCCCGCAGTTACAGGGAGTTCTCGTACAGGTACAGGTACAAGTCATGGCTTTATATAAATTTCCTAAGCCCTCACCTCAGGTGCAGCTTGCTGAAAGGCCCAACACCTGCAGCGAAGCTGGGGCTGGCACCTTAACCTTTAGCAGGCCTTAGGTCTTAAAAAAAAAAAAAAGCCTCCAAACAACTGCCTCACGAGTCTCACTGAGCAGCAAGCTCAATGGTCTTCAGACTCTCAGACTCCAACCATCAAGCTTGGGCAGACAAACTAACCACAAGAGCCCACTGCCACATAGTCCCTAATTTATTACAAAATCTTGTCAGGACTGTCTCCTCAGAAATGCCACTTTCACTGGTTTCATCATTCTGATCCCAAAACAACTGTTCAGATTCCCAGGTATAAAAGAGCAAAATCAAGAGTAGCACATCTTTGTTCTTCTATGCCTACATTTCTGCCCTTCTATAATAATGCCAATATCTTGCTTATCCTCAATGAACCATGCTGCTCTACCACATATTGTGGCATCCGGACAGCTTTTGTCATATTTCTTCAGTTATTATTCAAAGAATTTTTAAAAATTTCTGTATAAAATATATTACAAATATTAAGATACCAAATGTCACTCTGAAAACAGAACCTAGATGGACATTACAGGCACTAAAAAAATATGTGAGCCAAGGGAAGGATGTATATATCCAATTTCCTTCTGTGGATAAGCATAAACTGGGTTCACACTTTAAAAAAAGAGCTTTATACACAACTAACTGCTCTGCAGCTGTTAGCATGTACAAACAGCAAACATTCAACAGCAGATTAATGTTTAGACCAGTGTTTCCCAACCTCTTTTGGATCACACACACATGCCCCCCCCCCAACCCCACTTTAACACCCCAAAAATACTGATGTAGTGCTTCCCCTACCACCACCACCTCACCTCCTGGAAAATAGTCGACAAAGTTCTGGCAAAAAAACATAATGTAAATATATTCTACTTGCCCCCAAAAAATATTTAAATTGCGCCCCATGTTGGGAAACACTGGTTTAGACTAAACAAGAAACAGAATATAAAAAAAAAGATATCAAGAGTCTAATTATTCAAATGCCAGCGACTTTCTACTAGTAATAAATACAACTCTTCCGAAGCATCAGCAATAAAAAAAGATACAACATTCTTGGAAAAATACTACTCATGCCATTTATACATTGGGGATTGTGAGATAGTGTGTGTGAGGGAAGAGATAATAACTGATAAATTTATATTCATGTTCATGAAATCTGGCAGTTTTTGTGTCTCTTGACATGGCATCTTGATAGGGCTCCTCTGTCAGGGCATGATGCCAACAGCATGTCATAAATAAGTCTAGGCTACTCAACAGAAAGTCAGACTTGTCAAAACCTGACATACAGAAAACCTGAGATGTTAAAACCTGACAATCGACAGAAGGCCAGACTTATAACCTGACACTTTTACAAAAAGTCAATGACTTGTCGAAACCCGACACTCTTACAAAAAGTCAAAGGCTCATCATAACCTGGACATTCTCACAGAAAGCCACGCATCAATACCACCCAAACTCATCCAAACACAACACCCGTTTAAGCCAACCTCACCGACCAAACAACTGGAAATAAGTTCTCAAACAATCATACAAAAACTCGTCCAGTCAGCTCTGAAATACTGCCCTGATCACAAGCACATCTTACGACTGCACAGAAGACTAGGTGGGTGCTAAAGAAAGTAATCAGGCTGTGGCTTCTTTGATGGTACTCCTCGAGATTCCTGGGAATCAAAGGGTTAATGAGATTAATTATACAGACCCCCTCCAAAAAACAATAAATTTTTGTTAACAAATAACTTAAAATATGCACTAAACTGATGATGAGTTTAATCATAACAAAGATCAGAAAATTACAATCCAAATTTGTGGGGCATGTCTGAGAAGGGGCAGGCTAGAGCACCCAGTGGCAACAGGGAAATTCGAAGGTAGAGGAGGCAGAGGTAGACAGAGAGAAAAGATGTCTGATGGTCTGGAACCATGTCATGGGAAATCCTTGGTGACGAGGCCTGCTGAGACGCACAATGGATCAAAGGTTATGGAAGGACATGATATCCTACATCTGTCAGCAGGAATCTTGTGAGAGAGACCCTGCCACTGGGAATATGAAAATAAAGATAGCTTTGTTTTCTTGATTGAGTGAGAGAGAGAGAGGGAGGGAGAGGGAGAGAGAGAGAGGGAGGGAAAGGGGTTTGTCTGAAGTGCACCACAACTGCCATATACTATGGTGTTTTCAGCTTTGTGTACTGTTTAACTCTTTCCAATCATAAACTATGTTGATTAACAGCAAATTCTTTAACATTTTTATTTTCCTGTAGTTTTTAAATTCAGTATATATGAATTTGTATCCGATGTGAATATTCAGACTTGACTGGTCACATCAGTCGCAGGAAAAAAAATTGCAAATCTTATCAGGCATATTAATACATGGCATTCTAAGACAAAAAAATTGATTACGTGCGCCTCAGAATTAGAAAGACAAGCATATCTGTAAAAATGCAATTGGCTTCGGCTTCTGCAATCACGCAATCCCCAGATTTACGAGTTTTTATCCTGATACAACCATGCCAGTAATGAATAAATGTGGCTTTGGATGCTTCTGAAACTTGCCGAGTGATTTGTATTTAACTCTTCCCGTGCGTTAGGAAGAAACACGGACGTGTCATGGAGTGCGGGAGTAAAAACGCGGGTCTTGATATGTTAGGGGGTATAGTTGTAAAATGGAATGGAAAACAGTATTTCCATGTACTTCCGTATACTTATTATGTTTCAAAGTGAAAATTTCATAAATGCAGAGTTTTTTAGGAAAAAAGAAGTAATGTAATGTTTTTAGACACTGATTGTGGCCAGCTCATCATCGGCTAGATCTAGATCTCCACTACTTACCATCTGAGATGTGCAGATCTACTTGTCGATCTCGTATGTGATTCTGTGTTGCATTCTCGCTGAACGAATGTTTGAACTAACCTCCTAACTACTTCTCCAGTCATCTAAATATGTCTAGATCTACTTAGAAAACATTCAAGAGCAGCGGGGTGGCACCTTAACATCTACATCGTCAAAAATTGAAAAATTTCCATGCTTCTCGTCCTTTTTCTCGCTTGGCATCGCTCGTAACTAGGCACTCTTTCGCCATTTTGAAAAGTGTCACCGGAATCGCGGACGAAATATGTACAATCTAAATGTTACATCGCTTGTTTTATTGAAACAAACAATTGTCACTATAATGACCATACGGTAGCTTCGGGATACCAGAAGAGTCGCTATATCGACCAAACGCACGGAAAGAGTTAAAGTACTAAGATTTCAAACACTTCATCTTCATAGTTCGTAATAAGCCAGAGAAACGTCACTTATTTTGTCTGCTCTCTAACACTGAGACACACTTTACATTTATAAAGATTTTTGTAAAAAAATGTCTCTGCTGAGTACAACTTTAGACTACTCACTTGTGGGGCTGCCTCAAATATAGTAAAATCTCTTTTCAAATTTTCATCTAGTTCCAAAATGGCTGCCACATTCCCACATCTGTGAACAAAATAAGGAGGAAGGCAGTATAACAAACTGGGGAAACTGCATTAAGCTAACTACTGAAACTGGGGAAACTGCATTAAGCTAACTACTGGGTCACTCATATCAGCTCATAATATCTTACGTAGCTAGAGCTCTCTTCTGAAGGAAATTATGAGTTGCCAGCCTCCACTTACAGGTAAACTTAAACATTTTTAGAGGTGATTTTCATCAAACATTTTTTTTTCTACTTCCTGGAACTGTGAAATGCTGTTCTTTGCAGCCAATGTGTTGAGGTACAGCAAGGCATCAGCTTGAGCTGGTGTTCTTTGCAGGGTCTTGACTGGCTATAGTTCACCTATCTTGCCACTAGTGGACCTGTTACTGAGGGTACCAATGGAAGGGTGAGACGGGGTCTTGACTGGCTATAGTTCACCTATCTTGCCACTAGTGGACCTGTTACTGAGGGTACCAATGGAGGGGTGTGATAGGGTCTTGACTGGCTAAAGTTCACCCACCTTGCCACTAGTGGACCTGTTACTAAGGGTACCAACGGAGGGATGGGACAGGGTCTTGACTGGCTAAAGTTCACCTACCTTGCCACTAGTGGACCTGTTACTAAGGGTACCAACGGAGGGATGGGACAGGGTCTTGACTGGCTAAAGTTCACCCACCTTGCCACTAGTGGACCTGTTACTAAGGGTACCAACGGAGGGATGGGACAGGGTCTTGACTGGCTAAAGTTCACCCACCTTGCCACTAGTGGACCTGTTACTAAGGGTACCAACGGAGGGATGGGACAGGGTCTTGACTGGCTAAAGTTCACCCACCTTGCCACTAGTGGACCTGTTACTAAGGGTACCAACGGAGGGGTGGGAGAGGGTCTTGACCGGCTATAGTTCACCTACTTTGCCACTAGCATGTCCGCTATGGATGCTGACTGCCAAACTGGACAGCATCATCATGCTGCACCCTCCTCCCCACTCCCACCCCATACAGAAATCATCAAACAAACAATGCTACTCTAACAGGATTATAAACTGACACACTGGAGCATCTTTGTTTTAAGAAAAAAAGAATGTTTTTACAGCTTTCATCCATTTTTTGTCCTTTTGTTTCTAGGTAAAGGTAAGCTGGCACTGGTCTGGAAATCTATGTTAGTTTTATTTTCTTGTTTCCTCTGTTCAGTTTCAGTTTTTCATTTTCTTCTTTCCTCACTACTTACAGTTATTTATCATTTTGTTTTTCATTTCTTCTTAGGTTTAGTCTGTTTTTTTTTCTCCTTCATTTATCTGTTCATTTCCTTGTTCCCCATTCTTCTGTTTTGTTCCATCATTTGTCAGATTTGCCAGACACCAATATTGCTGGAGAAATGTCATTTCTTTATTGTCACATTAAGCACAACAGTTTTAATTTTAAAAAAACTGCACTTTCTTTTCTTCTCTCATCATCTTTTGGCAAGCTACAACTAATTCTGACAATAACAACACTAACCACACTAGCCAAATCAGTCAAAACAACAAAGACTATTAAATGAAATGACTGTCAAGCTGCTTCTTAGAATGAACTCTAAATTCTTGAGCCATAGATTAAAAAGAAATAATCTTACATCCTTCCAGCGCCACTAAACGTCACATAGGGCCCGCATGGTAGTTCGCCAAGATTTCCTGTCTTCAGTGAGTTTTACAATCTCATCAAGGGATGTTATGCCCACTGAACTGGCCTCTCTTAACAATGTCCTCTTTAAGAGTTTCAGATGGCTAACCTCTTTTTCTTCGGCCTTGTGTGTTCCACTTGATAGCTTGTTTGGGGATTCTCTGATTGTTTCTTCTCATCACATGGCCTACATATGTCCATCTTCTTTTTCTGATCACCTATGAGACAGGTTGTTGTTTGCTCATCTGTCTTATGTCTGCATTTTTCTTGAATTCGTTCCACTTTATACCGAAGCATTTGTTTTTGAAAGTCTAATTTCTTGTCTATTTCTTTAGTTGTTTTCCAGCTTTCACATGCATAAATGAGGGTGGATATCACATTTGAATTGAACAGTCTTAACTTGGTTTTTTTTTGTGTGCAGTGCTCTTTTAGTAGACTCCATCACCACAAGGAAAAGAGCAAAGTATGCAGACATTTCATGAGAAGACACATGTAAACCCATACACTGGACAGCCAGAAAAACAAATGAGCAAAGTTTCTCTGATAAGGTCTCACAAAGATCAGAAACGAATTTAAGCCACAAGGAAATGACCAGATTATATGCACACTTCACATCAGTCACTGTGGAAAATTCTGAAGAAAAACAACTGAAAATAGGCTGACAAAGTGGCACAGTACAAGAAAGACAACTGTCCTGATTACAGATATCAAGAACGACAAGAGAGAGGAGCATGACTGCTAGTGACCATCAGCACAGAACCTGATGAATGAGTGACTGAGAAACCAACAGTGACCCAACACTTCTCCGAAGACTTACCTGTAACAATAATTTGGTGCTGACCATACCGTAAGGACCATCTCTCCGAAATGCCACTTGTAACCCTCCATCACCAGCTGATGTGCCCGACAAATCAGATCTACTTCGTTCTCCTGACAGAAGGAGCTCACTACATCACTGCCGAATAAATAGCCTGCACCTCGTGGACTAACACCCCAGCCTTGCATGTCTGAAACAGATAACAGAGGTTCGTGCTGTTATATATTTCAATAATGGAGATACAATGAGGAAAATTAAAAGCAGGACATCTATCGCTCTTCAAAAAGTAAAACAACTAATGAAGCTGTGCAGGGGAACAGACAGAACTACAAAAATAAGATTTTTAAGGACATGCATCTTTCCCATCGCAACATATGCCTGTGAGACCTGGACACTTAACAAAACAGCTGAGAAACACATAAATGCCTTTGAATGTAAATGCTACAGAAGAGTTCTTCAAATATAATGGACACAAAAAAGAACAAATATATCCATACTACAATAACTTAACTCTTCCCATACCATGGCCAATTAAAGGTCTGCATCCGGTTTGCCATATTGATGCTGAGGTCCTTATAGTGGCCGTTGGTTTGTTTCAGTGTAAAAACTGGTGTAACTTTTGATTGTACATGTTTTATCTGCGCATGTCTGGTGACCCTCACCATTTTGAAAGCGTTATTAACAACAGGGGTCAAATGGCAGTCAAAATCGATGTTTCGATAAAAAAATATTCAACTTTTGTGAGACTTTGGAAGCAAACATGTCCCCCTACAACTAGACCACTCTTTGTGAATGTACCCGAAGTAGATCTAGACTATTAGATGGAGAAGTAGTTAGAAGGTTATTTCTGACATTATGTATGTTTGGATACATCGACAAGTCGAAATAGACTTCGGCGATGGTAAATAATGTAAAAAAAGTGTAGATCTAGTCATTGCCAGGGCAGTAGTACACAAATATCATCTAAAATCATCACACTGCATATTTTTTCCTAACAAAAAAAACTCTTCATTTACGAAATCTTCTTACATTTACAGCTATTCTGATCCATAATAAGTATACTTTTAATGTGTAAATAATTGGTTACATTCACTTTTACAATTATCCCCTATACATATCAAGACCCGCGTGTGGCGCAGACAAGAAACGTCTGCGTTTTTTTCTGCAGCACGGGAAGAATTAATACTGAAGAAGGCTGGCTAGTAATGAGGATTAAACAGAGAAAACTTAAATATTTTGGACACATTAAATGTCATGAGAATTTAGAGAAGACCCTCTTGGAATGGGAAAAGGAAAGATAGGAAGAACAAGGCGAAGATGGCAGCGAGACATTGTTGATAATCTGCAAGTGGATGCATCAGCAGCAGGGCATCTTGCTTACAACTGAGAGAGCTACAGGGGAGCTGTTAGGGAGGCAAAGTTCCGCAAGAGACATGCAAAATGACGTGCTGTTATAAAGCTTAGCTATTTACCACAAAATGAGGTTCATGCTGTTATATAGCCAAGCTATGAACCACAGACAAGAGAGTTCAAACTTCTACACAGCTTAGCTACAGACTGCAAAAAAAAAAGAGAGATTAATGCTATTATATTGTTGAGCAATGGAGGGTCAAACATGCTGTCTGTTTTGGCAATCAGTAACCCACAGCTGACATGCTGGCATAATGGCTGGCAAACCATAACTGACCAAGACCTTGTCCCACCTCTCCATTGAGACCCCCAGTAACAGGCCTAACCTAGCTAATGGGGCAGGAATCACCATAGTCTCCATGGCGATGTAGTCTACTAAAGAAGCACTGCATGCCCCACCCCCGCTTTTTATCTGTACTCCAGGGCAGAAGAAATAGCCGCCATAACCTGTCTCCAGGCTGATACGATGCTCGGCCTCAACACCTTCACAGCATCAGCTGCAAAGAACAACAGCTCGCAGTTCCAGGAAGACATAACACAAACAACACAAAGCTCAGCAATGGACTGCGGATAAGAGAAGTTTAAGTTTAAATATAGCTTAATTATGGCTTACAGAAAGGACAGCTTCCTGCTGTTATGCAGATTAATTATATGGATTGTAGAAAGGAGAGGTTCCCTCTGTTATATAGCTCAATTATGGATTGTTAAAAAAAAAAAAGGAGTTTCCTGTTGTTAAATAGTTCAGCTATGAACAGCAGATGTAAGTCTTTAATATGTTGCCTGGCACTCAGGTCTATAAATTTAATACATACTTTACTCAGTCAATGAAATCATCATGTATTTATATTAAGCCAATGATCTTAAAGAAAATTTTCTTGTCCTCAAAGCACATATATATGTGAGTGATGACAGCCTCTCTCTTGCGTGGATACGTTCCAAGTTCATCTAAACACATTTACCTAACCATTCACTATTTCGCACGCAGTCAACTTCACAACAGATGGCTTGCAAACCTTCAGGATCTGACCACAAAAGATCACACATTGGTCCGTCATGTGGCACCTCCTGCTTCCTGTCTATCTGCCTGATCTGGTCAAGTGATGTGATTGATGGAGACAGGCCACCATGTACACAGAAAATCTTGGGAAAAACAGAAATGAAAAAGTAGTGTCAGGCATTGATGACCATATACTTCCATCATCAGTTTGTCATCAATGAATTGTGAATTAGTTGAATAATGGTCAAGGTTCCAGATTTTTTCCCCCCTCTTGTGGGAAGCAAAAATTAAAAACTCAGCTTGTACAACTGGCAACAGTAAACAACCACAAACCCTCAGCGTCAAATGCTTCCCCACCCCCCACCCCAGCAGACACTAGGAAACTGGTTACATGTTGTAACTTCCAGTTTTTTTTACTTTGAACAGACAGCTTAAGAAACTAGGATGTGAATGCATTCAGCAAAAGAACCCAGCCCAGACCAACAGAACCCCACTAAGACTCAGCAAACAAAAGCTAACACGTGCAAAGCTCACCTTCCCATCGACAATTGCCGACAGACTGAGATAATCAAATATCTCCGTGCAGTAGCGCCAGACAGTGATGGATCCATACTTCCTCAGGCACTCATCATAGAACCCGTACACCTGCGTGATCTGCCGGCTCTCGTGGTTGCCTCTGATAAGTGTTATTCGGTCTGGATACCTAACCTAAAGAAACATCAAAAATGCTATAGAACAATGTTCGGAACACTGCGAAATAAAACTGCCATGATAAAACAGCCTCTTATGCATCTCACTCGCTCAAAATACCACCAGGGGGTACACACATTTCTCACAATTCTCTTGACACTTCCAAGACTCAAATACAAATAAATAGTTCACACTAATTTAACCTTCTGAATCCATGGATCATATTTCAATCAGATAATTAATTTTAGGCACCCAAGAAAGTGTACGGAGGAGGACCTGACAGCACTTCTACAACACTTTAAATCTTTATTACCCTGTATTTCAAATGCAACATGTAGGGCCAGCTAACCAATTCTGCTGAAAAATACTCCAGCTACGAAAACATCAACAAGAGCAAAGTGAATGAAATCATAATGAAAAGATGACTGGAGAAGGACAGGACATACACTTTGTAAGCCTACCACAAGCATAACCCAGACAAGCTCTCAACCGGAATGCCCAGGGAAAGAGAAAACAGGAAGACCTAGAAACACCTGGTGAAGAAGTCTTGAAACAGAGGTCAAAAAGATCGACTGCTCCTGGAGACAGATAGAAGAAACAGCCCTGACAAAAAAAAACCAAAAAAATGAAGAGCCCTTGCTGAAGACCTATGCCTCAGATAGGGTTAGAGAAGATAAGATGAGATGATTTCAAATCCAGGGCTGCATTACTCTAAATGTGATGTAACAGTCTACCAATCAATTCTTACACAGTAGAGACATCCAGGCTACTCACTTCTGTGGAATAGGATAGGCTCAATGCAACATATCCTCTAAGGTCCAGAGTGTTATGGGCAAAAATTCTACTTTATGAGCCAAAAAACACCTACCAGCACTAAAATTGTGAGTAAATCAATAAATAACATTTCCATCACAGCACTGCATACTTACGTACTGAGCCAAGTCTATGCACTAAGGGCTTAAAATTTGTATACTAGCACACACTAGCACAGCTCAGAGGGAACATGGCTCAATGTAGCATTCCGGAATTCTTTTTTTTTCTCCCCCTTATGTTTAGCAAAAGATATGCATTACATATGGTGCCTTGCACTTGTCCGAAAGCCGTTTTGGCTTGGTACAGTCTATGCCAGATTTCAGAGGTGCACCTTCCATCTAATGCTATTAGCAAGCTAGAGTATCTGGTCCTCCACACATGCAAACATCTAAAAACAAAACTACTAAAAAAGCTTTCTGAAAAAAAAAAAAAAAGAAGGCAATGCCAGGGGAGTTAATCCAACACATATACAAATCATCATGTACCTACTTTTAGAGCCAGGAGCAGCAGGAAAGTTTCAACACTGTAGAAACCCCGGTCCACAAAGTCCCCCATGAAAAGGTAATTTGTCTCAGGCACTTTACCACCAACTTTAAACAATTCTTTCAGGTCATAGAACTGTCCATGTATGTCACCACAAACCTAAGGACAAAACAAATACTTTTATCTTTTTTGCAATGGCCACAGTTTTCACATGTGAGACTTAAGAGAAATGATGACTGTGGTAACAGTGGTTCTAGTAACGAAGGTTGACCGTGGTGTACGGTTCAGTTTTACAAAAGGATAGAAAGAGAGAGTGGAAAGTGGGAAGAATGGCAGAAAGGAAGATGAGCACATACAAATGAAGAACATATAATCCAATACTTCAGCAAAACCCTTTTTCAAGGATCACATACAAAAACAACACAACAGATAAAAACACGAAAAATAAATGAAAAATTAAACACTTAGCTTTTTTTTTCTCTCCTTCTTCTAAGAAAGATGGGCACAAAATGCATCCAGACACAGATAAGCACAAAGTGGAAGCAGGCAACTGGCTGAGAAATAAGGTAAAGGGAGGATGACAAAGGCTACCATATGGTAAACAACACAGCATTACGCCCAAGACTGCTCCCACTGGATACATATAGCCAAAATAAAAGCCATCCATTTGATAAATCTGAGAAGACAATATGGGGTGAGGTGGATGAAAGAATGTTCAGGAAGACTAGAGAACACTGAAGGGACAAGACTGTTTTCACCTGTTTCACTGTTTTCTTAAGTTTTCACTTGTTTCACTGTTTTCTTAAGTTTTCACTTGTTTCACTGTTTTCTTAAGTTTTCATTTGTTTTACTGTTTTAAGTTTTCACTTGTTTCACTGTTTTCTTAAGTTTGCACTTGTTTCACTGTTTTCTTAAGTTTTCACTTGTGAAACTTCCTAATACACCTCATAACAAAAGTAAAAAATGCTGCACTCTAACAACCTATAACAAACGAGATATAAATGAAACAAACAATGAGAAAACACTGTTAAAAAAAAATATATATATATAAATAAATGGACTGGAAAATTAATCACAGGAATGAAATGACTTTTTGAATTACCCATTAACAAATTAATGTTATCCGTTTAAATATAGCCCTATAAGCCAGACGTCACATTTCGGTTCTGAGTACATGATTATTTTATACTCACACACAGAACTGAATGATCTTGACAAGCTGAAGTAGATGACACAATTTGCATGTACTTACAGTGACTGGAGCGTCAACTGCCTGGACATTCCCTTCCTCGACTAGAATTTCCCTGGCTTTGGCGCACAGGGCTTTCACTTCGCTCTCTTTAATCACCTCACATCTTTGCAGCTGTTCTATCTGTCTGAAAAGTAAACAATGGCATGGCCATATTTTTAATTGTATACTTTACTTTCTCACTGTGGAAAAACTGCAAGGTTAAAGTTCCAGAACATGATGTTGGTGTTTTAGCATATGGTGGGTTTTTTTTGTTTTTTTAATTACAGAATGTGGTGTTTTTTGGTTCTGAAATGTAGCACTGTTATTCAGGAACATGCTGAGAATCAAAAAAATATTTCCTGAAAATTCCAGTGATTTAAAAAAAAAAAACCTGCCAATATAATGTTATAAAATATATTTTTAAAAAATCTGTATCTGTGTTTATATATATATATGGAAAACTAAATTGATGACAACTGACAAAACAAACAAGGCAGCTGAAATATATATCAATGAGGAAAAACTGGAAGAAGTGGAGAGTTTTGAATATCTTGGATCATTACTGATTAATCATGGAGATACAATGAGGGAAATTAAAAGGAGGACATCTATTGCTCTTGAGAAAGCAAAACAACAAAAGAATCTGTGGATAGGAATGGACAGACCAACAAAAATAAGATTTTTAAGGGCATACATCTTTCCCATCGCAACATATGCCTATGAGACCTGCACCAAACAGCTGAGAAACACATAAACGCCTTTGAATGTAAATGCTACAGAAGAGTTCTTAAAATATCATGGACACATAAAAGAACAAATATATCCATACTATAAGAACTTAATATTGAAGAAGGCTGGTTAGTAAAGAGGATTAAACAAAGAAAACTTAAATATTCTGAACACATTAAACGTCATGATAATCTAGAGAAGACCGTCTTGGAAGGGTACATAATGGGAAAAAGAAAGAGAGGAAGACCAAGGCAAAGATGGCTGCAAGACATCATTGATGATATGCAAATGGATGCATCGGATGCAACCGAGAGGCCTAAATATATATATATATATATATATATTTTTTTTTTTTAAACATTCTCATTCATTCATTCCTTTGCATGTCCCTTGCGGAACTTTGCCTCCCAAACAGCACTCCTGTAGGCCTCTCGGTTGTGAGCAAGATGGCCTGCTGCTGCTGCATCCATTTCCAGATCATCAACGATGTCTTGCAGCCATCTTCGTTTCGGTCTTCCTCTCTTTCTTTTTCCCATTATGTATCCCTCCAATATGGTCTTCTCTAAATTATCATGACGTTTAATGTGGCCAAAATATTTAAGTTTAAACATTCTACAAAACAATAATAAGAAATATTATGGATATGTATGGATCAGAAACATGGAGAACAACAAAGAAAGATGAACAACAACTGCAGATCTTTGAGAACAAGATCCTAAGAAGAATCTTCGGGGCCATAAAGGATACCAACAGTGGAGAATGGAGAGCTAGAAAGAAACCTGAACAGCTTATTTAAATCTCAATGAATTATAAATGTCTTGAAACTGAACAGATTACACTGGCTGGGGCATGTAGAAAGAATGGAAGAGAACACACAAACGAAAATGACAAGAGATGAGGGGAAACAAGACCAAGGAGTGGACCAAGACACAGATGGAGAGACAACATAGAAGATGGTATAAAAGAAATTGGTGTCACCAACTACAGAGAGAGTAGGAATAGAGAGGAATGGAGGCGAACTTTATCTGTAGCACTGAACCTTAATGGCTCGGAAAGCTGAAGAATATATATATATATATCTCTCTGAACCTTAAGTGCCCAGGGCACATGGGGCTTCCACAAGGGTTTTCCACAAATGCTCTTGTCCAGCTGAGCCCTCTATTTGCTCAACATCCTTTCTGTTGTTCTTCTCCATGTCTCTTTTGGTCTAACCTTACTTCTGCTCCCCTGTGGTGTCCATCTTAGTGCTATTTTTGGTAGTGAGTTGTCAGTCATTCGGAGCACATGTCCCAACCATCGCCAGCGTCTTTCCTCAATAATTGTTGTCAGTGGTTTCATATATATATATTCTTCTTATATATATATATTGTATATATATATATACTGTTCAAAAAAAAGAAACGCAACACTATTGTACTTGTAATGGACACCAAATTTCAAACTTCTATCAAAATTTTATTTTACGGAATTAATGTTTCAATATTGGCATGAAGAAACTTTAAGACTTTAACAATGAAATGATGTTCATTAAATTTGGTTTGCGACTGAGGCCTCTGTTTCAGTAAAGTGTATGGCTTTCTCTGGCCTGTATCAGAGAACAACATCTCCTTGACATAGATCCGATTAGCCGTTGGATCTGTTGTTGTGAGATGGCTGCCCACTCTTCCCGCAGAGCAAGAGACAAACTGTTGGAGATTGGTTGGCGCCACGTCTCGTTGGCGGACTTGTCTGTTGAGTTCATCCCAGAAGTGTTCTATTGGGTTCATGTCTGATGACATGGATGGCCACGGAACGGTCATGGATGTTGTTGTCAGCGAGGAACTGGGTGATGAGCTGTGTCACATGAGGTCAAGCGTTGTCCTGCTGAAAAATCAACCCTGGTGCAGCCAGAAATGGAAGGACGTGAGGACGAATAATTTCAGTGACATACTGTTGGGTATTCAGGCATCCTTCAGTTTGCAAAATGTCACTTCTTCCCATGAAGCTGATCGTCCCCCACACCAGTTCACATCCACCACCACAGACTCTTCGGTAAACTCTTCTTCGTCTATTGTGTCACTGGAGCAGAAAGAGTGATTCATCACTAAACCAAACCTTTCTCCAATCATTCGCAACGGTCCACTGATGATGCTGGTTTGCCACTGCAGTCGGTTCTGGCAATGCCAGTCTGTATTACAGGACCTCCGTAGGGTCTTCTAGCCCAAAAGACCAATGTTGTGCATCCGGTTCCTGACTGTCTGATCTGAAATTCGGCAAGCTGCTGTCATTGACTGGACTGTTGAGGGTGCAGATGCAAATCGATTCCTGAGGTGACGCAGCCATATGACATGGTCTTTGGCATGAGTTGTGACTATGGGTCTTCCACTGTGTGGCCTGTTTACAACTGAGCCAGTTTCTTGAAATCATCCCCAAAGGCTGCTAATGGTGCTTCTAACCATATTAAATTGTCTGGCCACTACACTTTGTGACTGTCCAGTCTGTAAACATCCAGTGATGATGAGTCATTGTTCTGTAGTGAGATGAGCCATACTTGCGCACTGAATTTTCAAATGAAATGATTCGATGAGCGCCAATCTTTTATAGGCATTCAATAACATGGTCAGTGAGTTTTGTGTTCAGTAAGTTTCACAGGATTCTCATGAACCTGTCATGAGTTATTGTCAAAAATGCTGTTTTGACTAGTGTCACCTTTCTGTGCTCATGAATCATCTGCTGAGTACAGTTCAGGTCAGCAAGTGAAGTTGATGTCCAAGTGAACGTTTCAGGCAATTATATATCTGATCAGCAAACTTCAGTTTAAACTGCAACATTATATTTGTTGCATTTCTTTTTTGAACTTGCGCCCATAGGGTTTATTAAATGTTCTCTCATGGCCAGATGGGTGCTTGTCCTACTGGAATCCATGGTTCAAATCCTGGGTAAATCTCTTGTCATTTTTCTTTCTCTCACATCTAAAACTGCTATGTTTATGACTTTCTGTGATCCAGTCACACAATACTGTATTGTACTATCTTATTTCCCTCTTACTATCAGACTAAGATACAATATTTTTTTTTTAAAAACTCAAGAATTTTCTTAAAAAAACAAACAAAAAAAAACCCCAAACAACTTACCTATCAAGATCACTCATATCACTCATGATGATTTGGCTGTAGGTTAATACTCTCGATCTGTAACGTGTGGGGGCAAAAAAAAAAAAAAAAGATGAAGATTGTGTCTGAAACATGCACTGAAGGAATTGATAGAAAGTTTCATTTCGCATGTAATACAAAATCCATACAGGTT
The DNA here is from genome assembly GCA_009760885.1 of Achatina immaculata. Classification (NCBI taxonomy): domain Eukaryota; kingdom Metazoa; phylum Mollusca; class Gastropoda; order Stylommatophora; family Achatinidae; genus Lissachatina; species Lissachatina immaculata. The sequence continues at coordinate 29,630,936 of CM019693.1, read as the reverse complement.
TAAAATAAAAATCGAATCACAGTGAACATTTGGTTAAAGAGCTTATTAGACTGTCTAAATGAACATGTGATTAAAGGACTTACTAGGCTATCTAGGGTAAATGAACATTTAGCGAATCTGCCGTGTGTGGAAACCTCATATTACACTAATCTATTTAACACAAGACACTTCGTTCTAGCCATTGGTGTAAGTGATGCGTTATCTTTATTACACACACATGAAAAACCACTATCTGGTTGAATAATTAGGCTTACAGATCAAATCATATTAACACTGAATTATATTTTACCTTTTATGTGACTTAAATATTCCAAATCAAGGGCTACGCTGCGATAACAGAAAAAACTTGTCAGGAGTTTAGATTCCGTTCCTCTTGCTCTCTGATCTCGCAGTTTCTCGTTCGACCGTTCACTACCTGGCAATATGCAGGCCAAATTAAGAAATAGTTTTTTTAAAAAAAAAAGAGAGAGAGAGAGAGAGAGAGAGAGAGAGAGAGAGAGAGAGAGAGAGAGAGAGAGAGAATGAATGAATAATCTTTATTTTTCAAGGGTAAAGAATTGGGCACGCAGAGAGAGAGAGAGAGAGAGAGAGAGAGAGAGAGAGAGATTTGTGAAATGCTGTATCCGTTCTGTGCTACTTTACGGAGCAGAAACCTGGACTCTTAGGCAGAGAAGAAGTATAAAGTCGGAGAAGTATACATACAGCATAAATGTGGATCTATAAGAAAACAAGTCATCCATTCATTCATTTGCAAGTTCCTTGCGGAATTTTGCCTCCCTAACAGCATTCCTGTATGCCTCTCGGTAAGCCATAAATAATGAAAAATTAACGGCACAAATATCAGAACAATTCCAAGTGCAATATGAACTACTTTTAAAAAATAAGAATCAAGAAAACAAAATACTTCGGCCATATAAAAAGACATAAAAATTCACCGAAGACCATACTACAAGGAAAAGTAGAAGGGAAAAGAATGAGAGACAGGCAGAGATGTTGATGGGAAGATAACATACGAGAGTGGGCAAGAGTGGACCACTAAGGCGAGGGAACAAGTAAACTCTAGATTCATTACCGCCAACTTTCGTTCTAACGACGGCTCTTGATGATGATGATATGATGATGATATTATATTGGATTAATGGTTTTAATCTAAGGGATTTACTAAGGACATAGTCATTACCTATGGACATGTGATAAGCTTAAATTTAAAATATATTATTTTCATATTTTAAAAATTACTTTTCGGTTTTATATAGAATTACAAATTTATGTTGTTTTTTTTTTAATTTCACATGCACAGTGCTTTTTTATTTGTTTTAAATAGAAGTTTTATTTCAACAATCTTGCTTTAACTATGGACATGAAAGCTTGAAAAGGTAAAGTTCCTAACTTACGAAAATTAGACGAAATTTTTAGGTCCTTTTTTATTGAAAATATATTGGTAAAAAAGTGTTATAAAATTCCAAATCACATTGTAAAGTATAGTATCCAATCTTAAAGGTGTTTCTTCAAGGACTTTATTTGGAAATTTTGTTAGAAAAAAAAGAAAAGGCAACGAGGCATACTATTTGAGTAACTCTTCAGTAACAGTTTTTTTTCATAATAAATATTGCAAGTATTTTTAGTGTTGCAATATATTGTATGTATTATGATAGCATAAAGTATTTCAGAAACATCAATAAAATAATTTTTATTGACTTTCTTTAATCAATAAAATCTCAAATCTCGCGAGACGAGGAATAGGTGGGCTTGGTAGGGGGTTGTTTATAATCCGGAGAAATTTAGTGCATTGCAAAATATCCTAGTAGGAGACAAAACAGGATGGGGAACATTCACACAACTGGTCCTAACGAAGCTTTGGTGATTTCAGGTAATACACTCTTGCTTCCTTATACGGTTAGCAGTTTGTTTTAATGATGCATTCCTGCAGTGTCGGTAAAATGTTACCAGGGGTGATACATCTGGACGAAATATCAAGTCAGAAAGAGTTATTCAGTGCTACATCGAACCCGTTATTATTATATGAAAAGTATGGGCGATAACAAAGAGCACTCAGAATCTACTGGAAGCGGCGGATATGTGGTACCGTGGACAGCCAAGAAAACAAATGAAGAGGTTTTAAGTGTGGCAGGGCAAAAGAGAAATTATGACAAAATTCCAGAACACGACAGACCAGATTTGTAGAACGTGTTGTAAGAAGGGGCAAACTGAAACACTTAATGACAACAGGAAAACCTGAGGGGGGAAAGGGACAGAGGAAGACAAAGAAATAAGATGCTTGACGGGCTAAAAGAGTGGCACAGGGCACAGTCCAAAACACAGTTTATAGAAAGAGCAAAAGACAGATGGTTATGGAAATCAATGATGACCAATGCCAGATTGGGGTGGACTAGAGAGAGAAAGAGGGAGAGAGAGAGAGAGTGAGCCCTTATGTCATAGCCATTGACACATACTTTGGAAGAAAGAGCAAAGGATAGATGGTTGTGGAAATCAATGACGACCAACGCCAGATTGGCGTGGACTAGAGAGAGAGAAATTGATTGATTGATCTTTATTTCAAAAGGGTTACGAATTTTGCCCGCAGGCCCATCTGACATTCTGCCCTTTATCATACATCTTTCACTCTATTCCAGACATTCTACAAATATGCTGTTCATGTAACAAACATAATTAACATTGAAGCTGAGAGATATAAAATAAAATACAACATGTACATTTCGCTCTTAAACATTCATTCAGCACAGAAGTAACTACATACATATATAAAATGACTATCTACTAAACAAAAATTTCAGGACTATTCAGAATAAACAGTTAACTGTATTCGGTGTCCTTAAGAGCAGTTTAAGATAACTTTTAAGTTATATGACCCATGGAGGCATGTAGTCGACATCAAATAGATATTGGGAAAGTTTGTAGTTGTAGGAAAGAGGATAATTTATATTTTTTATACAGGATGGGAGGGTATTCCAAAGATGAGCAGCAGAATAACAAAAGGTTTTCTTGTAAAGATCAAGTTTAGGTTTTGGAAGACATATGTTGTTCAAGCATTGGCTGCACTTTGGGCTAAATTTAAACAGGTTCCATAGATAAGGCGGGGCATGCCATGAAAGAATTTGATGTACTAACTTGGCTTTGTTGAAGAGGAATCTGTTCTTAAGAGGCAGTATTTTGATATGTTCATGCTGGTTAGTTGTTTATGCTTGATCTTTGTCACTAATAAGCTTTACTGCTCGCTTTTGGAGTGAGCAAAGCCTCTTTTGTATTTGACACTGAGCAGCCATCCCAGACTGTTGAGCGATAGTTTAAATGTGTTTGTATATGTGATATGTAGTATGTCTTCCTTGTGTCTTGATCGATGAAGTGCTTAATTTTGGCTAACTGGTGAAATTTTTGTGCGATGAGTTTTGTTAGACCTTGCACATGAGAGTTCCAGGTCAGATGTTGGTCAGTAATAAGACCTAATGTTTTGTGCTCGCTAACGTTTTCTGTCTGTGATGTTTCCGTGCTGAGCCGGAGTGTTGTTTTTGTTGCGTTTTGTAGTTTCTATCTTGTTGTTATGAGCATTGATTTTGTTTTATTGGTGTTTATAATCATGCCATTGTTTTTGCTCCATCTAATTAAATTGTATAACTCGACCTGAAGAGTTGATTCTAGATTAATACAATTGTAGTCACTGGTGTAGACTGTGCAATCATTGGCAAAAAGGTCACAAGAGGAGTGTTTTGGATGAATCAGAAGATCATTGATATAGATAGCACAGAGTAACGGGCCCAGAATAGAACCTTGCAGAACACCAGTGTCAGCATTAGCAGAATTTGATAGAGAATTGTTGAAGAATACTACCTGTTGTCTGTCTGAAAGAAACGATGCAATTAATTTTATTAGGTCAGGGTGCAATTTATAAGTCTTTATTTTTCTTACAAGAATATTGTGGTCGATCATATCAAATGCCTTTTTAAAGTCGACAAAGATGGCACTACATAGTCTGTCGTCATTTATGTTTACTAACCAGTTTTCTGTCATTTTGGTAAGAGCTGTGTGGCAGGAATGATTGGGTCTAAAGCCTGACTGACTGTCTATGAGTAAATTGTTCTCTTGTATGTATCATAGAGTTATTTTGTGTATGTGTTTTTCAAGTGATTTTGATAATGACGATAATATGGATATTGGTCTATAGTTGGTAAGATTGTTGGATGAGCCAGATTTAAAGCGAGGATGTACCTTAGCAGTTTTAAAAGCCTCAGGGAAATAACATTTTGCAATGCACTGATTGTAAATATATGTTAGTGTATGTGAAATGACAGGTGCAGCATAACATAAGGTCTTATTACTAATATCATCAAGCCCAGCTGTATTGTTGTTTTTTAAGGTTAAGAGACAACTGTGAACTTCACTGACTGTTAAGAATGGGATGTATGACTGTTTAAAATCAATACATCTGCTGTCCAGGAATGTTAGTAGTTCATGTAAGTCGCATACAGGAGCTGATACTGATGATTTAAGAAGGTTGATTTCTTCTCTGAAATGTGTACTGATATGTGCGCTAGTGTATGCATGATTGATAGCTTGAAAACAAATTCTTTTCTTTTATTTGATAGGCTATTTATGGCTTTCCAAATTGATTTACTGTCTGATTTATTGTGTACTAGATTCATAAAGTAATTTTTCTTCCCTTGTCTTATTAAGTATTGAACTTTGTTTCTGAATGAACGGTAGGTCCTAAAGTCCTTGATTTTGTGCACCCAGTCACGTTCTCTCATGAATTGTAATATTTCAGGTGTTATCCAAGGTGACTTCGTCTGGTGTTTTACTCTCACCTCTTTCATGGGGACATGTTTGTCTAATATATCTCTGAAGATCTTTAGCCAATATTCTATTGCCTCATCAGGGTCACTTAGTTGGTACACGTGTGTAAGTGAAGATTCTTGCAAATCATTAAGGAATAATTCTAGGTTAAATTTTCTGAACCCTCTGAATTTCATACTGGTGTGATTGTGTTTAGGAAGTTTATACCCCTTTCTTGTCCATGTACAGCAGACTGGGTAATGATACTCTTAATGAAGTATGAGGGATGTTATATTCAATGTTTTCTGGGTGTGCTACATATATATGATCTAGTAATGTGGATGATACTTCTGTTATTCTAGTAGGTTTGGTGACAATTTGGCAAAAATTGTAGGATAATATAATATTGCTCCAAGTTGGATTTGATTGTGGTAGATCTATGTTGAAATCTCCAAGAATTATAATATCTTTGAACTTAAAGGTTGAAACCTCATCCATCATAGTCGTGAAGTGGTCATACCACAGGGATGATGCATTTGGATTACGGTACAAAAGTCCAATAACTAATGGACTCTGGTTTGGCAATTTAACTTCCACCAAAATACACTCTACCTCTGATGATTCTAGGTCTTCTCTGTGACTAAACTGGATAGTTGTGGAGACATACATTACTAGACCTGTTTCTAGTTGGGTCACGCCAGATCAGGTTAAAACCGTTAATTCTAATATCTTCATTGGTTATGTTCCTATTTAAATGGCTTTCAGAGAACCCAAAAATGTGGAAATTTTGATGTAATATGTGTGTTACTTCAGGAATTTTACCTAATAGGTGATATACATTCAGATGGCCTATTCGAAGTCCTTCTTTATGTAACCATTTTTCGGTAGGTGGGGCCATTTTATTTTCCTGTCTACTGTTATTGGTTTGAAAGTAATTCCTATTATGATACTTAATAGTGAAGTAAATAAACTTTTAAATACTACACAGAGACACACTCTGTATATTAAACTTTCAACTGGTACAGAGAGAGAGAGAGAGAGGGCCCTTATGTCATAGCCATTGACACATACTTTGGAAGAAAGAGCAAAAGACAGATGGTTGTGGAAATCAATGATAACCAACACCAGATTGCCATGGACCAGAGAGAGAGAGAGAGAGAGAGAGAGAGTGGGCCCTTATGTCATAGCCATTGACAAATACTTTGGAGGAAACCACAGCAGATATAAATCTTTCTGCCTCCCAGTTTGAGTTGATGTTGTGTAGCTACAGTTTCGGTTACCTTACAAGACAGTACACACTCGGGTTGGTCTATATTTAGCAATGAGGAAATCAACACTTGTAGTGATTAGGATGTATAAGTAGGTGGACTTTGAAATATTCTCTTGTGTTAAGTTCGGAAAGCTTGTCATGCTGTCTAAGAAAGTGCTAATAATTTGCAGACTTAATATGATCTCTGAAAAACTCTGGGGGAACGAATGAACAGACTTTGTTATGGGGGAAGAAAGAGGAGACTGATATAGCTGAAGGTAAAGCCGAGCTGTCAGAGCAAGTGGCACCTGCTAGGTGGCAGAGTTGGATGGTTTGTTATTTTCTGGTGGTCTGGCAGTTGTTTGTCCTGCAGGAGTCTGAAGTTCAAGTCACTGTCATTCTCTTACTTGTTTTCCTTTCTCGGACGTCCAGTGATAGCTCTAGGAGTTTTTAAAAACCAGTACAGTTGTGCCTGTCTTTCACTTTACGTGGAGTACTTTCTGAAATTTCAGTTTCTTCAATACAACATTTGGTACAGCATGCTTTTTTTTAATTGAAAAAATGTTAAAACACTTTACAAACATCAGCAGGAAGTACAGGGTGTTTTTAAAATCTCACTACACTTTCTATGTGAAAATGAAAAAAAAAAATGTGCTGCACAGTCAATCGTGAAGAAAAATACAATGAATGGTTGCCATCTGCTGGAGTAATTTTTTGCACTCAAAACAGAAAGGTGTTATCAACGGAAGAAAGAATTTTTTTTGGTTGAACAAGTGTTTTGAAATGGCGGTCGATACACACGGATGGTTGTTCAAAGATTTATAGCAAAATTTCCTGATAAACAGCCTCCTCATCACACTGTGGTTAGAAATTTGTTGAATAAGTTTTGTGATACGGGAACTGTGGAAGACGCTCCACGATCTGGTAGGCCTGCTGTGTCTGAAGAAAAATGTCTAGATATCCAAGACAGAATCCGAAAAAGTTCATGCAAGTCCTTAAGGAAAATGTCGCAAGAAGTGAACGTATCACTGAGCACAGTGCACAAAATTCTTAAACATCGGTTAAATTTTCATCCATACAAGATTTCTGTTGTGTCTGAACTAAAAGAGTATGACAGTCAATCCAGAGTCAACTACTCCACGTGGTTTCAAGCATTTTTAGCTGAAGAAGACAAGTCAATTCTCAGTTTAACATTCTTCTCCGATGAGGCATGGTTTCATCTATCTGGATACGTTAATAGCCAAAATAATCATATTTGGAGCAGTGTTAATCACAGTGCATTTCATGAAGCGCCGCTGCATGATGCAAAAATTGGGGTATGGTGTGCTGTCAGTAGAAAACGTTTAATTGGACCAATTTTCTTCAGCAACACTATAATTGCTGATCAGTACCGTACTGACATTCTGGAACCTTTTTTAGAACAGCTGAATGAACATGAAATTGAAGAAGTGTGGTTTCAGCAAAATGGTGCAACTGCACACACAGCTGCAGCAACACACGGTTTTTATGGAAGAAATTTTCACAAATCGCATAATATCTCGTGGAATTTGGCCTGTTCGTTCTCCAGATCTAAATCCATTAGATTATTATCTGTGGGGTTTCTTCAAAGGAAATGTTTACAAAAATCATGTACAAACAATTGAGGACCTGAAAGAAGCAATCAGAATTAACATTCAAGAAATAACAGGCACAAGGTATTTGACAGTGTGAAGAGACGTGTACAGTCATGTCTTGAAGCCCGTGGTGGACATTTCCAACATCTGTTATAATGAATATTTCAGTAGTACATTCCAGTTAACCAAAAACAGCGTTGTATCATTGCAGTCACTATTGTAACTAATTGAACGACTTTTTTTAGCACATTTTGTGATGACGTCATTTACTTCATTTTTCAGTATTTTTTTTTTTTTCGTACAAAGTGTAGTGAGACTTTAAAAACACCCTGTAGATATTTGCGTGAAAAGTTTTTTCTGACCTTATTCACAGCGAGATTTAAAGCTTACAAAACGCTCAGTGTTTCAGAGCTTAACTGATTCTCCTGCATGAAGATTGAGCAGCATCATCCTTCTGGGCCAATTATTGTCCAGCTGATTTGGCTGGTTGCATTTTACCAGGTTTTTGATCAAATAAACCCGTTTCTTTAACTCCAAAAGTTTCAGTTTTTCTCATTTTTATTCAGTAATTTACCTATAATTGCCGGTTAACATAATCAATGGATGTCAAGTGTTTTTTGGGTTTTTTTTTTTTCACAACTTGAGGCTAATCAATTATGTGTAACATTTTACTATGCACCATCTTTTGGGATGGGGGGGGGGGGGGTGACGGGGGTGCCAGGCACACAATCTGAATAAAAATATGTACATACACGTACCAAATATTCATTTAAAAAAAAGGACTAAAGTATGAATATCAACACTCCTTTCCATTATGCCTAAAGAAAACAAAAACTTATTTAGTATAGTTGTTCTTCTCCCAACTGCCAACCAAAAAAAAAAAAAAAGGAAACATTTCTTATGAAAAAGTAAATTTTTACAGATAGGAAACAGTGAGGCTTTCATATGGTAAAGTAATAGAACACGTATGTTATATGAGTAACTCTTGGGAAAAAAATCATAGAATATTTTTTATTTTTATTTTAGTAATTTTATTTATGTAATTCTCTGGTTATTTTTCTTTCTCTGACACCAAAAAATGCTCTTTCTATGATTTTTTTTTTCTAGTTTGTGTTCTATTGCGAAATAGTACCATATCCTGGTTTTTAGTTGCCTCATCTGTTTCTCTTATCAGGAAATAGACACATGCTCATGACACATACGTAGTTGTTTGATGTTTTGTATTGCCTCATTCATGCTTCATTATGGAAGGAGATATCATTTACTGCAGAGATGTGGCTTTATGTAGAAATGAGTGTAGTTTGACATTTCCAGTCCTCTTCATAGATTAGATAAATGCCTGTATTAAGAAACAGAATTTGTTACTAATTATAAACAGGAAAAAGACAGTGAAAATGCTGTCCGATTAGGCAATCAGCGACCCATAGTTGATATGCTAGCATCAGGGTTAGCAAACCGTAGCTGACCAAGACCCTGTCTCACATCTCCATGGTATCCCCAGTAACAGGCCTAGCCTGGCTAACGGGGCAGGGATAGCCATAGTCCCCATGGTGGTGGAGTCTGCTAAAGAAGCATTGCACACCCCCTGCTTTTTAGCTGTACTCCGAGACTGAAAAAGTACCTGCCATAACCCGCTCCCATGCCGATACGATGCTGTGCCTCAACATCTCTACAGCATCGGCTGCAAAGAACACCAGCTCGCAGTTACAGGGAGATAGTACAATTCAAGACAGGAAACAGGAAAAAGTCATTCATTTCAATTAGTTAAAATTCTATTCATTATTTTATATTTTGTCGATTTCACATTGCAATCAGAAAATAACAATGACAAAAACATATAGCTAGATAAAGGCAGCTGGAAATAAAATGATTGAACAGTTTGTTTTTTTTTAAAAGCAAAGACAAAAGCAAAAAACAAAAAAAAAACACTGAAAAGAAAGGAATTTGAAAATATATGTAACAGGGTTGACCAATTTGCGGCTCTTAGACTTACAATGAAAGCATGTTCACTTGTATCCTCTTTACATCATAGTTAATATAAAAGTGTAAATAAAAAGAAAATTCAAACTTTATAATTATTTACCAGGTATAAACTGAGGTTCTTTGGATTAAAATGTAGGTTTAATGTTCATGGTGAATTAAATATATTCACAAATTTTAATGGTAGACATGCGTCAAGGATTAAAGAAATTTTAGATCATGAGTACAGCTAAACAGGATGAAAGTCAAATACAGACATTTGAGAACAGAATCCTGAGAAGAATTTATAGACCAGTAAGAAACCCTATAACACAACAATGAAAGATAAGAAGCAACAAAAGAAATCCGCACACTAACTCTCTGCTTATAACAACCATTATGAAATACAACAGACTGAGGTGGCTTGGAGATTTAGAGAAAATGGAGGATAGATGAGCAAAGATGGCCTATACAGAAGTGAGGAAAGGGGATAGACCAGGACAACGATGGCAAATATGCACACACTCTTGAAATCGACAATTTTCAAGAAAAGGTCAAGAGCAGAGAGGAATGGTGATGTGTCTTGTTTGTGATATAGGGCCTCAGGGAGATAGAAAGCTGCTTATTCAGCGGCTGCTTGAAGAAGAAGTGTTACAGAGAACTTACGCAGGAGAATCTGTAAGCGTACAGGCCAGTATTGACAGTAAATAAGTTTTGTTGTATTATTGCATTTCTTAACATTTATGTCACATTTTAGTAATAAGGTTAAGTAATAGTAGAAATGTGTGTGTAATATTTGTTCATGCCTTGGCAACTCTTGGACATCCGAAGTTTATCTTTGTCACCCCCGACCTATAGATTCAGGAACAAATTTTATATAAATAGGAAACGACGAGGCTTTTGTACGGTAAAGTAAGAGACCACAGTTTTGTAGGATTAGACCTCGAAAAAATCGTGGACAGAGCACTTTAGTGAGATGTGAGAGAAAGAAAAATCATGAGAGAATTAACTGGGATTTGAACCACAGATTCCAGTATATCGAGCAGCCGTCTAGCCACGAGAGAACAGCGTACTACTGAACTACACTATCTCGTCCTACTAGAGTCCGTGATTTGAATCCCAGGTAATTCTCTTGCGATTTTTATTTCTCTCACATCTCACCAAAGTGCATTGTCTGTGATTTTTTTGTTAGGTCTTATCTTACAAAACTGTGGTCTCTTACTTTACCTGACCTATAGAGAGCTTTTTCTTAACTGTGTGCCATGTATTATTTCTGAGATGACAGCTGGCTCCTACAAATGAGAAGTGCATAGATACTAGAATATCCAGTCTTGTCTTGTCTCCATCTGCATATATCTTTCATAGGGTTTGGCAATTTGCTTCATATAATGGGATATTTATGGTTTCTTAAACCCTTCTGCCTTCTTTTGTGGGTGGCCTCTTCCTCTGTTTCCTACAGTTTGTGTCATGAATGTTTTCCACACTACTCTGTATCTAGTGTTAATTTAAATCTTTTTTTTTTTTCTTTCTTCCCTTACTCTACACTCTCATAAGGTGGCTGCTGTGGAGCAGAAGGAAGAAAGTACATCATTGGAGGATGGGGCTGGGCATGGTGGTTTGTCACCGATACTCAGACGTAAGTACATTGTCTTCACTTTCGACTTTTGAAGACGAATTTTTTTCCCTTTTGGTGATGATGATGACTTCTACTGAGCACTTTGGCATTTAGTTGTGGGATCATAGGGGAAAATCCAAGTTTCATCCTTTGCAACAATCACATTTAAGAAATATTTATTTCTGCGACACGTTTTGATGTCTTTTGCATACTCAACATGCTGATGTTTTTAGACATCAGACAACGAATGTAGTACAAACCAGCAAGCAACTTTTTTCTTGCCCAAACCTTCCACTAAAATTTTACAAATCTCTCAGTTAACACCAAATTCATCTGCCATCATCCTCACAGTCAAACAACAATCTTCTTGACTTTTGCAATGAGTTCCTGATTACGAACAGAAATTGGGCGTCCATATCTAGTTGCATTTATAATCATTCCACATCACTTTTGAATCATGAATACCACCTGAATATCTGTGCATGAGATAAACAATTATCCCCATAAACTTGTCGCATCAATTCAGCTGTCTCAATGGCACTTTTTCCGAGTTTTAAACAGAATTTAATGTTAGATTTTTCCTCCATGCTGATTACGTAACAATGCACCTCTGACTAGGTCAGCAAAATGGTGGCTTGTTTGTTGCCTGCTTATCAGGTGGCGATGAAAGGTTGGCAGATCATAGATGAAGGTTGCCTTTTTGTATTACATGCTTTTGCTTCATAGATGGCATTTTTGTCTTGGCCATAATAAAATCAGTCTCATTATTTAATTATCGGACCTTGTATAAATGAATATACAACAGTCCAGTATTTCTACAAATGTCTTTTTTTTTTTTGAAGACCATGTACAAAAACAACACAGAAGATAAAAACAGGAAAAAAAGATAAATATTTCTATCACTGAAACATTTTCTGTAAAGTAAAACCAGATACGGCCTGGTCATTTCAGCCAAACCTAATGAGTATATTCATACTGTCTTGTTTGTGGACTTCTGTTTGATAGTATCTTTTGCAGTGTCTGCCTCTTTTCCTTAATTCCTTCATAACTTTGTGCTAACTCTCTTCATGTTAACTCTCTGTTTTTTTTTGCTCTTCAAGTTTTCTTCAGTTTGGCTGTTTTTGACATTCAAGAGGGAACTTCTTGTTGTGTGCAGTCTGTTTCTTGCTGTGGTTGTTGTATCACAGAATGTAGCGTTCATGTTTTCCCAGAATTCATTTTTTTTTTTAATGAATTTATTTTGGCTCCCATCAGTTCATTATGGCTTGTAGGCAACCTTTAAATGGGATTTTATGTGCAGTTTTCATCAGGGTACTGCTTCATTCATCAACACAATCTTGGTGTTGATGGCTGTGAGGTTTTCTCATTTTTTTAACATGTTTTCTAAAAAAAAAAAAAGCCAAATCAGTTATTGTGTTTCTTGCTCTTGTTGTTATCACTGGCATCATGTAAAATGTCTCACTGATCGCTGGACTGTGGACTCACTTATGGCATGTTCTCCATACACTTCACAGACTTGCTGATAAATATCAGTTGGTTTCATGTGTCCTGCATTTAAGAGATGCATTACAGGCTGTATTTCACGGGCAGCAGACATCTTGATTTCCCTGAACACTTTTAACGTACAGAACAAACGTGTTAATGTCATTCAGATTTAATAAAATTATGTCTGCTGTTAGCCACTGCATATAAGAACACAGCGCACAAGTTATCATGCAGTAAAAGTAATCTACGCCAGGCACTATTTACAAGTAGAACTTACTTTTAGAATTGCCCTCATAATGTGGCATATGTGATCTTTGATTAGAAACAGTTTTTGTGTGCCCTGGGTGTTGTTTAGTACAGTTAAGATTATTTTTTTGTAAATTAAAACAAAAATAGAACAGTAAATCTGTTTGGAAGATGCCCATTAATGTATAGTTTTTCCCTTTTTTTTTTGCTTATTTCATTTTTTGAGGCACTTTTGTTTCTTATATTTGTATTAAAAGTTCATTATTTTATAAATAAATGTCTTCTGTCATCATAGTTTCACCCTGTGCAGTGTACCAGTCCATGCTATAGTTCAACATTCTTCCAGTGGAACATTCTAAAGCATTTTCTCTCTTACAGCATCTCACTGGAAGTCATGACCTTGAACCCCCAGTGTGAGAGCGTGGAGACCTCTGAGGGTGTGCCAGTGACTGTCACTGGTGTGGCCCAGTGCAAAATCATGAGAGCCCCTGACATCCTGAAGAAGGCTTGTGAGCAGTTTCTAGGGAAATCACCCCAGCACATTGAGCATGTAGTTCTGCAGACCCTGGAGGGTCATCTCAGGGCTATTCTTGGTAAGAGAAAGCAGACCAAATATCTCAGTAGGCTTATTATTCATATAGCTAGGCTTATTCCTCGTATAGTTAGGCTTATTACTCATATAGCTAGGCTTATTACTCATATAGCTACCAATAGAAAGTATAACACATTATCTAACCTATCCGCCAATCACCGGCAAGAACATATACAAGTTACTGAGAAGACTGACATGATTTAGAGTCTGTGTGGAGAATGATGTCCATCACTAAATAAAGGAAACCAGTATAACTTGCTAGCTAGGACATTTCATTTATCAGAACTGGGATACAAAGCTGCTCTTGGAGTCAACAGTTGGAAAGAAATGATCAAGAACAGAGAGAAATAGAGACATGTCTTTGTCTATAGCAGTTAGCCACAATGGCTTGGAAAACTTGCTGAATTCAGTAGCTGCTTAACTCTTTCCGTGCCTGAGGAAGAAACACGGATGTGTTGTTGAGTACCAGAGTAAAAACGCGGGTCTTGATAGGGTTGGGGGTATAGTTATAAAATAGAATGGAAAACAGTATTTCCATGTACTTCCGTATACTTAATATGTTTCAAAGTATAGCTAAATGAATGAAAATTTCATAAATGCAGAGTTTTTAGGAAAAAAGAAGTAATGTGATGTTTTTAGACACTGATTTTGGCCAGCTCACCATCTGCGAGGTCTAGATCTGCACTACCTACCACTGCTTACCATCTGAGATGTGTAGATCTACTTGTCGATCTCATATTGTGATTCTGTGTTGCATTCCCGCTGAATGAATGTCTGAACTAACCTCCTAACTACTCCTAACTACTTCTCCAGTCGTCTAAATATGTCTAGATCTACTTAGAAAACATTCAAGAGCAGCAAGGTGTCCATAGGCTTTGTCCATACCCCTATCTACATCATCAAAAATTGAAAAATTTCCATGCTTCTCGTCCTTTTTCTCACTCGGCATCGCTCATAACTAGGCACTCTTTTGCCATTTTGAAAAGTGTCACCGGAATCGCGGACGAAATATGTACAATCTAAATGTTACACCGGTTGTTTTATTGAAGCAAACAAGGATCATTATAATGACCATTGGTACACAACAGGAAACCAGAAACATCATTATAATGACCATAGGCATGGAAAGAGTTAAAGAAGAATACAAAACAGGTCAGTAGAAAAAAAAAGAAGAACAAGTCAGGATGCTAGAGGAAGAGTGAACCAAGAACCTAGAATGTAGAACAGACTAAGACCATAAAACACAAAAGGTGATGATCCTAAGACACAGAATAGACCAAGACCTTATTCTAGCTCCTTAGAGTGCTTCTAGAAACAAGCTGTTGCATTCTTTAGCATGACTAACAGCATAGGCATTAACATGTTCCACATTGTGATGGAGCTTCATAAGAAGCCTGCTTTTGAAAATACATGAATTGGCTCCACCTTACTAGCATGACTCATTGCCTCTCAGCACATGTCACCATGGCAGCAGCTGCCATAGAAATCATGTTTGCAGTTACATGTAGACCACCAGCCAATAAACATGAAAAAACTGCAAGGTTTTTAACATATATATCCTGTTTAGACAGTTTTTTTTTGTGTGCGTATTCTTGCAGGTACTCTTAGTGTTGAGGCAATTTATCAGGACCGAGACCAGTTTGCACAGCTTGTTCGAGAAGTGGCAGCACCAGATGTTGGCAAAATGGGGATTGAGATCCTCAGCTTTACGATCAAAGACATTTTCGATAATGTGCAGTACCTGTCCTCTCTGGGCCGAGCACAGACTGCCAACGTCAAGAGAGACGCAGACATCGGTGTTGCAGAGGCCAACAGGGATGCTGGTATCAGAGTAAGTTTAAGGTTTGGGCGTCTGAGAGTGCAATTTGTTCGATGAAGATTGGGGTCTAGTCTTTAAGCCAAAGTGCGTGTAAGAGTTAGGCTGTGAGGCGAGGAAAGAAGGCACACATAGCCATCACCATTATCAATTCAGACTAGGCTGTATGGTGACAGCCTGAAGTGGACCATTTGCGTTCTTCAAAGATGTCTGACTTGGTGTCTGAGAATGTTTGAAGGAGATCGTGAGGTTAAAGCAGTGATCACGCTAGGATTTTCTGAAATGGGTACAGTTATACTTGTCTTTCATCTGGCATGAAGTACTTTCTGAAATACTAGTTTTCTTAATACAGCGTTCGGTCTTTATTATTATTATTGTTGTTGTTGTTGTGTCTGTGCTGGATAGCATTGGCAGTCATGCTTCTGCATCATTCAGATGATTTTCCATTTCAGTGCCACTTGGTCAGTCCACTGAGATATTTTTCTCTTGGCCTTCCTTTCTTTCTTTTTTCTCTTGAATTTTCCAGTCATTACTATGTTCTCCGACTTCTTTTCATCTCATGACATGTCCTTCCATCAGGTACACCCATCACGTAGTGAATGTGGAATGGCCTCTAGCTTTAGGTAGATGTCAGCTGTGAATATCTGAATAAACAGCTGCAGACCAAAACAGGTACCCTGCTGCCCTGGGGGTCAGTCTCTTTAGAAAAAGATTGGTGGAGAAAATCATATAAACCATGTATAAACTGAACAGAAGGCAAAGGGAAACCACCACTGTACCATCATTCCCTTGTCAAATTACGCTTTGGTACTTTTAAAGTTTTTTTTTTTTTAATGTAAAGTTAAACACCCTTTACAAACATCAGCGGAAGGTAATGTTCGTGTGTAATTTTGTTTTCTAGTCTTAGTTGCAGCATGATTATAAAATGCTCACATGCTCTACCAAAATCAAAACTGACCGATTCTCTTCCGTGCAAACTGAACATCGTCATCCTACTGACCTGATTATCCCCCCAACAAATTTCGCTGGTTGCTTTTTAGCTTAGTTTTTTTGATAAAATAAACCAGCTGCAGTAATTGTGGACCTCCAAAAGTTTCAGTTTTTCTCGTTTTCTGTTAGTAATTCACCGCTAATTGCTGGTTAATTACACTCACTGGGTTAAAGATCAGCATGTAATACTAGGGTTAGTATGTAAGGCTTGTAAAAATTACGCTGAGAGGTTGAAAATGTGTATAAATGTAGAATCTAGAAAGAATGAATAATTTAAAGATAAGAATCAGTATATGATGGTAAAAAAAAAAAAATCAGAATGCAAGATTAGAATGTGGAAATGTTAAGGTTTGTATATGGGGGCTGTGGCAGAATTAGGTCTACCAAGCCAGCAAGTTTGACACAAGAGGTTCAGAATTAATGTTTCAGTATGTACCTGAAGATAAGACTCTTTAACTAGTTCCACAGTCTCTGAGACTTGCTGGGCTGAAAAGAAGTCGTTTTTATGTTAAAATTTGAGGCCTCTGTAGAGGTTGCAGGATTTGCTCTGGAGCCTAGATAAGGTTCATGCAAACTATGTGGGCATCCTTCAGTGTCTGTACAAGACCTTGTGGTTAGCAATATCCAGTTTAGAGACTGAAAATTGTGGTGTGGTATGTTCTGTTTAGCTTTTTTAATGGGATCTTTGGAGTATAGAAAATATAATTTTGACTATCTTTTCTATCGAGATAAATTAACTGTCAGGCATCTCCATGATTCACCAGTTATACGTATATGTATATATTTTTTTTTTGGTTATATATCATTTGTAGGAAGCAGAATGTGAGAAACTGAGAATGGATTCCAAATATAGGGCAGATGCCAGCATCGCTGATGCAGCAAGAGAATTCCAGATGCAGAAGGCAAACTTTGATATGGAAGTCAATGCACGAGTAAGTTCAGGAGATTTTAAATTGTACTTCATGATGGTCTGTCACCAGGCCTACAGTGAATGGAGGAACAAAGAGTTAAAGTGATTTGGCCACTTAATGAGAATGATGCGTATACAAGTCCAAACAGCCATGAGGGCCTTCAGCCAACATGTGGGCCACAGATCAAGAAGAAACCCAGAGAATGAATGAATGAATAGCTTTATTTTTAAAGGGTAAAGAATTGGGGACGCAGGCCCGTCTTACATTCTGCCCTTCATCACTCCATCTTTCATTCTTCCCACACACTCGATTTAATACAAGTATACAAATTACATTAGGAAAAAAAAACATATCAAAAGAGTGTAAGATTTAACTATTATATTCAAAGTAAAAGAGAAGAAGTAATTAACCTAATAAAATAGCTCTCACGCACACATACACACGCAGACATATGCATAAACAAAAATACATTGTAAATACAGATCTTTTAACATATGTTTTTTAACAAACATTAAAATAATTTCTAACAAGAAAGATGGGTGGCATTATAGAAGTGCAAGTTATGGCATGAACTTCACTGAGGCCGCTCATATGTCCCAGAAACGGCAACTGCATCGGCCCTTGACACCTCACGGTACGAGAAAAAGGATAAAGTAAAGTAGATTGTCTGCTTGTTAAGTGCTGGAAGTAAGGGATGTTTAGAGAGCATTCCATTATTATAGCGCATGATAATGTGATCATTGCTGCTAGTTATCACAATCAATTATGTTCTAAGAGGAGAGAACACAAAGGTGTTTGTATTTTTTTAAAAATTTCATTAGTGAATATATTTTTGTTCAATTGATGTTTGCGGATATGCAAGGGCTATGGAGGAGTAAGAGTGGAATTTGAAAACAGGTTTGAGTGGAATCAGATTTGATAGAAATAAAGCATTTTATTAGTGAGTGAATGCCAGCGTGCTTTGTCATGCATGTTAAAAGTACTTTGGTGGTTGGAAACTGCAAAAAAAAAAGAGTAGGCCGAACGACCACTGCCCATGCAAAAGTGTAGAAAATCTAGCATGAAAATTGGCACAAGCGCCTGGCATGTCGATACTGCCTGTGATGATACGTTTTTTTTTTAGATGTTAACTGACATTTTTTGGGGGGGATTTTTGTTGTTGTTGAACATGAACCTTTTTTTTTTTTTAAGACATTAATGTATTGTTTTGTACCATTCTTGAGAATCTTTCTTCTATTCTCTAGAGAGCTGAAGCAGAGCTTGCCTACGAACTCCAGGCAGCAAAAGAGAAGCAGAAGATTCGTAGTGAGGAAATGGAGATTGAGGTCGTTGAAAGGAGGAAGCAAATTGACGTTGAGGAGAAGGAGATTCTGAGGAAGGAGAAGGAGTTGATAGCCACCGTCAAGCGTCCGGCAGAGGCACAGGCATACAAAATGGGTCAGTTGGCCGAGGCCCAGAGGTGATTAGTCTCCCTTTACCAGTCTTATTTTTTTGTAATGTGGCAAATCGTGTGTAATTTCCATATTTTTATAGGGGGGGGGGGGGCTTTGAACTACATCCAGGCAAAAACCTGCCATGCAGGAGACGAGGAATCTTAACCTGCTTTAACTCTCATACTGCCAGGCAGAAGTCACAAGACTGCTTGTCTTTTCTTGTCTCCTGCCTCTTATGCCTCTCGATGTTGAGGGGTCAAGTAGACATCTTGATAAGGCTCAGCAGTTTGCTTCATATAATGGGATGTTTAAGGTTTCTGTAACCCCCCCCCCCTCCATCTCTTGCATAGGTGGCCCCTTCCTCTGTTGCTTCCAAGACTGCACAGATAACTAAAATAAACATACCTGCCATGTTTTTTTTTTTTACAGAGAAATGGTATACAAACAGTACCTATAATTGGTTTATATTATAGTTTATAATATATAAGCAGTACCTATAATTAGTTTATATTATAGTTTAAAATTTAAAATTTCCATAAACCAGAATAAAACTATAGAAATGTTTATTTTATTTTATTTTTTTAAACAAAGGTTTCTTATTATATGATTTGCAGAAGAGTTAACTTTAAGAGTAGCACAACCAGTAGTGAATTGAGTTCTCACGATGAAAGGGAGTGTTTTGTAGGGATTTGTTAAATAATTGTTTCATGAAGGAGTAAAAGAGGTCACTGAATGGGAGAGGCTGGACACACGTGTGGTCCAATCCACAGTGATTATATAAACTGAGAAGACAACTTGTGTACAAATTATAAATGTTTATACTTGTAAGTAATAAGCATTTATCAGCTGATCTGTAAATCAGCTTTATCTCCAGAAACGTCTGTGACAACCTTAACTCTTCCCGGCCCCAGAAAAAAAATGCGGACATTCTCTTCAGTGCCACACAAAAAGCGCGGGTCTTGATATGTATAGGGGCTATAGTTGTAAAATTTCCACTTTAAAAGTATACATATTATGCATGAAAATAGTTGTAAATATAAGATTTCATAAATGAAGAGTTTTTTTTTAGGAAAAAAAAAAGTAGTGTGATGATTTTAGCTGATAATTGTGTAGTGCTTACCATTGGCGATGCCTAGGTGTACAATGTTTACCATCGGCGAATTCCAGATCTACTTAAATTTTCATCCGATCTCGTCGTGTAGTGGCATTCTCACTAAAATAATGTCTGAAATAGCCATCTAACTACTTCTCCAGTCCATTTAATAGGTCTAGATGTACTTGAGGTACATTCAGGAACAGTGGTGGGGTCATAGGACATGTTCTTATGTCTCCGAAATCACAATAAATACTGAAATTTCTCTGGTAAAACATCTATTTCGCTCGGTTGTTAGCCATGCTTCAGATTGAACTATGAAAGGTCACCAGACATGCGCAGATAAATTGTGTACAATAAAAAGTTTTACAATAGTTTTACGTTGCAACGAAACAAAATCGCTATAACAAACATGGCAGTCACCAGACTAACAGGAAGTTATAACGATATCGACTACGGCAGTCGAAGAGTTAATGTGAGTGGAATATCTCTCTCTCTCTGAACCTTAAGTGCCCATGCACATGGGGGCTTCCACAAGAGTTTTCCACAAACCCCTGTCCTTTGCCTTTTTTTCCTGCTCTTGCCCAGGTGAGCCCTCTATTGTTCAACATCCTCTCTCTTGTTCTTCTCCGTGTCTCTTTTGGTGTACCCTTACTTCTGTTCCCCTGTGATTTCCATCTTAGTGCTATTTTTGGT
Organism: Achatina immaculata; assembly: GCA_009760885.1. Taxonomy (NCBI): domain Eukaryota; kingdom Metazoa; phylum Mollusca; class Gastropoda; order Stylommatophora; family Achatinidae; genus Lissachatina; species Lissachatina immaculata. Next base: position 29,610,450 of record CM019693.1, on the reverse strand, counting down.
AGTGAGTTGTCAGTCATTCGGAGCACATGTCCCAACCATTGCCAACGTCTTTCCTAAATGAATTGCTGTCAGTGGCTTCATCTGCATTTCTGCCAACAAGATGTTATTTCTTATGGTGTTTGGCCAAAATATTTTTCTAATTCTTCATAAACATTTAGTCTGGAAAGAATTCAACTTGTTTTCTATGGTTTTGGTGATTTTCCAGCATTCACTTCCATAGAGTAGTAACACTTAGAACATTACTCTTAAATATCCTGATGTCGTATTCATGCCTAGTTTTTTTCTTTGATTGAGTGGAATATAGTCTGTGTTAAATTTCTTCTAATTACACATAGCAATAATGCCACATACATACATACTTGTGACCTTAGTGAGTACCTTTGTTTCACCAATGAAACATATTTGTATTCACATTCACTCATTAAAAAATTTGAATATTCATTTTTGGCCGAATACGAGAATCATGTATTCAATACAGCTTCAATAACCCACAGTTGAACACTAAAACATTTTTACTCACTTTATCATTTTCATTGGTTTTTGGTTTGTTTTTTTTTTTCATTCATTGTGGTATTTATGACATTGTTTCATATAAAACTGGCCTGGTTAGCTGAGTGGTTAGGTGCTCGGTTTAATAATCTGCTGGTGGTACCGGGTTCAATCCCAGCAGTGGGATTTTTTCTGGTGCACACCAAAAAAGGCCCCGGGGTTCACCCAACATCTAAAAATGGGTACCAGAGAAATCTGTTAAGGTAAAAGCAGCCAGGTGTGATACTGACCACATCAGACTTTCATGTGCCGAAGGTCATGGAAAATATGGGCCTAACACCGTATTCCCCAGTATGTCTTAATGGCATGGAAAGGGGAATTTTACCTTTGCCTTTTCATGTAAAATTCAGAACCCAAACCGTGGAAATTGCTCGTGCCGATGCAGAGAGGATTCGGCTTATCGGAGGCTCTGAAGCTGCTGCTATAGAAGCTGTGGGCAAGGCAGAAGCCGAGAGAATGAGGCTGAAGGCTGCAGCATACAAGCAGTATGGTGAGGCTGCCATGCTGAATCTGGTGATGGAGACACTACCTAAGGTGAGGCTTGTTCTGTTTTTTTTTTTTTGTATTTAGTATGTATAATCTTTCATAATACTTTAGACTGTTGCCGTCCAGTTGGTAAAGATTGTTATTGGTGCTATGGTTTACATTCATTCTGTACTGTGAACCTCTGTCAAGGCATGGATCAGAGTGCCTGTGGACTTTGAAATGCTACAGTAATGATCTCATTTTATTTATTTATTTTTTAAAATAGGATTCATGTGAATCTGTACTTTATCTCCTCTCTCTATTTCTTCGTCCTGTATGTTTTTGTATGATTAAGGCTTACGCAAAAACGTCACAACTTTGTAGTTGTTAAGTAATAAAGCTGTTCCTATTTTTTTTCCTAGTTTATACATTTTAGCATGTCACAAAAGGCAGATGAAAATCACATCTTTGCTTTCATAGACTTAATCACTCATTTTGTTGACTTATCCGAAGACTGTTTTTGTTTACCTACCAAATGATTGTTTTTGTTTACCTACCAAATGATTGTTTTTTGTTTACTTATCCAAAGACTATTTTTGTTTACTTATCCAAAGGCTGTGTTAACTTATCCAAAGACTATTTTTGTTTACTTATCCAAAGGACATGTTAACTTATCAAAAGACTATTTTTGTTTACTTATCCAAAGGCTGTGTTAACTTATCCAAAGAGTGTTTTTGTTTACTTATCCAAAGACAATGTTAACTTATCCAAAGAGTTTTTGTTTACTTATCCACAGGCTATGTTAACTTATCCAAAGAGTTTTTGTTTGCTTATCCAAAGGCTGTGTTAACTTATCCAAAGAGTGTTTTTGTTTACTTATCCAAAGACAATGTTAACTTATCCAAAGAGTTTTTGTTTACTTATCCACAGGCTATGTTAACTTATCCAAAGAGTTTTTGTTTGCTTATCCAAAGGCTGTGTTAACTTGTCCAAAGAGTGTTTTTGTTTACTTATCCAAAGATTGCTGCTGAGGTTTCGGCACCCCTGTCTAAGACAGATGAGATTGTGTTGGTGGGGGATGACCGTGTGACCGGAGAAGTTAACAGGCTGGTTAGCCAGCTTCCACCCTCTGTCCAAGCCTTGACCGGTGTGGATTTGTCCAAGGTAAGTTCCCTTTTGAGCATGAGGGCATTAAACTTAGCTGGCTTACTGTGCTATTATGTTAATGACCAACTTTCCTTCAGAAAATCTGTTAAATGATGAGTGTGCAGGAACTTATCCTAGGAAGTTAAGACGCATCAAGATGGAAGTGTATAAGGGCTGATGCCTGACCAGTGAAACGTCAGGTTTATGTGCCTGGTCCACCGTGACCACATGATCCATTCCCTACCTCTAGTAAGCTGGGTATTGATTGCTACAGGATTTGCCAGAGTTGGGAGTCTGATAGTAGAAAAATAGAGTGGACTAAGTTTGATGGTGGAAAAATAGAGTGGAACTAAGTTTGATAGTTGAAAAATAGAGTGGACTAAGTTGGGAGGCTGATAGTAGAGAAATAGAGTGGAACTAAGTTGGGAGTCTGATAGTAGAGAAATAGAGGGGATTAAGTTGAGAGTCTGATAGTAGAAAAATAGAGTGGAACTAAGTTTGATGGTAGAAAAATAGAGGGGACTAAGTTTGGAGTCTGATAGCAGAGAAATAGAGGGGACTAAGTTTGATGGTGGAAAAATAGAGTGGAACTAAGTTTGATAGTTTGAAAAATAGAGTGGACTAAGTTGGGAGTCTGATAATAGAAAAAAAAATGAGGTCTCAAAGTCATAAGTGATCATTGGTGGACCATAGAAGAGTACTGCAGCTGAACTGGAGTCTGACATTAGAAAATTAGAAGAGTCAGTCATAAAGTTAAGAATACTGACATCATGGCCCAGAATCAGACAGCTAGTTGCCATATGAGCTGTTTAAGAGGAGTTATGGTTATGTCTCGCTTGAGCACATACCTTTTGTGCTGAACATGGACCACAATTCATATAATGAACAAAATACAATTTATATTATGTCCTATCATTTGTATTAATTTCTTCTTTTTTTTTTTTTTTCAGTTCCTGGGCAAAATTGCAGGATCACAGCAGGCATAAGATTGACAGGTCAGGATATCTACCAGTGATTGATTGCCAGGCCCAGATATCTACCAGTGATTGATTGCCAGGCCCAGATATCTACCAGTGATTGCCTTCCTGTGTTGTCACTTGTAGCCATTCAACCGTTGAAATAGTTGGCGTTTTGTTTTGTTGTTTTGGGTTTTGTTTTTGTTTGTTTTTTTTTAATAGATTGAAGCGTTTTCATGTATCAATAACCATTTAAAATGGCTTCATTTCAATGTTCAGTGTTGTGTTCTTCTGAAGGTTCTTTGCCTCGAAGAGTACTCTGCAAGTGCAGTTTCCCGTGCATTTTTTAAAGCGCCCCTGCAATTTCTTCGCCTGAGCTTTTACTCTATGTTTTGGAATCTTCATGCCATGTTAATATATGTGTCTATTTTATTGTGCGATCAATTTATCGTTCTTAACTGTTCTTAATGAACATTATATATCATGAAGTTTATAATATAAGGTGTGCTCATACAGAAGAAAAATTCAACTGTTTTGATAATTTTTTTTTTGTTTCAAATTAAATGAGAGTTTTTTATTTTGCTTTGATTTGCCTTCCTCGTGGTTCATGCTGCTGCCTAAGGCATCGAGGAAAAAGTTTTAAAATAAACCAACATTTAGTCCGAGTTAAATTTTAGCCTTTGTATAATTAATTCATCTTTTTTTTTTTTTAATTATTAATTTTCATAAATGAGGCACTTTTAAGGAAAAATTTTTATACAGGATTGTAATTGGCTTTTCAAATAAGTATTTGACGTAGGAGAGAAAAGGGTTAATGAGCATATGATTTTTATTGTTTTTAAAGTTATAAATCAGTACACAAGGAACTGCTGTAGTCTGTTTTTTTTTAGTTCTACCTCATTGTTCACTCATTAAGTCAACATTTTAGCTATGAATCCAGTCATATATAACCTTGAAACCCAAAGAGGACATATTTCAGTCATTCTAAATCCTGACCACCTTTGTTGTGCACGAAGGGTGGGGGGGGGGGGGAAGGAGGATTTTGGGAAGTAGGGTGAGGGCAGTCCAAGATCAAATTATGAGTTATGAGCTCCTGGTTGAAGTCTGTTGGTCATCCAATATAAATTTTATACAGTTTGATGGTAAGTTTAGACGAAGCTGTGCAATTTTGTTTGTTGATACCATAAATCTGAGATTATGCCGTGGTGGACATTGGTGAATTAGGTGTTTGTTCAACTCATTTTTATGAGAATCGGAGGTCAGTTAGGTTAAATGAATATATTTTTCTTTAAAAATAAAATGCCACACTTGTGTCCAGATTATAAAGCACATTCTGCTAACCTGCACTGTCTCTGGAGGCTTACGAGCCCATATGCTGCCCAAGGAAAAAGAGTATGAGTGAGAAAACTGGGGAGGGCGTGCATGAGGAACTCCTGTTAATAATGGGATTCATGAAGGCAACACAGGTGGAGAAGCAACAGAAACTTCTTTTTACATCTTGTATCCTTCCCGTGCTGTTAAACGTCACATAGGGCTCGCATAGTTGTTTGCCAAGTTTTCCTGTTTTCGGCGAGTCTTTCAGCCTCATCAAGGGATTTTATGCCCACTAAACTGGCTTCTCCTAACAGTGTCCTCTTTAGAGTTTCACGCAGTTTACTTATTTTTTTCGGCCTGTTGTGCTCCACTTATAACTTGTTTTGGTATTCTCTGACTGTTGCTTCTCATCACATGGCCTACATACGTCCGTCCTCTTTTTCTGATCACCCACGAGACAGGTTGTTGTTTGCTCATCTGTCTTATCTCTGTGTTGTTCTTGAATTCGTTCCACTTTATACCAAGTATTTTCCTTAGGCAAAAACTAGCATAGGTAAATTACAGCAGTGGTTAAAACAGTTGTGCACTTGATGGTTAGAAAGATAGAAATATTCTTTTAGTCCAGGAAAAGAATTGCCAGTGGTTGTTTCTGTTTCCAGCTTGGAGGAGCCAAAATGAAAGGCAAAAGTGCAAGCTGGCCATTTTTGAGTGAGAAAGGCAGCACCAAGAAATGGCAGAATGTTTTACCTATGCACATTTTAAAAAAAATTTGGTAAGTTGTCCACAAACAACTTTTATGACATTTAAGGAGAAGACTGACAAGCAGAAGTACTTTGATCACATTAAAGGAGAAGAGGGAATTTGATATTAAGGAGAAAAGAGACAAATAGTACTTTGATGACACTTAAAGAGAAGAGGGACAAGTAGAAGTACTTTGATGACATTAAAGGAGAAGAGGGACAGAGGTACTTTGATGATATTAAGGAGAAAAGAGACAAACAGTACTTTGATGACATTTAAGGAAAAGAGGGACAGATAGAAGTACTTTGATGGCATTAAGGAAAAGAGGAACAATTTGAAGTACTTTGATGACAAAGAGGAACAAATTAAAGTACTTTGATGATATTAAGGAAAAGAGGAACAAATTGAAGTACTTGATATTAAGGAGAAGAGGGACAAGCAGAGGTATTTCGATGACTTTAAGGAGAAAATGGACAGACATACATACAAAACTGTTTCCTGTTAAATGCAAGACGAGCTTTAACAGAATGTACCTGATAACCTCTAAGGGACATTACTGTGTTGAAGTTGAGTACACCATTTTATGTACGTCTTGGGAGTAGGTTCCCTTGAAAGCTTTGGAGCAAATCAAAAACTTTAATCAACTTCCATACCCATTCTCATCTTACACCAAGTCCTCAAATCTGAAAACAAAACTACGTAAATAGTGTTTGAAAAGAGAAATATGGATTTTGTGTGCATGTGCGTATGAGAGAGAGAGAGAGAGATGTGTCATCATATTTTATGAAATATTTTTTTATTGAATTGATATATGGAGTCATCTGTTTCAGCTCTTTTTCTTATACCATTTTTATATAAATTTTATGTCTGGTTATGAATGTTGTGACTACACATAGTCAAATCTTTTGATGGTATCTAACACTGCCATCATATTAGAGATATTTTAGAGCAGTAATTCCCAATTTGTGGCTGTGGATCAAAGTGATCCATGGCTGAGTTATCAGTTTGGTATTATGTATCATCTATTGAATAAAACAATTAAGAGGCCACGTCATTGCAGTATTGCATCTTGCAACTTATATGTAGTTGGAAAAAAAGTGATCATTGGATGTAAAGAGATTGGGAAACATTGTTTTAGAGAGCTCTTCAATGGTGAAGGAAGCAAGATTAGTGACCCTCAATGTTTTTGAAAAATTATTTGCTTAATTTTTTTCCCTTTTTTTTTTTTTTTCAAGTTGGTATATTCTTGGCATAAGAACCTTCAAAAATAGAAATGCCCATCCTCTGATGAGGCAGGCAATAAGGAAACAAGCATTCAGGCTATGAAAAATGAAACTGCACTATGAACAGCTTTAGTTTATCTGTTTTGTCTTTTGTCACGAGAGTGGCATTTCTTGTTAGAAAGTTTATTCATTGTTCTAATGTACCAGAAGTCTGGGCCATCATGTCTTTTGTTGATTTTTTTATATGCCTGCCATCCGGGCCACATACCTGCAATCTGGGCCATTTTTTGTTTGTTTTAACATACCTGCAATCTGGGCCATTTCTTTTGTTGAGTTTTAACATACCTGCAATCTGGGCCATTTCTTTTGTTGAGTTTTAACATACCTGCAATCTGGGCCATTTCTTTTGTTCAGTTTTAACATACCTGCAATCTGGGCCATTTCTTTTGTTCAGTTTTAACATACCTGCAATCTAGGCCATTTCTTTTATTGAGTTTTAACATACCTGCAATATGGGCCATTTCTTTTGTTGGGTTTTAACATACCTACAACCTGGGCCACGATTTCGATCGATTCTTGAGAAATTAAAATTATGATCCCATCGTGCCATGGAGGTATTTGGAGATAGTTAATGTTCTTATGTACCATGACCCGAAGGCACACTAAAGGGAGATGTGGTCAGTGCCATGCCCGGCCTCCTTTCCTTCCCCGGCTTTAGAAGAGGCCAGATGCCCATTTATACAGCTGGATGACTGGGATGCGCTCGTCCAGACTTCAACCATTGACCCATGTGCAGGAGACAGGTGCGCTAACCTCTGCACTACTCAGACATTCTGATCTAGTTGTATTCTTTTCTCGCCTTCTTTACCCCTATTTAGGGCATAGGCCATCAAGGACTCTCCTTTTTTTTTTTTTTCTATCCATCTTCAGATGTAGATGATCTTTTTGATCTCTGTTTCAAGACTCCTTCACCAAATGTTTCCGGGTCTTCTTCATTCCATGGGGGGGGGGATTCTTGAGCCAGTGGTACCAGCACAAAAAAAACATTTTTGCACACAAGTTACTGCTATAAGCTGTGCATCGTACATGTGAAAACAGTTAATTTTGAAACAAAAAGAGTTATCCCCTCTTCCTCTTTTTGAAAATTATTTAGTACATTTTTAAACACAGTTCATAGAAGCACTTTATCTGCATACATCGGGATCACAGGAGTGAGTTTGTTTTGTTTTTTTTTTTTTAATGAAAATTACAATATTCTCTAAAATCAGATATTTTTTTTTCCTGCTTTGTTATTTGTAAATGTTTGTCATCCCTAGATTTAGAGTTTTCATTATTCAGCTGTCGCATATACATATATATATCGTGATTTTTTTAAATGGTCTGTTTTAGAATATATGGTCATTATTTGTTATCTTTCTGGTTTGATTTCTTATAAAAATTGTATTAATTTTTAAATTTTATTGATTTGTGAATATTATGGTAATTTTGTTGATGGTTATAAATAATTTATGTAAAAAAATTAAAATGGAAGTGATATGCTGCAGATGATAAGTGATTTCAATTTGTAGATACTTTTGTATTGATCATATCTCTCATATTGTTTCTTTTCTTCATTTTATTATGTTTAAATACTTTTCTATTATTCTCCTCACCAGACTCAAAATGCCATATTCACACAATGTGCATCCCAGATTTTTTTGCTCATATATGCCAGGAAAGCCTAAGATTTATTACTAAAGGACTGTGGTATTATTTTTAGTCTTTTTTGTTTTGTATTAAACTTTAACCAAACTGGCAGCTCAGTGTGTTCATGATAGAATAAGATTTATGGTTTTATTTTATGCTCTGCTTGATTTCACAAGAAAAAAAAGTCACATTTCTTTGAAATTTGGATTTCATTTTATAATACGTCCTTGCTAGGACACTTATATTTTAAAATATTTTCATAAGTGTTTTTTTTTCCCCTCCATTGCAAAAAATTTCAGATGTTGATGGAAGACAAAAACCTTTATTAAAGAAAACTGAAAAGTAATAACTCATTAATTTCAAAAGTCAAGTTACGTTTTGTTTTTTTTTGTGACATGGATTACAGTCTGTTTTTTTTTGTAATGCAAGTTATAGCCATTTGTGAGATCTGTCATTCTGTACCAGTATAACAATATAACAAATCTGACTTGTGAATGTGTATAATTTTATAATGAAATTTGATAGACGTCCCATTTTAAGAATAGCATGAGAACCATTGGTGAGTGGAGTGTTGAATTGTGTGAATGTGGATGTGAACGAATACAAAACCTGGAGAGAAAATATTGAAACTGCAACTTTCAGAGATTGTGCTGGAGCTTTGTGAGCCACACTTTAACTCTTAATCAACCAAACAGGGTCCATGACTCATGAACATTTTTTGTAATAAAAGATTATGAACACTCTTGATCTTTTACCAGAAAATGGCGTAGTGCCTTTAACGTTTATGGCATTGTAAAATTGCAAACTCCACAGACTGGAACAAAACCTGCATGATTTTTTTTTTAACTTTTGTTTTGGGGGAAGAGGACATTTAAACAGCTAATGGTGGATTAAGAGTTAATTTGCTGTACCAGGTTATCAGAATATCTTCTAGGTGTTTTTTTTTTTTTTTTATACCAAAGGTGATTTGGAATTTCCAGTCTCTAGTAAAAGTAACCAGAACCTAGCACAAATTAGATGGCCAATATTTTGTTTTGTTTGGCTTTCTTTCTTGCTTTTTTTTTTTTTAGGAATATTATCACATGAGATTATTTTTTTTTCTAGAATTATGAAGCCATATTTCTTTGGTATGCTAAAAAAAACATGTTATCAGTTTTTAAAAATCATATTTCATTGGTTTTTTTTTCATTAATGTAAATTGCATTATTAAAAACAAGAAAACTTCATGAGCATTTTCTTATTTTGTTCTTAAATAAAACAACCTAATCTGCTTCTCTGAGCAGCTGCTGAATTCAGAAGCTTTCCGACCCACTGAGCCTCATTGCCGCAGACAAGACATGTCTACATTCCTTTCTGTTTTTTTTTGTTTTTTTCTTGCTGGTTGTTGATTTCAAGAGCAGGTATAACTTCTTCTAAGTTGTCTCCCCATCGTTGTCTTGGTCCATCCACTTTCATCACCTCTGTATAGGCCATCTTTCTTGGTCTGTCCTCTTTTTTTTTCTAAATAAAACTTGGCAAAGAGAATTTCAAAGAGAGGTGAATGAAAGGATTTTGAAAGTACAAAGAATGTAGATATGAGGTGGGGGGGGGGGGGGGATTGTAAAGACTGAGAATGGAAATATTACTCAAGAATAACAGGCAGCTACTTGTTTGGCCCAAAGAGGTAAATGTCCTGGCTTATTATGGCCAGGTGTTTATTCTTCCTACTCGGGCCGACCTATTAAACATGGAAGAAGAGTAACAGATGTGGACGTGTATGTCAACTCTCAGTGACAAAGATGTCTAAGACAAACTACAGGACGCTGAGAGAAAAAAACAAGTAGGAATCATGGTCACGCTGAACCTATGATAATTATTAAATTGAAAATTTGTTTATTGTAGCATCGTACAAGTACACATTAAAAAAAATAATATGTGCTAACTGCAATATAAGATTTGTAAATGACATGATGCTTAAATTTTTTTGTTAGAATATGACAACAGGCCTCGTCAGAATGAATGACACACATCTCCCTGTTGCATGAGCCATAAAATGTCAGCTCTGCACTCAGCGGAGGGACTTCTTTTAACCGAGCCTTCTTCTCCAGCAACATCTGGTTGTTCTCTTCACCTCCCTGCAAGTGCGCAGTGCCTATGATGATCTGGTAAAGCTAGGTTTTCTTTCCTCGTTCATGGGTCAGATTTTGTCGATTGGGATCATGAGCATGACTTTCGAGAGGAATTTCCTAAGGTGGTACAAAACGTGCTCTTGGGGGGGGGGACCTCCTAGCCTTCTGATCAGCCATTCCGTTTTCACTTACTATGGGTCCTCCTTAATAAAGGGAAAGTCCTCCAGGCTTTGGTGCGGTGCACCAGGGGCACATCCTTCTTTCATCGGTTCTAGTCCCGAGGCCAACTTGTCACAATCTTCCCATGGTAGTGTTGTATCCAGTAAGCAAAAGATGATTGGATTTATTGTATCATGTTTCTGTTGGAGCATCCGCAGTGAAATTTCTGTTTCAGATGTCTGGTGCAGCCAGAACCGTGATGGCAAGTGAAATAAAGAGGAGATGAGGGTGGCAGAGAAATATGGGAAGGTAAATGCGGCCAGGCCTGATATGGATCACATCACATTTTTGTATGCTGATGTCGTAGAAATACGGGCCTAACACCGTATCCCCATTATGCCTTTTTGGCATGGAAATGAGGATTTTATCTTTACCTGTAGGGTGACATGACAGCAGTTAATGAGGAAAGATGCTGGGGACTGGTTGGGACATGTGCTTCGAATGACTGACAATTCACTATCAAGAACAGCACTAAGATGGACATCCCAGGGGAACAGAAGTAAGGGTAGACCAAAGGAGACATGGAGAAGAACAACAGAGTAGATGATGAGCAATAGAGGGCTCACCTGAGCAAGAACAGGGGAAAAAAAAAAAGGCAAAGGACCAGCATTTGTGGAAAACCCTTGCGGAAGCCCCATGTGCCTTGGGCACTTGAGGTTCAGAGAGAGACAGAGAGACAAAACAAAACATGATGATACTAAATAAGAGGGAAAATAATGGCACTAACTCAGAATATGAAGGACAGGTTGTTGTGCTGGGACATGACTACATGACATCAGTGTTTGTGATCATTCTCATCAGACTTCACAGGACATGACTACATGACATCAGTGTTTGTGATCATTCTCTTCAGACTTCACAGGACATGACATCAGTGTTTGTGATCATTCTCTTCAGACTTCACAGGACATGACTACATGACATCAGTGTTTGTGATCATTCTCTTCAGACTTCACAGGACATGACTACATGACATCAGTGTTTGTGATCATTCTCTTCAGACTTCACAGTCTCTGTGACATTTTTGGGCTGTTGACAAAGACTCGAAACAATTTTCATGCTTTCCTTGGACTCACAAAAGTGGCAGCGAGTTTTTAAACTAAAAGTGCAGTATGCTGCCTTGTATGATAACCAGAACCCAGATAATGTTATATGGAGGAGAAAGAAAAAAAAACAACAACAAGGATCATTGGCCATTTTTTCAGATGAGACTTAATTAAAGTCTTCTCAAAGAGTGGTGGAACATGCCAATGACTCAGAAAGAACTTACCAAACTCAGGAGCTGATAGATTAAAGTCTGCAGTCTCCATTCAGCAAGGCTATAAAGCAGAAGAGGCCACAAAGCACATAAATTATGGACATGTAATTTTTAGCAGTGCATATAATGTGAAAGGAAAAACTAGTTTGATCTGGCCAACATCAAGGCCAATACCAGGGCTGTAGTTACCATAAGGCCAGCTGGATAGCTGTTTAGGATGCAGACCTCAGAAGCGCACAGTGCTAACCTTTGAGGGATATAGTTTAATACAGATTAGTGTGCCTTTTCAAAAGTGCACAATAGCCTGGCCTCAGAACTGATTAAAACAGAAGAGCAAGTGACAAAAAATACAAAGCACAAAACACTGTTTCTTCTTCTTCTTCTTTCACTTTTACCACCAAGACCACCCCATAATCCTACTGAATTTTCACCCCATGGTCCTCGATAGGTCCCGTGGTCCCTGAAAGGACCATACGAGATCCCCGAGAGGACCACAAGATGTTCAGAGTATCGCAGGGCTTGAGCCTGTATTCTTGGTGGGTCTCAGAAGCGGGATTACGTGACACCGTGGTTTTCGTTGCACCAGTTTAACCTAGAGTTGGACTTTCTCACCGGAAAACCTTGACGTGTTTTGGATATCGGTATATCCCCACCAGTTGAGAGGTGGTTGCCCACCCAGGCCAGAGTTGGACTTTCTCACCGGAAAACCTCAGCGTGATTAGGATACGCATACATCCCCGCCAGGTAAGAGGTGGTTGCCTATCTAGACTGCCCTGGTCCAGTGTCTCCGACTTCAGCATTTTGTGATCGTGGCCGCTACCCTTCCTAGTTGTGACCAGGATGGAGCTTTTGTCCAGGAGGACGAATACTCGCCACTAGTGACTTTCACCCCTGGGTTGAGCTGGTTTAGGCATATTATCCCAGTATGGGCGTGTTTAGGACGTGACCAACCTCTAGAGTGGAGGAACCGTGACATGCGTAGCCATCAAGTGTCAACAACACACTTCTAAAATCTCAGAAATGTTCACTGTTTACCACTTTCACAAAACATTCATCTTAACAATAATGTACTCACCATCTGCATAAAATTTAAAGGCATAACTCAGTGATTTACTATATACAAAATGCATAGCTAAGTGAAGCACAGTTTGCATACAAAGTCATAAGCATAGGTCATGAGTTTCGTTCTGTCAAAGGAATATCATTGGTTGATTTAATAAGTGCACATTCAAAATGTAAAACAAGTAATACCTCTTGCACAATGGATAGGTTTCCGTATTATCATATGAACAAAAAGCAATTTTAGAGTGAGTTTTTTATAAGAAAAGTATACAATGATACATGTTTCCAAAACTCAATGGGGATATGCTATTTAATCTCTCTTTAAAAAAAACAAACAAACCAAAAAAAAACTTTCCTAAAACTGTTCAAATAGTTGCTTTAAGAGAACTTGAAAAGAAAAAAAACCACTTTAAGATGCTGAAACAGCTAGAAAAACTCCAGTGAATGAGGCAGTTTTTTTTTATGTCCAGTAACAAAACTTAACATTTTTGTTAAAAAAACTGCAAGCTAAACTTACAAAATGAACCTGTCCTAAACGCATCTTTAATTGATTACTTGAATTTTTTATATTTTTTTCAATGAAGTAGATCATGTAGATCATTGTGCATTTCCTGAACCAAGGCCAGAAAGCAGCCTGGGTATTTATTCATTATATGCCATGCTGCAATGCATTCTTACATCTTACATCCTTCCCATTCCGTTAAATGTCACATAGGGCTCGCATAGTTGTTTGCCAAGTTTTCCTGTTTTTGACGAGTTTTTCAACCTCATCAAGGGATGTTATGCCTACTAAACTGCCATGGGTACACCACCCTTATCCCAGGGATTTTTAAAGAATCTCTTATTCTTAGTTGACCTCTGTGTCCTATTTTTATTGGAGTGTGACTATAAATTTTCTAACTTTTTCATGAAAGGGATCTCTTTGTTTTGTTTTTTTTTTGTATTTCAAGTTATTTATCACAAGACTTCAGCCTAAAATCCTGACATCATCCCAAACATTCCATCAAAGCATTTATTCTCCATGAATTTGTTATAATATAACACAGTGGTATAATTAGCTCATCATTGCTATAGTAAAATCATAAACAATACTCATCTGTCCATCCATATCCTTGACTGGTGTTTAGCTAAGCAATATCAATGCCCAGTATGCCCTGTGGCATCTTACAAGGCAGAAACAAATTCTATCCACCTCTCACGGTCTGTTGCCAGTTTTTGCATTGTGTCCCTGCTACTCATTTCCGCTTCCACAGTTCCCTGTCAGGGAGCCTTTGGTCGACCTCTCTTTCTTTTTCCTTCGGGTGTCCATCACATGGCTGCTTTAGTGATGTTGTTGATCTCTCTTCAGAGCATATGACCAATCCATATTCCAGCAGTTTTTTTTTTGTTGCTTTTATGACATACGTATTGTTTAGTTGAGCAAGTAGGTCCCTATGACTAAACAATATATTTTGATTTAATTCATATGCAGTAAACAGTCACCCAGCTGTAGAAATGGGTACCCGACTTCTTCTGGGGTTGGGGAAGGAAAGGCGGCCAGGCGTGATACTGACCATATCACCCTCTAGTGTGCTGACAGGGTCAAGGAAAATATGGGCACTAACACCATATCCCCTATATGCCTCTAAGGCATGACAGAGTTACCTTTACCTTTATTAAACACTAGCTTCATGTTGGAGGCTTGAATAGTGGAGTAATTAGTGCATTTGTCTCCTAACATGAGGGTCAGCAATTCGAATCCAGTCCACCCCAAGCGGTGAATTATGGACCTGGCTCCTCTTGAGGCTGGAGAAGGGAAGGTGACTAGGAGGGATACTATCCAATTACTCTCTGCTTTATCTAGGAGTGAAAGAAACCATGGACATTACCATCGTATCCCTTGGCTTAGCCAGTCGGAAAGTATCATCATCCATGCACCCAGACACATCCACAGGTGCTCAAATCTCTTCTTCATTATCATCTTCAACATATAATAACTGGTAATACTTGTCCTGTGTTGGTTAGCCACCCTTCTGCAGCTTTTCATTAATTTTGTTTTTCATTTGCCTTTCTTTGGTTTTTCATTCTGACAGCAACACTCCATTATTGTCGATGAAGTCTTTTGTCTGGCCAGCATGCTCAACAATATCCTCTGTATGTCTAAATGGTGTAGTACCACACCTTGGTATATGTATATACACATATAAATATATATATATATAAATAGTTCACATTTACATTGCAACATAAAAGCTAGCCTTCTTTGGAAGATTTCTCACTGCAGCAGTAACTTCCAAACAATGGTCTTGATATTTTCTCACAAATCATAGACTTAAGTCTATGGTACGACGATGTATACACAAATGGAATAGACGTGAATCCTGATCTTTTTGTCACACATCCTATACGCATAGAAATGTTATATCATAACCCTGTCTGATATATATATCTTATATCCTTCCCGTGCCGTTAAACGTCACATAGGGCTCGCAAGGTAGTTCGCCAATTTTCCTGTCTTCGGCGAGTCTTTCAACCTCATCAATGTTAATTTGGCCTCTCTTAATTAACAATGTCATCTTCAGAGTTTCACACGGTCTGCCTCTTTTTCTTTGGCCTGTTGTGTTCCACTTGATAGCTTGTTTTGGGATTCTCTGATCGTTTCTTCTCATCACGTGACCAACATATGTTCATCTCCTTTTCCTGATCACTCATATATATACATAATCCTTTTTTAACACATAATTTACCATCGATAACAGCAGCTCTTTTTTTTATCTGTAAGAAAATATATTCTATCTTAACACAGTAAGAACCCATATGAAAGTTACATGCACGTAAACCAATGCACAGTGACACAAGAAATTCCCGCAACTTTTATCAGCAGTACTTTCCCCTGTATCTATAATCTCTTTTAACTTGGCCACCCATTCCTTTTCGATGTTCTCAGAAATTTTTCTACAGGCTGCATCAACTTCCTTCCCGGCTGAGTGTAGATTTAATAAGAATTTTAGATGCAGCAAGAATTTCCCATCCTTGCGCAAGATTCCCAGAGCCGTCTGCGTGTTGCACGAGGATGTGTTCACCACAACAATTGTGTGTGCGTCCTTTATCATCCAGCACAGTGCTTCCTCTTTATTTCCTGCAGAATACATTAAACAAGGATAAAAGAGTGTTTTAACGCTTGTGTTAAAAGTAAGGCAACAAACTGTTAATTAATATCCATGCTTTGAGCGAAAGAGTTTTTTGATGTTATTAGAAGTTGTATGTTACATCACTCTTCCCAGTTTCTGACAGGGTGGTTGAGAGCCAAGTCGGGCGTCGTGGTTAGTTATCATCAGCCTCCCCCCCCCCCCCCCCGCATTTAAAAAGCAAAAGTACCTCTCAGATAAGACGAGGGGGGAAAAAACATAGCTGCCGGCCCCTCTCAATAGCCATAGCCCCAGGGGTATAACTCCGGCCCTCCCCTCTCCCCTCGGGGGCCTGCTCCCCGATTCCATTAAACATGGCCAATGCAGCAGGATTTCAGTATGTCAGCCACTACAGAAAACACGTCTATCGAAATCTCGGTGATGAGGCTGAAACACACTCTTATCAGGATCAGTTTCCTCAGACTGCCACAAGATGTACTGTAGTTCTAGCTCTGAGGATTCAGTCAACTTCCTCAGACTGCCACAAGATGTACTGTAGTTCTAGCTCTGAGGATTCAGTCAACTTCCTCAGACTGCCACAAGATGTACTGTAGTTCTAGCTCTGAGGATTCAGTCAACTTCCTCAGACTGCCACAAGATGTACTGTAGTTCTAGCTCTGAGGATTCAGTCAACTTCAGCTCCCGCACATAAAAGTGCATTTCCTGCGAAATGTGCGCGCCTGAGTGGCAAAGTGGTTAATGTACCAGTCTTTCATGACAAAGGTCGGGGGTTCGAATCCGGCCTGAGGTGCCCCAGTCACCCCCCCCCCTCCCCCAACTGTAGAAATGGGTATCCGACCTCCTTTATTGCTGGGGAATGAAAGGCAGCCATGCGTGACGCTTACCATGCCGTCCACTGGGTGTGTCAACGTGTCAAGGAAAATACGGGCACTAACACTATATACTTCAGGTGTCTGGGCAACATAACAGGGTCGCTTGTACCTTTATTTTTTGTTTTTGCCTTTGTGAATTCCAATCTATACAGGTGGAGCTGTTCTTGTGAAATTTTACAGATAATTCGGAAGATCAAACGATGAAGAGGGGGAAAAAACTGATACTTTTGCAACAAATGCGACCAATCTTTCGAATAAAGAAGCCTTCCTCATGGACAATAGAAATCATAACATAAAATTTAAACACAGGAAAGAACAAATTCTTGTATGTAAAGAAGCCCATACTCCTTTTGGAAGTAAATCTTTACCTTTCACTTCGATCAAAAGAACTAAAAACGCATCTCTTATATCAGTTAACTTTTTTTTGCTCCTGAATTAATTTCCATTCTCCGCCAGAATAAATTTTGATGAGAAATTTTGGTAGAAGAACCTCGAAAGAAGTCAGATTGTGCAATTTAAAATATTGGTTCGGCTGTAAATGTGCTACTTTTCATTTTAAGACTGTCCAAATATCGCTCCGAGCAATGACTCGCATATGCGTGCGAGATCTATCTACATTGCTAGCGTTGTTTTTGGAGTGAAATAGTAAATACAGATAACAGAGAATAAGGATAAGATGTTTAGTGCGTGTTACCCACAGCTAGCGTGTGTGACTGTCTCCATCAGCAGGCGCACACTTCAGTGGGTGTTGGAACAGAAGGCGGAGAACATATGGGAATGCTCGGGGTGCAGGGAAGCCAGTCACTGATTACAAATTACATAGAAAGAATTGTTCGTTCGTTGGTCGTTCAGAAAATGGCTTCATCGTAGTCAAGATATCCCCTTATCTGCAGTCCCCCCGATTCCAGTTACCGCCCCAGAACGGGTGTCACAAGCAGCACAGACACTCCAAGCACCTGTGCCAAATTTCCGTGGTAGATTTCTTAGAATTTTGTAGCGGAGATTGAGGGTTCGAACCCCTCCAGAAGTAGCTCGGATTTTTTTTCCTCGTGAATCTTTCATATGGAATTCAAAAGTTATAAGCACAAAAACCAAGTTAAGACTATTCAATTCAAATGTAATATCCACCTTCATTTATGCACGTGAAAGCTGGAAAACAACTAAAGAAATAGACAAGAAATTAGACTCTTTTGAAAACAAATGCCTAAGGTAAATACTCGGCATCAAGTGGAACGAATTCAAGAACAACGCAGAGATAAGACAGATGACTGAGCAACAACCAGTCTCATGGGTGATCAGTTGAAAAGGAGATAGTTATATGTTGGTCACTTGATGAGAAGAAACGATCAGAGAATCCCAAAACAAGCTGTCAAGTGGAACACAACAGGCCAAAGAAAAAGAGGCAGATCGCGTGAAACTCTGAAGAAGACATTGTTAAGAGAGGCCAAATTAACAGGCATAAAATCCTTTGATGAGGTTGAAAGACTCGCCGAAGACAGGAAAAATTGGCGAACTACTTTGCGAGCCCTATGTGATGTTTAACGGCACAGGAAGGATATAAGATATAAGAAGAAGAATCTTTCAGCAATATAATACCCCTGGTCTCTAGGCAGTGGGACATTAATGTCCGTGGGGCATTACCGCGCACATTAAAAATCCACCGGCAGGTAGAAAATGCAAAAAGAAATAAGAATCTATAATGACCTTTCATCGACGAAACACACTACAGTACTACAATAACCAGAACACTGTGTACACATAGGAGGGTTATAAGATATGCAAGAAACAAGACTATAAAGAGCATCAGGAAATAGGGGTATCTGAATAATTGACAGAGTTCTTTTTTTTCTACCGAATTTACGCAAGAATAAAACTGCATGAGAGTTTTGGAACCAGAATGTAAGAAAGGGAAAAAAAAGGTTTCTCTGTATCAAAGAGCTCTGTAGGGGCTCTGGCAGGTAAGAATGTAATATAAATGTTACGGTTTATGATGTTTGAATGCTGTATCCTTACGTGCCGGAGAGACATGTCCTAACAAATCCATGAAAACTTGCAACTCTGGGACAACGAAGACGTATTTCTTACCGTTCTGTTGCACAGCAAAGCAGGTCGCAGGGGAGTATTTGTCTTTTCTTGTTAAAATAGGCTGCGGGGACGGATATTAAGCAAGCATTGTCATGCACGCTCTATAAACCCGGGGGATTCTTCTGGCCACAAGCAAACATTTTTTTAACAGTTGAGCAGTAAAAATGTGTCACTGTGAGCTCTCTGAGAGAAATTTTGTTACGTGGTAAAAAACTACTGTCATTTTCTTTTCATCCACTATAGACGCCTGCCTCTGAAACAAAGGGAACCCTCTGGATCGCTTATAAAACGGGGGCGGGGGGGGGGGTACCCTCGCGGCTCTGGGGCCATGACTTGACTAAACTCTCCTCTTATTTGGCCCTAGTAAAGGTAAAGGTAAGGATATGAGTTGCGAACCAGCGTCGTTGCACACGGTCAAGCCGTAAGCGCTCTGCTGTCTCGTCAGTAGCTGAGCAGACGCTGTCGACTAGTGTCGCCATCAGCACTAACTCCGTAGCTAGTGGCGTCATTCCTCTTTCTTCCTAGAACGTTAACCCTGGTGCCCTTTTGTTTTGTTTTTTTTTTTCCTTGAGGCTGGGTGAACCCTGGAAGTCGGGAGTTTTTTTGTTTTTGCGAGCTACGGTTTGACCGCCGCTGCCTAGTAACAGATACTATTACATTTGTGGAAAATAAAATGCAAAATTTGTCTCACTCTTTCATACCATCACTCGGAGACGTCTCAGTCAACCCAGCTGTAGAAATCCTGGGGTTTTTTTTCCCTTCTCCTCTTGAAGCTTAGGACGGACTGACTGATTGACTGATTGAATGAATGAATGATTGATCTTTATTTCTAAAGAGTTAAGAATTGGGCAGGCAGGCCCGTCTGACATTCTGCCCTTTTTTTTTATCACACGACGTTCTGCCTGTTCCAGACATTCTACAAATTTGCTGCGCATATAAAAAACATAGTTAACATTTTAAAAACGCTGAGAAAAAAATAAAACAGAATAAAACATTTAACTTTCGCTCGTACCCATGCACTCAGTACAGAAAGTAGCTACATCAATGTCAAAAAGTTATCCCCACAGCCTGACACTAAAGAATATCTACCTAACTGCTACTCAATATTCCACAGGTAAAAAATAAAATTTTTAATTCAGGGTTTGTAAAGAGTCTAAAATATTTTGAATACCTCGGCAGCTACATAGACCAGGATGGTGACACCAGAAAGCAAGTTAGAATTAGAATTGCAAAAGCAGCATTGACCTTCAAGAATTTTGAGAACATATGGCATTCAAAAGTTATAAGCATAAAAACCAAGTTAAGATTATTATTCAATTCAAATGTGATACCCACCCTCATTTATGCATGCGAAAGCTGGAAAACAATAGATAAGAAATTAGATCTTCGGAAACAAATGCTTAAGAAAAATCCTCGAATATAAAGTGGAACTAATTCAAGAACAGTGCCGAGATAGGATAGATGAGTAAACAACAACCTGTCTCGTGGGTGATAAGAAAAAGAAGACGGACATATGTCGGTCATGTGATGAGAAGAAACAATCAGAGAATACCAAAACAAGCTATCAAACGGAACACAACAGGCCGAAGAAAAAAAAGGTCGACCACGTGAAACTCTAAAGAGGACATTGTTAAGAGAGGCCAGTTTAGTGGACATAGCATCCCTTGACGAGGTTGAAAAACCTCGCCAAAGACAGGAAAACTTGACACACTACCATGCGAGCCATATGTGACGTTTAGTGGCACGGGAAGGATGTAAGATGTAAGAAAGAGTCTAATATAATAATGTCAAATTTTCTGAATCAGGGAGGCCTATAACTGACATCAAGTAAATACTGGAAGAGTTTGCTATTATCAGAAGGAGTGAATATATATATATATATATATATATATATATATATATATATATATATATATATATAGGAAACCTCTTCGTCCACTGGTTTTATCCGGCAGTTAGTGACAAATGTCACCCCATCTTTCCCCCCTTATTTACAACCAGGTTTCGTAGCTGAATAAGCAATTTTGTTCCTGAATTACGTACATTTAACATTTATTTTCATTCGACTTAGCAAAACAGCCGATAAACACATAAATGCCTTTGAATGTAAATACTACAGAAGAGTTCTTCAAATATCATGGACACAAAAAGAACAAATATATCCATACTACAAGAACTTAACATTGAAGAAGGCTGGCTAGTAAAGAGGATTAAACAGAGAAAACTTAAATATTTTGGACACATTAAACGTCATGATAATCTAGAGAAAACCGTCTTGGAAGGGTACATAAAGGGAAAAAGAAAGAGAGGAAGACCAAGGCGAAGATGGCTGCAAGACATCGCTGATGATCTGCAAATGGATGCATCAGCAGCAGGCCATCTTGCTCACAACCGAGAGGCCTACAGGAGTGCTGTTAGGGAGGCAAAGTTCCGCAAGGGGCATGCAAATGAATGAAAGACTGGGGCGCGGTGTGGTAACTTTGCAAGTTACAAAAGGGTGGTTTTGCTTTTAAGAACAAAAGAATCGGGGGTTTGGGGTGAGGCCCAACGACAATTAAAACTTGGATCTTTATACTCATATGGCTTTATATGCCTTTTATTCTGAATTCTACTGCTCCAGACAGTTTTTAAAATCGGGTGATGAAGACGGCGATGATTTTCTAGACCATAATGAGGGTTATTTCAGGGTGAGGTTGCTTTCCTGATTTTCCTTGGGGGGGGGGTGCATAATAAGTTGGGCTGATGCATCCCTCCCCCTTCCCCTAGATCTCTCCAACAGGGAGTCGAATGTCAGGTGTCTCAGTGGACTTATAAATTAATGTATAAATGGAGGATAACACATAATTCAGAGGATAGCACAGCACGGCCAGCTTGCATGTGATATCTTTCGTTAGTGACGTAGGGTCCTGGCCAGTCTTGTGTGTGGGGGGGGGGGGGCAGATCTGCCACCTGTGTTTTCCCCCTTTCTTTCTTCCCAATATCAACTTTTAAAAGAAAACCACGTGACACTAAAATCTAGGCATACAAAATGTGGAGAAGAAAGGAAACCAAGACTGAACTCTAAAATGTCGTATAGGGCTGGGGAAGACACTGAACGTCAGTCGTTTCTCTACTAGCACCATTAATAGAAGGTTCAGATGACTGTGATGTCACAACAGACCTGCCAGGAAAAAAGAAAATAGATTTCAAAGGTTATGAGAAATACTAGAAGTCGATCAGAAATAGTACGGTCAACAGAGAAATACTAGAATTCTATTAGACATAGCACAACCAGCAGAGAAATACTAGAAGGCTATTAGACATAATGCAGCCAGGAATGAAATGCTGAAATGCGATCAGACATAATGCTGTCAGCAGAGAAATACAAGAATGCTATTAGACATAGTGCAGTCGGCAGTAAAACAGGACGTAACTGTGCTCGAGCTTATGGCCCTGTATGAAACCAGAATAGAGAAGCAGCACTCGCTCAAGAACGAAGATCACATTAAATCTTGTGTGGCATTAAAAGAAAAGAAAGGCACTCGAGACTTACAGAGGTAGCTACAGGCGTGAGAAGGGGGAGATTTAACAGGATCGTCATGAGATTTATTTGCAGAACCGGGCACAAAGGAAACGGCTGCACGAGAAGACATGCAAGATCAAAGGTACTGAAAACTTGACTGTAATCAGGGACTGGCATTCCCTCGCAACTCTGGGCATTCCCGTATGTGCTCCGCCTTCCTTTCCAACACCCAGTGAAGGGTGCGCCCGCTGATGGAGCCAGTCACATGGACTGGTTGTGGGCACTACGTGTTAAACCACGTCTTTTGTGAAAAAAAAGTCCACTTCCCCTTTTCTCCCCTCAGTTATCCCCTGGATATTTATATGTCTATTTATGTTTAGTGGCGAAGTGGTTAGTGCACTGGTGTCCCATGGCAAACGTCGGGGGGGGGGGGGGTGTTCGAATCCGGCCGGAAGCGCCCCAGTCATCCATCTGTAGAAATGGGTACCCGACTTCTTCTGGAGTTGGGGAAGGAAAGGCGGCAGGGCGTGATGCTGACCATATCACCCTCTTGTGTGCTGACAGGTGAAGGAAAATATGGGGACTAACACCATATCCCTTTATGTTTAGTGGTTGTTCTTTCCGCTTTTAGAGTCGGTATCGGTCGTGCAGCACGTGTTCCGTCGGGCTGGCCGAAGTCTCGTGTGCAGCACGTGTTCCATTGGGCTGGCCGAAGTCTCGGGTGCAGCACGTGTTCCGTCGGGCTGGCCCCCGAAGTCTCGGGTGCAGCACGTGTTCCGTCGGGCTGGCCCCCGAAGTCTCGGGTGCAGCACGTGTTCCGTCGGGCTGGCCCCCGAAGTCTCGGGTGCAGCACGTGTTCCGTCGGGCTGGCCCCCGAAGTCTCGGGTGCAGCACGTGTTCCGTCGGGCTGGCCGAAGCCTCGTGTGGACTTCATATCAAAACGTGACCACAAGGTCGCCGAGACAGAAAAATTCAACAGTTCCCGCTGCCACAGAGCGGACCGCAGCGAACCGCTTACATCCCATTGTGAACAGACACATTCTGGCACAAAACGGGTCAGATCTATGCCGAAACAAATCTACTAGCTAGACATAACATTACGCAGATATTTTACCCGTCCTGAGGTACGGAAAAACCTTTCAGAAACAGTAGAAAACTCTTAAAGCCAGCTGTGGCACCTGTGCGCAAGAAGTGGAAAAAAATCTAAACCTTAAATTGGTGTGTGTGTGTGGGGGGGGGGGGGCTTCCTCGGATGATTTGAGATGTTGTTTAGTTGTTTCTCTGTATTAGTCAGTTTTATATCTCCTTCTAGATTCCATTTCTGTCCCTTAAATGCCGACTAACGTTGGCTATCATGCTTTCCCACAACCCCCTGCTCCCAGTGCTGACTATAAGCTTTGCCGGAGTTCTCTGTCCGTGCCATCTAGTTAATCCGTCCAGCATTTTCTCTCTTTGTCTACCTCGATCTCTTTTGCCTCCTATCTTTCCCGTTGTCACAATATATTCTGTCTCGCCTCACCGCAGAATGTAGAATTTGGACTGTCCATTCTCTGACTTTTGTCATTGATTTTTCTCGTTTGATGTCTTTGCTGTCCATGGTATTAGTAGAATTTTTCTAAAGTACCACATTTCAGTGACTCCCAGATGGGGCTGTACTTCATTCTCTCTCTCTCTCTCTCTCTCTGAACCTTAAGTGCCCAGGGCACATGGGGCTTCCGCAAGGGTTTTCCACAAATGCCTATCCTTCGCCTTTTTTTCTGCTCTTGCCCAGGTGAGCCCTCTATTGCTCAACATCCTTTCTGTTGTTCTTCTCCATGTCTCTTTTGGTCTACCCTTACTTCTGCTCCCCTGTGGTGTCCATCTTAGTGCTATTTTTGGTAGTGAGTTGTCAGTCATTCGTAGCACATGTCCCAACCATCGCCAGCGTCTTTCCTCAATAATTGTTGTCAGTGGTTTCATCTGCATTTCTGCTAATAAGATGTTATTTCTTATAGTGTTTGGCCAAAATATTTTTCTAATTCTTCGTAAACATTTAGTCTGGAAAGAATTCAACTTGTTTTCTATGGTTTTGGTGATTTTCCAGCATTCACTTCCATACAGTAGTACACTTAGAACATTACTCTTAAATATCCTGATTTTCATATTTATGCTTTGTTTTTTTTTTATTTCCATATAGTCTGCAGCATTGCAAAAGCCTGGTTTGCTCTAGTAAGTCTGCTGTTGATGTCCTCTGTGCTGTCTCCATTTTCTACTACTCTACTGCCAAGGTATACAAATACGTTGACCTCCTCCACTAACTTGTTATCTACTCTGAGTACATTTCTGTTGTTCACATTTTGCTTCATTAACTTTGTCTTTCCTACGTTGATCTTTAGTCCTATGTTGTTTGCATTCTGAGTTAGCTTGTTTATTTTATCTTGCATATCTTTGTGACTGCTTGATAATAGACAAATGTCGTCCGCAAAGTCAAGGTCTTCCAGCACTGTGTCACTGTACTTCATTACTCAAATGAAACTGGCTCAATGTAGCACCGGAGCACTCTTTAGATTCCCTTTAGCCCGTAAAAAAAATTAGTCCCTTGCACTATGTTGACCATCTTTGTCTTATGTTCAACCCTGGATGATGCTTGTATTCAATCTAAAACGCATTTTTATATGCGTATTCACTTATTAATGGTAATATATTTGAAATTAATCAAACTGTGTTATAAAAAATACTGAAAAAAATTGTTACTTGTTTATGCAAATTTCAAGCCATTTGGGAAAACGGCGCGTGAACGACTGCCAGTCGTAAACACTCATACATATTTAAAGCAGATAATATACAAGGGGGGGGGGACATGATCGTTGTCGTATTTCTTGTTTGAACGCGCTAGACTTGTAAGTAGAGACAGCTCGGGCCGTGTTAACAGTCAACATAATACAAACTAAAGTTCTGATATAAGCTTGGGCGATGTTAACAGTCAACATAATACAAACTAAAGTTCTGATATAAGCTTGGGCGATGTTAACAGTCAACATAATACAAACTAAAGTTCTGATATAAGCTCGGGGCGTGTTAACAGTCAACATAATACAAACTAAAGTTCTGATATAATCTTGGGCGGTGTTAACAGTCAACATAATACAAACTAAAGTTCTGATATAAGCTTGGGCGGTGTTAACAGTCAACATAATACAAACTAAAGTTCTGATATAAGCTTGGGCGGTGTTAACAGTCAACATAATACAAACTAAAGTTCTGATGTAGGTGCTATAACAAGGTGGTGGCTTTGGTGATCATGTCCCTTCACAGCGTTTTGTTCATCTACTTTATTATGTAAGGAGTAGATAACAAAGCAAGCAGTTGCCCGGTTTGATTGGCAACCCCACTGGCCAGAGACGGGCTTTTACGGAAATGTGCAGTCCTGTGAGTTCGTCGCTGACCAGTTATATAAGACGAGAAGATAGAAGTTGAAGAGGTCGGGATTCTATATGCAGAGCAGGTTAGAGGCCAGCGACCGTTGGGGGCCGTGTGATTGTTCAGGCGTGAATGAGGGAAGTCATTCGTTAGATATGAATAGATATGTGTAGTTTAACTGTGTGCGTTTTACAATCAAAGCTGAACCCATAGTGTTCAAGGAAACGTTTTAATGATTTGATGAAACATATCGGCAGATATTTAACATCACGTACATAAGATTCATTCTGATTCTTGCTACTTTGTAAGTCGACATTTTGTGTAAATACAAGAGATCATGATTTCATGAAGGATTGTTATTTCGTGTTCCTATTCATTGGTGTAAAGTGTCAATACGTAAGGTGTGAACGTATAGTATAACCACCCTTCAAATACTTGGTATAACAACGATATAAAAAAAAAGTTTGAACATCTTCCCCTTCAATCAAATATCATATTTTCCTACAATAACACATGTTGTTACATGGCCAAATGTCGCCCTGTTCTCTCTCTCTCTCGTCTTTTTCCTCTTTCTGTCTTCCGTCTCTTTTCGTTACTCTCTCTCTCTCTCTCCTCTCTCCTTTCTCTCTCCCCTCTCTTCTCTCCTTTCTTTACTCTCCTCTTCTCTCCAGATTCTGTCACAGAATGTTCCCTCTTATCTATGGAAATTGTTTAAATCCAACCCAAAGTGTAGCCAACACTTAAACAACGCATGTCTTCCTAAACCTCATATGTTGTCTTCCCATCTATATCTCTGTCTTCCTCTTGCTCTTTTCCCTTCCACTTTTCTTTCTAGTATGGCCTTTAGTATATTGTTATGTCTTTTGGTATGGCCAAAGTATTTTGTTTTCTTCATCTTTATTTCTTTGAGAAACACTACACTACACTACACTACACTACACTACACTACACTACACTACACTACACTACACTACACTACACTACACTACACTACACTACACTACACTACACTACACTTTTATTTACCTCCTTCCAACTTCTGAACTATCTTCCATGTATTCTGGTTATTATTTTCTCGTGTTTCAAACTCTTTTTTGGCGATTATTTTGCCTTTTTTTCAAATTTATGTCATTAAAACAGTCGCTGATTTATACACTACGCTGGTGAATTATGCTTCGCTAGGGCATCAGTCTCAATTAGTCATCGTTTGCATGTCCCTTGCGGAACTTTGCCTCCCTAACATCTCTCCTGTAGGCCTCTCGGTTGTGAGCAAGATGCCCTGCTGCTGATACATCCATCTGCAGATTATCAACGATGTCTTGCAGCCATCTTCGCCTTGGTCTTCCTCTCTTTCTTTTAGGGCATAAATCTACTGCACAAAAAGTGTTCCAGTTTAAAATGCTAACAGAACGTCCAGAATTGTTTTGATATTTACAAAGGGATTTATTTCCTTTGTGTGGGGGTTGGGGGGAGGGGGGGACTACTGTTCCTTCCTCTTCTATTCTGATGGACGCTTTCTGTGGTTTACTTTCTGTTCAAGTACAGCACGTCATCGTGTTATCACGCCCACCGGTGAAAGTAGACCTACAAATCAGTTTTCTCTTAAATTCCCTCATTAATAAATTTCCTGCATTTCCTTAGTAAATACTTTAGTGAAGTCTTGTCTTGTCTTGCCTTGTCTTGTCTTGTCTTGTCTTGTCTTGTCTTGTCTCCTTCCTCATATACCTTTCGGTGTCGATGTGACAAATGGACGTCTTGATAGGGTTCGACGATTTGCTTCATATAATGTGATATTTACTGCTTCTGTAATTTCCTCTCTCCATCTCCTGTGTGGCCGGCCTCTTCCTCTGTTACCTACAAGTCTTAGTGTGAATGTTGTCTGTGATACACTGTCTGGCGGTAACCATGTAACATGGCCAAACCATTTGACTTGCTGTTTCTGGATACAGTGTAATACTGGTGTTGCCCCAACCTTTGCCCTGATGGTGTCATTATTTATTTGGTCTCTTATTGTCACATTTAGTATTCTCCTTAAACATCTCATTTCTGTCGTGATGATTTTTGTTTTGTTCCTGGCTGTTAGTGTCCATGTTTGACATTGATAGCATAGAGTTGGGAGAAAAATTGTGTTGTACAGCGCCCTTTTTGTTTCAGTTGTGATGTTTTGTTTTTTGGTTTTTTTTTTCAGTAAAGGACTCGTTTGTCCAGTGACCTCATTTGCTTTATTGCATCTGTTCTGAGTCTCAGCGTCAAATTTCCTTGAGGATGATATTACCATTTTTTAAAAAAATCGAACAAGGTACAGGAAAGGAGCATTTCCTTCATTCCAAAAACAAAACTTGTAGGTTATGTAACTTTTGAGTGCTCAGAGCAATAATTAGGCAAAGTCAAAATAAAATGAAAAATACCGCATTTCTAACTTAACCCGTATTTTTTACATTATCTCTCTCTCTCTCTCTCTCTGAACCTTAAGTGCCCAGGGCACATGGGGCTTCCGCAAGGGTTTTCCACAAATGCCTGTCCTTCGCCTTTTTTTTCTGCTCTTGCCCAGGTGAGCCCTCTATTGCTCAACATCCTTTCTGTTGTTCTTCTCCATGTCTCTTTTGGTCTACCCTTACTTCTGCTCCCATGTGGTGTCCATCTTAGTGCTGTTTTTGGTAGTGAGTTGTCAGTCATTCGTAGCACATGTCCCAACCATCGCCAGCGTATTTCCTCAATAATTGTTGTCAGTGGTTTCATCTGCATTTCTGCTAATAAGATGTTATTTCTTATAGTGTTTGGCCAAAATATTTTTCTAATTCTTTTTTACATTATAGAGTAAGTTTTTCCCACTTTTTTTTCTGCCATAAGGTCTCGTCAAAATTTATTTTGATGGAGCCTGGAAATTACTTCGGGAGTGAAAGGGTTAAAACGTTATATATATATATATATACTTTTTAAAAGTTAATTCAGTCACTCCAGGTCTGTGGCTATTGTATCTCTGGGTCAGCTGAGATGTGGGTCAATGGATCACACAAGTTGAATCTTATTATTATTATTATTATAATATTCCATCTTTTGGCGATATTTCTGTATCTTAACATTATCAAGTACAGAGGATCATTAATTGTATCTTAAAAATAAAGAGACTAATTGTATCCAGACTACAACAAGAATTTTCTTTTTTGAAAGAAAGAAACACATGAACTTTTAACTAACATGAATAACTTACACCCTTCTACAGATAATTAATCATATCATACATGGATAATTTTCTACAGCTAATTAATCATATCACAATTCCAATGAGCTTCTTGTATAAGAGAACAGTGACAAGGAATATAAAAGAGCTAATTATTAATAATCCCTTTCCAAAAGGGGGGCGCAGGCGCTGAAAAGAGGTGGGAAACCTTGGCTAAGAACTACCTACCTTGAGTGAGGGTCATGACGGTTTTGAAGCTGGTGATGTAGGTGATGGCGGCTATGCACTGGTAGCGGTGCTGGTCCAGGTAGTCGTGGAGGTAGTGGTGCTCACGAGTGCGAAGATTCAGGGACTTGTTCACGTACATGAGGCTGATCGTCTTCGGCGATGCGCGCGACCTGGTCAATGGTTTTGAAAGTTTCAGTGTGTGAGGGCATGGTATTTGCCTGTGCTAGTTCGTGCGATTTATGAGCTGAGAAATCTTTACCTTCCAAATGTTTCTGTCGCTGTTGACTTGTGCTAGGGCAGAGATCCTCCTCCTCCTCCTCTTCTTCTTCTTCTTGTCTACCTGGAACTGTGAGCTGATATTCTTTGCAGCTGATGTGGTAAAGATGTTGAGGCAAAGCATTGTGTCGGACTGGGAATGGGTTATGGCTGCTATTATTTTTTCTTCAGTCCCTGCGTGGAGCTAAAACAGCAAGGGATATGCAGTATTCTTTTGAACAGGCTCCACCACCAAGGGGATTATGGCCATCCCTGCCCCGTTAGCCAGGCTAGACCTGTTACTGGGGATACCAACAGAGAGGCGAGACAAGGGTCTTTTTCGGCTATGTTTCGCCAACCTTGACGCTGGATTGTCAGACATGGGTCGCTGATTGTCAAATCGGACACCCACCCACCACCACCCCAACCCCGAACTCTGCTGACATGGATATATAACGAATGCTGCGACGCTTAATTCCTGGAGACTGCTTTACGTTTCCAACCAAGAGGATCTCTGCCAGACAAGTGCCATTTTTTGTGTGTGTTTGTGTTGCTTTGTCAATTTCATCGTCCTTGATGAAGGCATATCGCTGAAATATTGGTTTGTTACTGTTCGTTTTACATTTCCAAGTTCTCATCTCATTGTCTCTTTTGCCATTCCTTGAACCTGCACGTTTTTCTGTTCTTTTTTTTTGTGTGTGTATGTGTGAAAGTTCGCCATACACTTTGACCGGTTCTGCTTTCTGGTGCTAACTAACTTGGGTTAGCGACCACGTTTCTTGCAGTAGTAAGTGTCAATCTCAAGTTCCTTACAGCAATAAGTGTCAACCTCAAGTTCCTTACAGCAATAAGTGTCAACCTCAAGTTCCTTACAGCAATAAGTGTCAACCTCAAGTTCCTTACAGCAATAAGTGTCAACCTCAAGTTCCTTACAGCAATAAGTGTCAACCTCAAGTTCCTTACAGCAATAAGTGTCAACCTCAAGTTCCTTACAGCAATAAGTGTCAACCCAAGTTCCTTACAGCAATAAGTGTCAACCGTGGCGAAGTGGTTAGTGCACTGGTCTCTCATGGCGAAGGTCGGGAGTTCGAATCCAGCCGGCGGCACCCCAGTCACCCAGCTGTAGAAATGGGTACCCGACTTCTTATGGAGTTGTGGAAGGAAAGGCGGCCAGGCGTGATACTGACCATATCACCCTCTAGCGTGCTGACAGGTCAAGGAAAATATGGGCACTAACATCATATCCCTATGTGCCTCTAAGGCATGTCAGGGTTACCTTTACTTTTTTTTTTTTACCAAGTTCCTTACAGCAATAAGTGTCAACCCAAGTTCCTGCAACGTTTTGTATGATCTACACATAGTTCTGTTGTTATTCACACATAGTTCTGTCGTTATTCAAACACAGTTCTGTTGTTACTGACACATATTTCTGTTGTTATTCAGACATAGCTCTGTTGTCATTCACTCAAATCTGTGTCTTCTTCTCCCATCTCACCCACTGTCAGCTCCAGCACAGGATCACAATCACGGGTACCCGATGTTTAACGTGAAAACATCTGTATACCTTAATGCACCCACAGTCTTGTATAAACCGCATTCTAGTGTGCTTCGTCCTGTAGATATTTTTCTGATTTCAGATGTAGATTCCCCCCCCCCCCCCCCAACATTGTGTACTCCGTGTACATTTTTGTGTGATTTTGTTGATTACAGCTCCATGTTAGTGGGTCTGCAGGCTACAATCTACCCATTCGAATTTGAATCAATTTCAGCCACGGTCACGCCTATGTCTTTTCCCCTTCCTTTGAGTTCACAGAACAGAGGTCAAGGACATTATGCAAACTAACTGGGTCGTGTATATTTCTAGAAATTTTCCCCACCGCTTTTTTTTTTTTTGGGGGGGGGGTGCAATCACCGGGTCATCGGTATGATCCAGCATAGTGGATCTTTATCTGTATCTTGCACTGTAGGCAGAAGGAGTCAATGATTCTGTTACTTTACTCTGGATTGAAAAAACCTAACCGCGTGTTACCTCCCCTGGTTTGGCTTCGACATAAACCGATAGAAAAATGTACGCTTTCTATGAAGAATATAAGACAACCGTCGACCACTGAACGCCTAATACAGTTACAAGGGAATAAAATATCTTCAAAGAACACCTCATAAAAGCATCCAGGCTCGTATCTCCTATTTAGTAAGTTTCACTAAAGCGGTTATCCAAATTAGGAAGTCTTACAATGAGACAGCTGAATATGACGCCTCTTAGAATGAAATACAAAAAAAAAAAAAACAACAACAACGCATCTTACAATGAAGTACCTAAAAACGACGCATCTTACAAGGAAATACCTAAATATGACACATCCAGATCTATTATGATTGTCTACAAATGACGCACTGTCTGGTAGATCGATGGGGTAGATACAAGGCATCGTCCGTATGTTGTCATCTGATTTCAGAGCAAAGTTCCAAGGCCTGGAAGAAGGGAGATAATAAATATAAATAGCATATATAACAGCATTTATTCAAATGTGAGAAGTACAATGATCTGGTCAAGCAACTGAGGCAGGGGGCAGGAATCAGGGCAAAAGTGATAGCTGTAGAAGTGGGAGCAAGAGGATTCGTAGCAACATCACCATATGACCTATGTAAGCAACTGGGCATAAAGGGACAAGCAAGAGCAAGGGCATTGAAAAGCCTTTCAGAAACAGCAGAAAAGGCCTCATGCTGGCTGTGGAGTATGCGAAACAAGCATTGGGAACATAAGTAATTTCATTTGCCACAATCAATACAAGAAGATAACAGTGATTTAGGTTGGTGGACAAAAGTAACAGAAAAATGGACCGAATCAGTTTGAACCAGGTGCGTTTGGAGCGGGTCTGGAAGACACCTGTAGTCAAACTAACCTGGGGAAAGGACACATGATGATGATGATGATGAGGCCTAGCAGGACCAAATGACATGAGATCATCATCATCATCATTATTATTCATCATCAGGTGCCGTGCCGACTGGCGTTGGCTATTATGCTTCTCCAGAGTACCCGATCCTTCATGCAGGCCATCAGCTCAGTTGGTGATCTCCTCTCACACCATCCCGTCAGACTGTCCAGTATAATTTCTCTTGGTCTTTCTCTTGATCTTCTTCCTTCTATTTTTCCTGTTGTTATAATATTTTCAATGCCCCCTCTTCTCATTGCATGTCCTATGAAAGTACATTGTCTCTCTCTGATCTTTCTGACAAGGTTTTTTGTCTCTCCAGCTCTTCTCATACATTCTTCATTAGTTATTTTTGCTGTCCAGGGGATTCGCAACATTCTTCTAATAAACCACATTTCTGCTGCTTCCAATGATTTTTGTGCAGACTTGCCTATTGTCCATGATTCACTTCCATATAACAAGACAGGTTCAATATAGCATTTTAGGACTCGTTTTCTAACATTCATTGATAAAGATGTGTTAGCTAATATGTTTCTCATTCTCTGAAATGCGGTCTTTGCTTGGCCTATTCTGTTCCTAATTTCTGTTCTGCATTTCCCATCTGAAGTTATTACTGCTCCAAGGTATTTGAATTTCTGCACCTGCTTTAAAATAGTTCCGTTTAATTTAATACTGCATGCTGGTGGATTCTGTTTCTTAGATATAACCATGACATGAGAGCAAAGGTGGAAAAGGTGCAAGGTTCAGTCTCTCTCTCTCTCTCTCTCTCTCTTTCTCTCTCTCTCTCTCTTTCCCTCGCTCTTTCTCTCTTATCTCTCGCTCACACACACAGACATCTTAGGCATCTAATTTCACATGTAGATATTTTATTTTCTTGTTTCTTGGCTGGTGCCCACGCTTGGCATTGGTAACACAGCGTTGGCATAAATAAATTACTTGTCTCTTGGCTTCGACTGGGGTGTTAGGGTGAGAGAGCAGCGGCGGGGACAGCCGGTGTGTAACGGCATTTGCTCTTTGTGCTCTAAATTCACTGGATCACACAGAAAACGGCTGGCTAAAAGGGGCCCTGGTGAAGCCGCGACAGACCTAGCAAGCCGACGGTGAACTTTCTCTTGCCACAAATTTAATAAATAATATTTTTTTTTTAAAAAACGAACTGACTTAAACGGAAAACGGACCGGCAATATAATCATTCATCACGTAAAATCACATCAAAGTTATTCACAGAATTACACACACACACAAATTCATTTCACAAAGTACTAAGTACGGATGTGAATGTTTCTGACAGACATCTACGACGTAGACATCAGAGACAGAGTTGGGGGAGAGAGGGAGGGAGGGGCCGCGCGACCTGAGACCAATGTTCCCTCTAAGGGGTTGCAGTCTTCGTGCAAAATGTTCAGCTCATGTGCAAAAAAAATATTGTGTGTGCAATGTGCGTAAAACAACGTAATATACAATATATATATATATATATATATATATATATATATATATATATATTGTAAAGGTAAAGTACGCCTGTACATTTAATAACAGGATAGACCAGGATAGTGGAAATTCATCTGCCCTTCTATTCTCTGTGTGCCCACTTTGCCTCGTCACGATTCTGCTACTGTGCTACCGAAACAACGCGATAAAAGACCAGTTGAAACATCCGATCCGAAAGTCATTTCTCAGCAAGAAAGAAACAGTAAAGGAAAAAAAAATCATGCAACATCGTTGTATTTTTCTTGATCGCAATTATAGCACGAAGTAACAACATCTAGAAAACTGGAAAGTAAAAGTAGCAGTTTCTTTTGCGTGGCTCCAAAAATGATGTGCGCGGTATGATTTTTTTTTCTGCGCGTGGCTTATGTGGAACAGTGCCTGAGACATAAAACAGATTAATGACCAGAACTACTTCATACGAAACAAACAGGCATCCTTGTCAGCCAGTATTTATTCACAATAACTATACTACTATACTACAAGAGCTTAATATTGAAGAAGGCTGGCTAGTAAAGAGGATTAAAGAGAGAACACTTAAATATTTTGGACATATTAAACGTCATGATAATTTAGAGAAGACCGTAATGGAAGGATACATAATGGGGAAAAGAAAAAGAGGAAGGCCAAAACGAAGATGGCTGCAAGACATCGCTGACGATCTGCAAATGGATGCAACAGCAGCAGGTCATCTTGTTCACAACCGAGAGGCCTACAAGAGTGCTGTTTGGGAGGCAAAGTTCCGCAAGGGACATGCAAATGAATGAATGAATGAATGAATGAACGGTTGTTCTGCTTGGTTACTTGCCTGAATGTTTTATTATAGCACACTTTGGTTACTTGCCTGAATGTTTTATTATAGCACACTTTGGTTACTTGCCTGAATGTTTTATTATAGCACACTTTGTTTACTTGCCTGAATGTTTTATTATAGCACACTTTGG
The DNA here is from genome assembly GCA_009760885.1 of Achatina immaculata. Classification (NCBI taxonomy): domain Eukaryota; kingdom Metazoa; phylum Mollusca; class Gastropoda; order Stylommatophora; family Achatinidae; genus Lissachatina; species Lissachatina immaculata. The sequence continues at coordinate 29,575,702 of CM019693.1, read as the reverse complement.
TTACTTGCCTGAATGTTTTATTATAGCACACTTTGGTTACTTGCCTGAATGTTTTATTATAGCACACTTTGGTTACTTGCCTGAATGTTTTATTATAGCACACTTTGGTTACTTGCCTGAATGTTTTATTATAGCACACTCTGGTTACTCTGAACCCTGCTCCGCCTATTGACCCAGCGAAGAGGTACATTATTTGTCCCGCGGTCTGTCTGTTTCTATATAGTTCACGTCATTCTAACTTCCACGTGATTAGGTCACTTGATACATAATTGATTATTCTTCTTCGTGTTAACTTATTATTTTCATCTATCTTTCCCTGTCCTTTCCTTCTAAAAGACTTATTCCTTGGACGGAGAAATTAACTGCTGCACTGCTCTTGCGGAGATGGTGTAGTAATTATTGCACTCTTATGTTCCCACTAAGCTGAGCCGCAGCGCGGCCAGGCACACAAAAATGTCATGCCGTGCACGAACTTGTATATGCTGCGCCAAAATTAATAAAACTGATATTTTTATTTTTCAGTTTCCTGATACTGCTTTGAGCTTTAGTAGCGCTGAATAGTGATATATGAATTTGTTTTACCGATTTCTTTTCACTTTTTTTTTGTGCTATGAGAACTTTAAATTGTACTTTGTAATTCGACTTATAACGCAGATGTGCCAACAAAATTATATATATATATATTTTTTTGAGAATATATTTGCACAGTGGTCGAAAATTTTGCCCACGAACCACAAAACCTTAGAGAGAACTTTGGTGGACTCTCCTGTCCACCAGAAGATTCTCGTTCAGTTCAGTACTGGTCGGTGATGATTTTTTCTTCCCCCCCCCCCCCAAACCGACCAGAACCGGGGTCTGACCTAGCCTCAAAAACCGAGGAACTGGGGGGATCTACCCGGGAAAATAAAGCCAGCGGGGGCAGGTCCTGGCCGGCCTACTTCTTGCTACTGCCTTGAAATGTGAGAGCAACGAACACTGTACCTCCCTGTGGCATACAAATGCCAAGGGACATATTTTATTTATACATGGGCTGCTTGTGGCACCTTCTTGCTGTGGTCATTCAAGCATGAATAAAACGGCACAATCCATCTCTTTTTTAAATCAACATCATCGTGCGCTTTCCCACAAAATGTACAATGAACATTTATAAATATTTGAATCAATCTCATTGAAAAACTCTCTATAATTTCCAGCTTTCGTTCCGCCTAAAGATGGCACACACTGAGACGCGCATAAAGGTGAAGGTGATAAATTAATTAACAGAACGGAAAGAATGTGCACAGCTCTTAGTCTTATGATGGCTATTGATGCAGTATAAAGATAGTGGAATTTTTCAAAGTATGAATCTTAACAGCATGCGAAGAAAGAAAGAAAGAAAGAAAGAAAGAAAGAAAGAAAAATAAAAGAAAGAAAAGGAAAGAAAGAAAAGAAAAGAAAGAAAAGAAAAGAAAGAAAGAAAGAAAGAAAGAAAGAAAGAACCCGTCAGTTAGAGCAATGTTTCTCAACCTTTTTTTTTCACCCTTGGTCCTCTTCTAACTTAGCATTTTTTCTGTGGACCTCCTCCCACCACCCCCACCTCCACCACCCCACCTTCCACATCCTCCCCGTTCCATAACTGGTGAAAGAAATAGCCACGTGCAATACACTTGCCTTGTAAACAGACTGACTATATGTTTCTATCTGTACTGTGTTTATTAATGCACCTTACAGTACAGTTACATACACCTGCCTTGGAAACAGACTGACTATATGTTTCTATCTGTACCGCGTTTATTACTGCAGCTTATAGCACAAAATTACATACTCAATTTTATTGTTAGTGGATTTTATTACTTTGGTCAACGTGACACTTGAGCTTGGTGAAATGATGCAACTTTTTTTTTTTAATGCCAGGTTCCAATGAGGTAAGTTATAAGCGAAGATCACGCAGGTTCACTACGTCTAGGCGTGAGCGCGTGTGTGTTAACAGCTAACTCACCCGACTATAACCTGACCCCACCAAATATGACGTGGGAAACGCGGTGAGTAAGAGTTCTCCCTTCTCTCAAAGCCCTGGAGACGTTTTGGAAACTTCAATGTTTACCCCCCAAAAAGAATGTTTTTCTCGTTTCAAAGTTGCTCGGGCTTCCACATGGTTCAGTAGGTGGATGGGCACTTCCTGGAATGTTACGTCAATATCACCAGCATTCACCACTAATGGATCCAGCATCCACGCTGGAATATCCATATCCAGCAGATCACGGAAGCGAGCTTCCCTGTCATATTTTAGGCTGCTTCAAATGATCCACATACATGGGTATGTCGTCATCTTTTAAGTCAGAACTTATCGCTGTCGGATAAAGAAAATAGGGCAAGTTCGCCACGTCCGATATTGTTTGTGTACAGTTCTATTTTTCCCAGAAATGCCGTAATAATTTCTTTACAAGATAAAAGGGCAACAGTTGTTTTCCCTGCAGTCGCTTGTTTAACAAGTTAAGTTTTTCAAAAATATCATTCATTCATTCATTCATTCATTCATTCATTTGCATGTCCCTTGCGGAACTTTGCCTCCCAAAACAGCACTCCTGTAGGCCTCTCGGTTGTGAGCAAGATGGACTGCCGCTGCTGCATCCATTTGCAGATCGTCAACGATGTCTTCAAAAATATCACAGAGATAAAATATGTCACATTTAGTCCAGGTGATCTCTCTTTTTTTGTAATTTGTTTTAGCACTGAAAAATGTCACAACAGTGTCCTACAAAGCACAAATCAATGAAGGCAGTCACCCTTCGGTAAGCACCGGACTTCTGTACGCAGTAATATTTAAAAAAAATAGTAAAAGCTTTATCACTGCCTTCACAAAACTGTCCAAACATACGATCTTGAAGTACTTTCCATTTTATGCAGTTAAACTGCCCTTTTTTAATGACACTTAGAGACTCATGCAAGCGTCCAGCCAGTTTTAAAAAAATCAAATGCTGCCGGTGAACCAGACAGTGAACACAGACTTCTGGGATATGACGTTTCAATAATGACGTAAATCCTCTATATCTACCTGTCAGTAGCACACGCCAGAATGTTTTCTAAAAGGATATCATTTCCAGTGAAATAACTCTTTAATTTTTCAACAAAAAAAACTGTTTCACCTCTAGCGTCCGTGTTAAGCTTTCAAGCGAAAAGGATTTCTTCTCTAAATTTATCTTAATCCAGTTATCTAACTACCAAAAATAGCACTAAGATGGACAACACAGGGGAACAGAAGTAAGGGTAGACCAAAAGAGACATGGAGAAGAACAACAGAGGGGATGTTGAGCAATAGAGGGCTCACCTGGGCAAGAGCAGAAAAAAGGCAAAGGACAGGCATTTGTGGAAAACCCTTACGGAAGCCCCCATGTGCCCTGGGTACTTAAGGTTCAGAGAGAGAGAGAGAGTTATCTAACATAAGCCACCAGTGACGTTATGTTATCTGGGAAGCATATTTCATCAACCTGCGGAGAAAAACTTAACTTTTAACTGGGAAAAACTTAACCTACTTTTTTAAACATCGTCTGCCATTTCACCAATACGACTGAACACTGATGAGCTCCTCCAAGGACTGGATTCACTAATTTCACGAGCATTTTGGTTGATGACAGGTAAAATCACAACAGACAAGCTGGTAGCACTAGAGATTCATCTGTTATGTGGGGGACTGGCTATTTTGTTATCAGTTTTGAAATCTTGTAAGATGTCTAATTTAGGTGATTCAGAACATGCATTTCTTTCCCTGCAGATCTAGTTTCAAGTTGATCTCGCAACACTTTGAAATATTTCAACGGTTTCTCTCTCTCTTGTTTGCATGTTATATTCTTCATAGACAATAATATATCATATGTACATAGCATCTGCTTTGTTCCATAATAACTGATTTCCATACACGCTAGTAGATAGTCACAGTTCTGACAACATAACGTACAACAGCTTTATGTTGGTATATGGCGCTCTATAACTTACCACAGCTTTACGCTGGTATATGGCGCTCTATAACTCACCACAGCTTTACGTTTGGTATAGGGCGCTCTATAACTTACCACAGCTTTACGCTGGTATAGGGCGCTCTATAACTTATCACAGCTTTACGCTGGTATATGGCGTTCTATAACTTACCACAGCTTCACGTTTGGTATATGGTGCTCTATAATTTACAGTTTTACGTTTAGTATATGGCGATCTATAACTTACCACAGCTTTACGTTTGGTATATGACGCTCTATAACTTACCACAGCTTTACGTTTGGTATATGCCGCTCTATAACTTACCACAGCTTTACGTTTGGTATATGACGCTCTATAACTTACCACAGCTTTACGTTTGGTATATGACGCTCTATAACTTACCACAGCTTTACGTTTGGTATATGGCGCTCTATTACTTTATAAATTCTCATCGGCGAACTTTACTCGGGTTCTTGTTCTCGTTGCTCTCCTCAGCATCGCTTCATCTGCTCTCATCTGGCCCCCTCTGTCCGTCCGTCCTTTTCTAACTAGTCTCCCATCCTTATTTATTTATCATCCGTCTTTCTGCGACCCGTCTGGGCTCTGGTTAAGTATGAGTGTTTTACCCAATGGGTCTAGCCAGAGTCGACTGTGCGGCCTTAGGTGTCCTGGTCTAATCATCCTTACTTGTAAGTGTATGTATTTAGTCGTCTGCCGGGCCATGTTTGTTTCCTTCCTATTTATATAGGTGGATGTCTGAGCTGCGAAGTGGTTAGTGCACTGGTCTCTCATGGCGAAGGTCGGGGGTTCGAATCCGACCGGCGGCACCCCAGTCACCCAGCTGTAGAAATGGGTACCCGACTTCTTCTGGAGTTGGGGAAGGAAAAGGCAGCCAGGCGTGATACTGACCATATCACCCTCTAGTGTGGTGACAGGTCAAGGAAAATATGGGCACTAACACCATATCCCTATGTGCCTCTAAGGCATGACAGGGTTACCTTTACTTTTTACTATTTATATAGGTACTTAGTTTGCGTATTCTTTTCGGCGTCCTCCTTATTTTGCCTGTCGCAATATTACGGACTGTAAACCCACCCCTTTCTATCACTTGTCTTCCTCCACCTCTTCTTTACGATTGGCTCTATCGGCGTATCCTTTGTGTGGCCCGCGTGGTCCATGTGCATCTTCTAAGACACCCATTTCTCTGTTTCCTACTTCTGGAGGAGGCCATATTAAGATAAGTTCTTCGTTTAGTTATTTGGTTTTTTTTTTGGTCTCGTTGTGCATGTAATCCTCTAAAAAGGCTCACGCCGAAATATCGGATGTTGTATGTTTTTCATTTATACATTCTCATACTTTCTATTCGTTTTTTCTCACTTTACTCACTCCCTCTGTCACTTTGTAAAACTACACCATACACCTCTATCTACCTTTATTATTTAAACCAGTTTTACTGCAGTCGCCTCCCTTTTATCTGACTATAAACGTGCTCCGGTTCTCAAGTAGCGACGACGCAAGGTTCCCTGTTTCGGATATAGATAGGGAAGAATAACGGATATATTCTCTGACATCAACAACACAGTATTTACAGTAACAGTACATTTTGATTTTCTGTGGCTCCCTCAACAAATTCTGTAGCTCCCCTTTTTAAAAATGTTTTTCCCCTATGGCCCCTTTAAACTATTCCGTGGTCTCTCTGTGGGCCAAATGTCGCCAGGTTGAGAAACGCTGAGTTAAAGGATGCCGCTCTGAAAGTCAGGGCAAATGAAAAAAAAATCTAGAGCATCTCCAGGAAAATGTTCAATGCATAAAACTCCACATTAAGTCAAAGAGAATTTATATACTTCTCTATAAAACTCCACATTAAGCCAAAGAGAATCTACACACTTCTCTACATAAAACTCCACATTAAGCCAAAGAGAATTTATACACTTCTCTACATAAAACTCCACATTAAGCCAAAGAGAATTTATACACTTCTCTACATAAAACTCCATATTAAGCCAAAGAGAATTTATACACGTCTCTACATAAAACTCCACATTAAGCCAAAGAGAATCTATACACTTCTCTACATAAAAATGGAATCCCACTGGCTGTATCACTCTTCTAATGGTCTGTGGAATAGCATGGAAGATGTGAGAACTGACCAAATGGCAGTTCAAGACAAGTGAACTGATATGACATACTATGAACTGCTGAAAAGGTAAGGCTGGTTATGACGGATCACTAAAGAAAGAAAATGAAGAATTATCATGATCAGAGTCTATTATAACAGCACATAGTTACTTCTCTCTTACCTACATTCCAGTCCCCCTCTTCAAATTCTCTCTAGACTTACTTTGCTGCATCTGTATTAGCTGCATTCTAATCTCTCTCTCTTCTTTAGTTTCTATTCGTGTCTTGCTACTTCTAACCTTTGTTACATTAAACGTCATGAGAATTTAGTGAAGACAGTCTTGGAAGGGTACATAAAGGGGAAAAAGAAAGGAAGGAAGATCAATGTGATCATCGTTGATGGTGCATCAGCAGAAAGCCATCTTGCTTACAACAGAGGGGGCCTACAGAAGAGCTGTTAGGGAGGCAAAGTTCCGCAAGGGACATGTAATTGACTGACCGAACTTTTGTTACATTCCAGTCTTTCTCTTCATCTGTTTCTTCAGACTTTGCTTGGCTAGGTCTGTCTTAACTTACATTCCAGTATCTGTTTTAACTTCTGGTTTTTCAGACTTACTTCTCAACATAAGTGCTTTTTGGATCGCTGAAGTCTGGGGACAAGAGGAAGTTCTCCGTGCTGCAGATACTGTGGTCAGAGAGTTCAAGCGGCCATTGTTGAACGTTGCTCAGTCGATACCGCAAGACACTCTCAGCTGGCAAGTCGTAATACATGCATAGAAACCTCGGGTAACATCCGTTCTGTGAAGGAAACATAACAATATGGTAGAAGTCTATCAGTCTATCGTTACAAAAGCGTATCAAAAGATCGAAACTGATAAATTAATTAACAGAAAGAAAGAATGGGCATTGTTTTTACTCCCCTGGTGGGTATTGACAAAGTATAATGGTGGTAAACTTTTCAAAGTATAACATTTTAAATTTTTCATCTCCTTTTCGTGTTTTTATCTGTTGTGATGTTTTTATATGTGATCTATGAAAATGGCTTTTTGCTGAAATATTGGCTTGTCGTGTGTTCTTCATTTATACGTGCTCATCTTATCTTCTGCCATTCTTGTTTCTGCCCACTTTTCTTGCTCAACTTTTTTTTCTGAAACTGAACCATACACCTCCATTTACCTTCATTACTAGAACCAGTTTTACCACAGTTAAATTCTCTTATCTCTCACATAACCAGTTTATTTTTTTTTAATGCAGAGATTTCAGAATTAGTTTAGAATTTCTATTCACAAAACGCATTTAGTCCCTCTCTTTCTTTACAAGGAGGAGACCAAAGAGTTAAGTGTTGAGTTCTTCATTTATTTTTTTTTTTGGTGTGTTTTTATCTGTTTTGTTGTTTTTGTAAGTGACCCTTGAAAAAGGCTTTTGCTGAAATATTGGATTGTTGTATGTTCTTCATTTGGTATGTGCTCATCTTACTTTCTGTCATTCTTGTTTTTGCCCACTTACTTCACTCTTTTTATTTATTTATTTATTTATTTATTTATTTTGTAACACTGAACCATACACCTGTATCTACCTTCATAAATGAGTTATGAAATCTCTGGGTAACAAGTTTTAACCTTTCACGTAATTTATGGATTAAGAAAAAAATTATAAACTATTTTTTAAATCTCTTAATGGAAACAATAAATGGCTTCTTTCAGTCGCTTACCTGGTAAGTACCCCACACTATTGATCTCAGCGCTATCCTCATTTCGGGGTTAAAGGTCACGCAATGTAGGACACCAAGACTTGAGTGATTCACAGAGTTTTCGTGTATCTGTCAAGCAGACAATATCAGCAAACTATGGTTCTCAGTCATGCAGTCATATCCAGGCAGCTGACTGAATACATCAAGAACTTTTAACCTTTCCTTTAAGGCATGACTTCATGTGTCAGTCTGTCAGTCAGTCAGTCAGTCATTTGCATGTCCCTCGCGGAACATTGCCTCTTGTAGGCCTCTCAATTGTAAGCAAGATGCCCTGCTGCTGATGCACTCATTTGCAGTGTACTTTTGAAAATTTAAAAAAAGTAAGGTAAATGTAATCCTGTCATGCCTTAGAGGCACATAAGGATATGGTTTTAGTGCCCATATTTTCCTTGACCTGTCAGCACACTAGAGGGTGATATGGTCAGTATCACGCCTGGCTGCCTTTCCTTCCCCCAACTCCAGACGCCTGGCCGCCTTTCCTTCCCCAACTCCAGAAGAAGTCGGGTACCCATTTCTACAGCTGGGTGATTAGGGTGCCTCCGGCCGGATTCGAACCCCCGACCTTCGCCATGAGAGACCAGTGGACTAACCACTTCGCCACTCAGACATCCACTTTTGAAAATTATGCTACAATTATTCTAGCTGGTTTTTTAAAAATTTTTACTGTAAATTAGACATATACTAAATCTTTTATTCCAAGCCCTTCTCGGTTCAGTATGTTAACATTTAAAAGAAAAAAATCTGTGGATTTGTGTTGAGTGCAGTGATGATAGCTTTTCTTTTTAAGTGTCAACATTTTTAAACCTATGGGTTTTTCCTGAATCCAGTGAAGATAAATCTTTAAAACGTTAACATTTCTAACCTAATGACTTGCCGTGAGTGCAGTGACGATAAGTCTTTAGATGTTAACATCTTTAATCTACGGATCTGAGCGGAGTGCAGGAATGATAACTCTAATGTTAACATTTTTTTAAATACAGTCTGAGTGCAGCTATGACAATTCTTTAACATTTTAATTTCTAAATGAGAACAGCAGCCAGGGGTAGATGAAAATAGTTGCAGATGTTGCTTGTTCAGGTTTACACAGCCTTTGAAGTTTATTCAAAGACCAGCTGGGGTTACCATGAGCACATAACTCGAGAACCACTAATTGCACGTAATTTATGTTACAAATAAGAAGACAAGGATTCAGTGATACAGAAGATACCCATAGAAAGCAAAGGGTCGACAATCAAAACATGGGAGGTAATTTGGTTTGAATAAGCGTGACAAAGATTAGAGAGAGAGAGGGAGAAAGAGTGAAAGAAAGATAAAGCGGGAAGGAGAGAGAAAAAAGAGAGAAAGAGAGAGAGAAAGAGAAAAAATTAAAAAGAGAAAGAAAAGGAAGGAGATAGAAAAAGAATGAAGGAAAAAGAGAAAAAAAAGAGGAAAAAAGAGAACGAGAGAGAAAGAATGAAAGAGTGGGAGGGAGAAAAAGAAAGAGAGAAGAAAGCGAAGAGAAAGAGTGAAAAGTGAGAGAGAAAGAGAGGTATAAAGAGCCAGAAAATAGAGAAAGAAAGAGTGAAAGAGAGAGAAAAAAGGTGAAAGAGCGAGAGAATGAATGAAAGAGAGAACGAAATAAGAGAAAGAAAACAGACTGAGCGAAACAGTGAAAGAGAAATGGGCAGAGAGAGAATCAGCGTAAGAGGGGGAGGAAGATATAAACAGAGAGATAGATAGAGATAGAGAGAGAAGGAAAGAAAGAGATAAAGAAAGAGATAAAGAAAGAAAAAGAGAGAGACAGAGAGAGACAGAGAGAAACAGATAGGGACACAGAGAGAGATAGAGAGAGAGAGAGAGAGAACTGAAGGATTTTTTGTGAAGGGACTAATTCTTCTACAAATAAATACTTTGTATGATCTCCCCTCTTTATTTAGCTTATCTCTGCTCTCTAGGGCCCCCGTGTCTCGTTAAAGCCCCTTTTTGTTGACGCACCCGACAGCCGCGAGTGTCATTAACTGCGTGAAAATAGAAACAGCGGCAGTAAAATGTACGAGGGACTAACTGAAATCATGAGGGGAGGAGGACGGTCGCTTTTTTGATTGACAGCAGCGGGCTACCGTCGCTTCCCCGTCGACACAGCTTTAATAGAAAATGGGGTGCTCGGCACAATGTATCGAGGGAAAATAACAGGTGGAAACTGGGGTATGTGATGTACATGGAGCACAAAGACAGTCATCTTAGAACTAACTAGCTAAATTAGATAGATAACACGTTTACTAACCAGTTAAATGACTGACGAACTATACTGTAAAAAAAAAAATGCAAATACGAAGTTCAGATTTAAACTGAAGTCTGCTGATCAGACAAGGGCAAATTGCTTGAAACGTTCACTTGGACATCAGCTTCACGTGCTGACCTGAACTGTAATCAGCAGATGATTCATGAGCACAGAAAAGCGACGCTACCCATTACAGCATTTTTGACAATAACTCATGACAGGTTCACGAGAATCTCCTGAAACTTACTGAACACAAAACTCACTGACCATGTTATTGAGTATCTAAAAAATATTGACGCTCCTCGAATCAATTCATCTGAAAATTCAATGCGCAAGTATGGCTCATCTCACTACAGAACAACGACTCATCATCACTGGACGTTTACAGACTGGACAGTCACAAAGTGTAGTGGCCAGACAATTTAATGTGGTTAGAAGCACTTTTTGTCGCCTTTGGAGATGATTTCAAGAAACTGGCTCAGCTGCAGACCGGCCGCGCAGTAGAAGACCCAAAGTCACAACTCCTGCCGAAGACCGCTTCATACGGCTGCGTCACCTCAGTAATCGATTTGCACCTGCGTCCTCAACAGTCCAGTCAATGACAGCAGCTCGTCGAATTTGAGATCAAACGGTCAGGAACCGGCTCCACGACGCTGGTCTTTTGGCTAGAAGACAATACAGAGGTCCTGTTCTTACGATGAACTCAACAGACAAGTCCGCCAGCGAGACGTGGCGCCAACCAATCTCCGACAGTTGCCTCTTGCACTGCTGGAAGAGTGGGCAGCCATCCCACAACAGATCCAACGTCTAATCGGATCCATGTCAAGGAGATGTCGTTCTCTGATACAGGCCAGAGGAGGCCATACACCTTACTGAAACGGAGGCCTCAGTCGCAAAGAATAAAAGTCCAAACCAAATTTAATGAACATCATTTCATTGTTAAAGTCTTATAAGTTTCTTCATGCCAAGATTGAAACATTAATTATGTAAAATAAAATTTTGATACAAGTTTGAAATTTGGTATCCTTTACGGCTACAGTAGTGTTGCGTTTCTTTTTTTGAACAGTTTAGTTAGCTCTTTCGCCACATCCAGCAGGTCTCTTGTTTAATCAGATTTCTTGTTATTTTCCAGAGCCACATGTCTTTCTAGTTTTGAAGACATTGACTTTTTTTTTCTTTTTTACTTGAATCGTTAGGGCCGGCCGTATAATGACCGTTCATACATACGGCCGAGTTGTGGCCGTTCATACATACGGCCGATGCGCTGTCGGAAAAAAAAGCGATAGCGCTTATAATCTGTTGTGATGGATTTTATGATTAATTTACAAAAAATGTGCATTTATACATCCGTCATAAATTAACAAGACAAGAAATGGATATAAACTAGTGCTCTATGTCATTATTTGGTGAGTACAGAATTCACGTATGTGGGTATATGTGTGTATGTACCTTTTTGCCTGTCGCTGAAAAGCTATTACAGTACGATTCTTCACATAATGTGTTGTGATTCGTGTTCTGTGATTAATTCCAACACTGTTACCATGGTAATCCGCATATTGTCTGTAATTTAAAGTAATGTTAAACATGTTTTTTCATCCTTTAACATGTTATAGCAATGAGTTGTACTTAAGTGTCTGACCTCTGTTTAAAATGACCGATATACGGCCAGAATCCCCCGGGTCCAAACGAGGCCATAAGTCAAAATACGACGTATGTATAGACAAGTATATGTACACTGTGTATAGAGATTTTACGTTCTGTATTTTTTATAAAAGCATTTTGCTGAAATATTGGTTTCTTCTAGCTTTTCTTTTTCTTTTATTACTTCCTGCTGCCACTTATTGTCGTTTCTTTCTTTTTCTTTCTCTTTATCATCTGTGGGAAACTAAACATCTATCGGGGACTTGTATATTGGCATCAACGTTACTTCAGTCATCGTTTCATTCATCTGTAATAGATTTGTGATGGATGGAAAAATCCAAAGGAACAGAGAGATAGACAGAGGCATAAAGAGAGAGAGAGAGTGACGGAAACAGAGAGAGAGAGAGAGAGAGAGTGAAACAGAAAGAAAGAGAGAAAGAAAGTGAAACAGAGACAAAAGGAGACAGAGAGAGAGACAGATAGATAGAAACAGTCAGAAAAAGCCAGAGAGGCAGAGAGACAGAGACGGAAGACAGAGAGGCTGAAAAAGACAGAGAGACAGAGACAGACAGACAGAGTCAGAAAAGGTGGAGAGACAGAAAAAGGTTGAGAGACAGACAGAGAGACAGAGCGAGACAGCTAGAGAGCACACAGAGACAGAGTAAAGCCAGACACAACCAGACAGACTGCACACAACAGCGATGTATGACTGCCCAACGCCCCTGAGCCCCGTGCATTAAAAACACCTTCTTATTCGCCATATTCTAGTGCGCCTCGTCTTGCAGGTAAACATATTTCAATATTACAAGCAGTTTTCAGAACACAAATGACCGCAACTTGACAGCATCTCCTCCTTCTTCATCTTCTTCTGCCTTCGAGGTTGTTGGTCGCGCCAGATCCTGATCCCTGTTAACAGGGAAAAGCCCGCTGTTCTCTCCGGATCCTGATAGGAGCCTCAAGGCTTTTGTCCCACGCGCATGTCCTGAAGCCACGCCTCGCGCCTCAGATCCGCGTGGTTTGGGCACTCTTGAAGAATATGTCCCGGAGAGTGGGCGCTACTGTCGCATGGACATCCGTCTGTGTGAGACATTTGGAGTCGAGGACAGTCATTCGTCTGTGTGAGACATTTGGAGTCGAGGACAGACATCCGTCTGTGTGAGACATTTGGAGTCGAGGACAGTCATTCGTCTGTGTGAGACATTTGGAGTCGAGGACAGTCATTCGTCTGTGTGAGACATTTGGTGTCGAGGACAGACATTCGTCTGTGTGAGACATTTGGTGTCGATGACAGACATTCGTCTGTGTGAGACATTTGGTGTCGAGGACAGACATTCGTCTGTGTGAGACATTTGGAGTCGAGGACAGACATCCGTCTGTGTGAGACATTTGGAGTCGAGGACAGTCATTCGTCTGTGTGAGACATTTGGAGTCGAGGACAGTCATTCGTCTGTGTGAGACATTTGGTGTCGAGGACAGACATTCGTCTGTGTGAGACATTTGGTGTCGATGACAGACATTCGTCTGTGTGAGACATTTGGTGTCGAGGACAGACATTCGTCTGTGTGAGACATTTGGTGTCGAGGACAGACATTCGTCTGTGTGAGACATTTGGTGTCGAGGACAGACATTCGTCTGTGTGAGACATTTGGTGTCGAGGACAGACATTCGTCTGTGTGAGACATTTGGAGTCGAGGACAGACATTCGTCTGTGTGAGACATTTGGTGTCGAGGACAGACATTCGTCTGTGTGAGACATTTGGTGTCGAGGACAGACATTCGTCTGTGTGAGACATTTGGTGTCGAGGACAGACATTCGTCTGTGTGAGACATTTGGTGTCGAGGACAGACATTCGTCTGTGTGAGACATTTGGAGTCGAGGACAGACATTCGTCTGTGTGAGACATTTGGAGTCAAGGACAGTCACTCATCTGACTACACTCCTCCAGTGCTTCGTGCTGAGTTCGCTATGAATTATAAATACCTCATCTTTTTTTTCAATAAATCATATAATGTTTCCTTTTCCTTTATGAAGTTTCAAAAAGTCGTTTACCACGAACACACACACAAAATAATAATAATAATAATAATAAAAACGTCAAACATAACACGATATTAATTATTCTCAGCGGAAATAAAAAAACCTGCCTAAGTTAACCCGTAATTTTATAACTCAGAATCCCCTCCCCGCCCCCCTCAATGGCAAGTGTATACCCTAGTGAGAACTCATATTTCTTTCCATCCCAACAGCGCTGTCTCGTTAAGTTTGAGACTCTATAGAGCCAATTCAGTTTTTGTGGTGAATCTGAAACCGAGGCAGTTGCTCGTTCTTGTAACTAAGCCTGCTGCGGGGGGCCACGTCTGTGGGACATCTCTAACTACAGGATGTCCACTTTCATTTTGTCGCTTGTCTTCTCGGCGGGCGCGAAGATGGCCGGGCAGAGAGGAGAGTCTCATTTGTCTAGACTGAGCAAAAATAGAGCTATCCAAGACCTTATATCCCGCGAGATTCCCCAATTTGTCAAGACTATATCCGATGCCTCGTGCAATTCTCCTAGTTTTTTTTTGTTTGGTCAAGGCTATATCTAATGTCCGTGAGTTGCTCCTAACTTATCAAGACTGTATGCTATGTTCTGTGCAATTCTCCAGTTTGTCAAGACTATGTATTATGTTCCACACTATTCTTCCAGCTTGTCAAGGCTACACTAATTTTCCATATGATGCTTCTGACAAGCCAAAGATAATATGCTATGTGGTGCTCCTAGCTGATCAAAACTATATTACATGTCAAGTGTGGTGCTCCTAGCTGATCAAAACTATGTTACATGTCAAGTGTGGTGCTCGTAGCTGATCAAAACTATGTTACATGTCAAGTGTGGTGCTCCTAGCTGATCAAAACTATGTTACATGTCAAGTGTGGTGCTCCTAGCTGATCAAAACTATGTTACATGTCAAGTGTGGTGCTCCTAGCTGATCAAAACTATGTTACATGTCAAGTGTGGTGCTCCTAGCTGATCAAAACTATGTTACATGTCAAGTGTGGTGCTCCTAGCTTATCAAAACTATGTTACATGTCAAGTGCGGTGCTCTTAGCTGATCAAAACTATATTATATGTCAAGTGGGGTGCTCCTAGCTGACCAAGACTATATTATATGTCAAGTGCGCTGCTCCTAGCTGATCAAAACTATAGTATACGTCAAGTGCGGTGCTGACCAAGACTATATTACATGCCCCGTACGACGCTCCTAAGTGGCCGAAACCGTATGGTATGTCCCGTGTGGTACTCTTAACCGGTCAAAACTATATTCTATATCCCGCGCAGTGCTCTTAAATGGCCACGAACTGTATTGTGTTTTGCCCTGTGCGTCTAGCTGGGCAAACTATATCATAGAACATCAAATGCTTGTAAATTAATGGAAGAATGATTAACTAAACAGTCTCAGTGGGCCTCGGCCATAAGTACAAATGATCGTAATTCGGTCGGTTGTGAGCTGACTCATGACTGCGTTATATGACTCATTCTCACGGGGCGAAATCTCCCGAGGTTTCAACCTTGGGTTTTCTAGGTTTAACTACTAGATCAAACAAAACATATTTGAAGGAAAATAAACGTTTTCAAACAACTAGTGAAGGACCTAAATTGCCTTTCTTTACACTTCTCTTGTATTCAAAGATATTTCAAAATCGCTACTAAACCCCAACATACGGAGCCCAACATACGGAGCTATTCTAAATTATGGTATATTAATTTGAGCGTTTAATGCTCATATTTATCGTTAATTTGAAAGCTTTTAGTGCCGGCCTCGGACTTGAACTAAGTTTTTATAATCTATTTTCTTTTGGGGGGCGTTTAGCAGGAAGAATGTTTTCACTGCTAACAGATAGGAACTAATGAGTCCTTGCGAACAGTAAAGTGATTGATACAATAACTGTAGAGACTAATCGCACAACATTGTACTCCTATCATAAACAATTACTACCATTAGAACAGGATCTGGTACGTATGGAGGCAGAGAGAGGCAGAAATATACATATATATATATTGGTTAAAAAAACGGGTAAAGGTAATCCTCTCATGCCTTAGAAGCACATAGGGATATGGTGTTAGTGCACATATTTTCCTTGACCTGTCAGCACACTAGAGGGTGATATGGTCAGTACTACGTCTCGCCGCCTTTCCTTCCCCAACCCCAGAAGAAGTCGGGTACCCATTTCTACAGCTGGGTGACTGGGGTGCCTCCGGCCGGATTCGAACCCCCGACCTTTGCCATGAGAGACCAGTGCACTAACCACTTCGCCACTCAGACACCATATATATATATATATACTTCTTCTTCTTCAGCTTTCCCAGTGTGATAGTATTTCTATCTACGGGATATAATCCATGATAAATTTAGTATTTTTGACCAAATGATTAAAGCTCTTACTTAATTATGACGTAGACGGTCAGGAGAAGGTCAGTTTGGGACCTTGAAAAAAATCACGGGGAGTCGTGAACTTTATCCTGACATGTTTTATGAAAGTTAAATTTGGAAAGTCTGGTTAGTTGTTCACTGAAGGTCATTTTTTTTTTTGGAAAGTTGACACCACTCACAGAGTCAGTGGATTTTGTTGAGCAGAATTCTGGTACTGGGGAGTCAACAACTGAAAGTCGTTCTGAGACTGCTGTTCGACAAGTTCATTGTCCTGATGAACACAAGGACATTATATCCAGTTTGTTGACACAGAATAAGGATGTCTTTGCCTTGACTGATTAGGAGATTTCTCACACCTCGACAGTTCAGATGGAGATTGACACGGGCGATCATCCGCCAATCTCCAGGAAACCCTACCGCACTCCGTTAGCGAGTAGAGAGGTGATAGAGAAGGCCGTCGAGAATATGTTGCGTGACGGAATCATTTCCCGCAATATCTCAGAGTGGTCATCACCAGTTGTCTTGGTGACTAAGAAAGATGGTACGCATCGTTTCTGTTGCGATTACTGTGCAATCAGTGCTGTGACACGTTCACTATTGTATCCACTGCCACGCATTGGGGGATATTCCGAGCACGATTGGAAAAGCCAAATTTTAAGTACTTTGCATGCTCGATGTGGCTTTTTGTACATTCCCTTGTCCGATGATTAACAGCAGAAGTCAGCTTTCAGCTGCCATCTTGGCTGTTTCCACTGGAATTTTTAGGGGCACCATCTACCTTTTGTCGCACTCATGGACACAGTATTTCAAGGCTTGGGAAAGTTTGCATAAGCCTATATCGACGATGTACTGGTGTTCGCTGACGGAAAGATCGAAGACCATGTTCGCGATCTTCAGACGGTATTCAACCGAATGCGCGAACACAAGGTCAAGCTTAAACCATCAAAATGCCACTTTGCCGCCTCAGAGACTAAATATCTTGGTTTTGTCAGCAGAAGCTAGTCAGGCATATCTCGTGATCCTGAGAAGGTCAGAGCCATCGCCGAAATGCCGCCTCTTTTATATGTGAAGGAGGTGCCCTCTTTTCTGGAGACGTGTAGCTATTATAGACGTTCCATTCCCCACTTTTCGGAGATCGTGGCTCATATTGTTGACCTCACCAAGAAGGGTCATAGATTCAAATAGTCTGCAGATTGTCAAATGGAGTTCGAGTTTCTTAAGGATCGCCTTGTGAAGACATCGCTTCTCTCGCATCCTGGTGTGCAGAAACCACTTATCATGTACACAGATGCCTCCAGTGTTGTGGTTGGAGCCTGTTTAGTGCAGACAGCTTCCACTTCTGACGGTCTCTCTGTTGAAGAGCCATTGTACTTTCTTTCGCAGAAACTGTCGCGCTCTCAGACTAAGTGGTCCACTTCCGAGAGAGAAGCGTGGGCTGTCCATTACGCCACGCAGAAGTTCAGGTATTTCCTGGCGAACAGACACTTCGTAGTACAGTCTTGTCACAGACCCTTAGCTGATACATTCCTCAGCCACAGGGGTCCGAATCATGTGACATCAGGTCAGTGAGCGTTGTGGACGCCTATTCACAGGCAGGGCCCCCGCTTTTAATAGAGACTGCTCAGTGCAGACTGACCTGCTGTGTCCCTGTCAGCAGAAACAGAGAGTAGAGAGGGCGACCAATACATCATGTACTATGGTGTAGGACGTCGACATTAATGTATCGTTGCCTAGTGGGGCCTTACGGAGGCAATATCAGCAAGATCGTTGTAGATCTTACCTGCCACGTCCCATTAGACAGAGATTTTCTCTTACGCCGCCTCCTCGCTTTGTTCCCAGGCTCCCCCCCCCCCCCCCCCCATGGTACCTGAAGGAAACCCAGCAGAGAGTGGTCCCTAGGGCTCACCCCTCAGACCACTATATGGAGGTGGATGCTTCCGCCTCAGCAGTTCCTATGTCGGTGGATGATTTGCGACCTCGGCATAGGCGGAAGAAACGGAGGAGAGCCGATATCTGCCATCAGTCTCAGAAGGAACACTGTCCTCACAGTGAAGATTATTTCCCTGAAGAGACTTCACCTAGTGCCGAATGCGATACGGAGACTGATCAGTTGTACGTCTCCGATCGTAAGCTCGTTGTGGCAATAGGGCAGATAATGGATACCGTGGACTTGGAAACGTTCACGATGAATGATCTCCATAAGGCGCTTTTGAAAATGTTCCCTTTATTGGAACTGGATATCAGGAAGCAGTTCACAGAACGTGTTTTGATCAACATATTAAGTGCACTTCCTCCTACTGTATAGTTAGAAATCTATAGAGATTTCTAGAAAAGCGCAATATACACTAGTTGGGTAGTGTTCTTCGGGTAAGGAGTCCACCATTTGTTCCTGTCCTATTTCTACGGCAGTAGAAACAGATGGGGTAATTGAAAGAGCTCATTATTAAAATGTTGTATACAGTGGTACCTCGGATCACGAACTTAATTCGTTCTTTGAATCCGTTCGCGAACCGAAACAATTTTTCCCATTGAAACTAATGCAAATCCAATTAATCCGTTCGCCCTCCCCAGAAATATATTGTTTTTTTTACTTTTTTATGGATTTATGTGTGGCAGAAATATGCAATATAAAATATACATTATAACTTTAGCTTTGTGGTTGATAGTTGCTGGCACAGGTAGATGGTAGAGGAGGAAGACTACTCCTTCGAAGGATAGTCCCACTCCATAATAACGTCGGGCAACTGTGTATGTGTTTCTGGTGTTTTTTCTCTTGTTTGTATCCTGGGAAGTGGTTCGACTGCTGGCTCGGTGGCTGGTATTATCAACAGATAACGATCCAGAGACATTTGTCTTTTTCTTTGTTGGACAATCTTCGGAAAATGGGACATCACGTTGTCATTTAAAATGTCCACTGCTCTGCTGGTCACATGTTTTGTTTGGGCGCGTCTTTGTTCTTTAAGATCGTACAGATCCTAGATGTAGCCATGTCGTACTGCTTGGCCAGATCAGAAACACGAACACCATTCTCATGTTTAGTTATTATTTCCTTCTTCCTTTCTACTGTAACACGCTTAGGCGTCTTTACACCATTGTCATTAACACTTTTCACTTTCCTGGGAGCTATAATCAGGGTTAATTTGTTGAAAAAAGCTCACAAAAAAGTTGTATCAAGAACAATGCAACGACAAACAATGTTTACAGCGCGCAAACCTAAGTACAAGTGATGCTGTTCGCGAGCAGAGGCTTTGTTCGCGGGTCCAATAAAAATTTGTTCGGAAGTTGTGTTCGTGGGCCGATTTGTTCGTGACTAGAGCCGTTCATGACCAGAGGTACCACTCACTGTCTGTCTGTCTGTCTGTCTGTCTGTCTGTTTTTGTTTTTTTTTTCATGCTTAGCACCACAAATGTTCAACGTACTATTTTGTACACATTGTGAGTGTAGAAAATTTACGTAGCTGCTTAGCCAGCTTTGATTTGAGTATTTATAGCCCACGTCTAGTGAGAGTTATCTGTTAAAGTTTTTTTTAGATATTTGATGGCCAAATATCTACTTTTAGGGGGTGGGGATATCCGTGATAGCATTTTATCTACGGATATAATCCATGATAAATTTAGTATTTTTTACCAAATGATTAAAGCCCTTAATTATGACGTATAAGATCAGGAAAAAGTCAGTTAGGGACCTTATCACTGGGAATCATGAACTTTATCCTGACATGTTTTATGAAAGTTAAATTTGGAAAGTCCGGTTAGTTTTTCA
Organism: Achatina immaculata; assembly: GCA_009760885.1. Classification (NCBI taxonomy): domain Eukaryota; kingdom Metazoa; phylum Mollusca; class Gastropoda; order Stylommatophora; family Achatinidae; genus Lissachatina; species Lissachatina immaculata. The sequence goes on along the minus strand of CM019693.1, from coordinate 29,555,804 downwards.
CTGAAAGTCGTTTTTGAACGTTGACATTTCGAGATTCTGATTACTTTTACTGAACTTTCTGTGGACATTTTTTTATAGCTAGCTAAATTTAGGTTATTTTTTGAGAGACTAGTCCAAGGTCTGTAAACAGGCGATTTCATGAAGTTCATGGTGCAAAAGTTCACGGCATGTGTCGCGTTTTGTGAACTAGCACGGAGTTAGGAATCTCGTGCTATAGTGAAGGTCATAACAAATACCTTTTGCGTGAATGTGAATTTCACGGATAGTGCTGGAAGGATGACAGAGAAAATGCCTGTTATATAAAAGAACTGAAAGCTGAGTTGAAGGATTATGAGGAAAGTTAGAGAGTCATGTAGAAGTTGTGTTTGAGTTTTTTTTTTTCCCTAGAATCGCTGTTGAATAGAAGTTTTCCAGTTATGGCTTAGATTCATTGCTATAGTAATTGTCCTGTAGGACAAAGTTTTTGTTAGCAGGAATGTAATCAGTGTAGTAACAGTGTTGTTGACTAGACTGAAAGTGTTACAGCGGTTCTCACCTTTTTGAGTATGTGTGGTATTGTAGATGATTTTTTTTTTTGAGTTTCATAGATTATAAGCCGTGTCTTCATTTATACCTACTCTGATATTGGTTATTATTTCCTTCCCCATGGCATTGCTCTCATGCCCGGGAAGTAGAGTGTACTTTTTGTGATCACCCTGCCATGTTGGCAGCTCTTTGTTTTGCCTGGTCCACATAGTTCATCCAACATTCTAATCATTCAATAAATGTTGACTTTGTATTGTAACTTGAACTCTTGCTTCCTTCATGAGCTCAAATGTGAGTCTAGTCGTGTGTGTGGGTGGAAAGTATTGTGACACTCTGTGGTTATTGTAAAGTTGGTGAACCTGATTTTGTTGTTGAGTCACGTGGTGTATAATAATGTGATAATCTACCGCTTGGTTTAACAACAAGTACCACGCTTACGTTGGCAACAATAACATGTAATAATTCAGTACAGTAGTTTTCAAATCTTTAATAGCAACAGACCACTCTATACAAGTGTCATCTTTTCACACTCGTATTCTCCTAGTAACTGCGCTCTGGAGAGAGACAGTAATGCTATTTGCAGCTGATGATAATACGAGGGGTGATATAAGTTCGCGGCTTAAGGTACATATACTTGAAACACACAGTTGATATTAGGTGCATTTGTATATCAGGTTAATGTAAGATTAAACATCAAGCTTCAAGAAATTAACTGTAACCATTTTGTTTACAGGCTACTGAAGTGGTAAGGTGTGGCAGAAATTGAGAAAATGGATAAAATTCCTCGTCAAGCAGTCATTCGCTACCTCTGTATCAAGGGCTTATCATCGAAGGAGATCCAAGAGGATATGGTAGAGATTCTAGGGGAGAGTGCCCCTTCTTACAGCACAGTGAAGAAATGGGCAGTTCAATTCAAACATGGAAGGGAGAGTCTGGAAGATGATCCCCGCCCAGTAAGACCAAGAACGGTAGCCACAGATCAAACCACAGGCAGAATCCATGACATGATAATGGAGGATCGACGACTAACTGGCGGTACATTGCTATTGAATTGGGCATCAACCAGGAATGTGTTCATGCCATTATTCACAATGATCTTCAAATGACAAAGGTCTCTGCTCGATGGGTCTCGAAACTTCTTGGAGCTGATCACAAACGACAGCGTCTCAACATGTCAAGACACAATTTTGGCCATTTTCTGCAGATCCTGAAAAGTTTCTTCAGCAATTTGTGACTATGGATGAGACTTGGGTTCATCATTTTCAACCAGAAACCAAAGAACAGTCAAAGCAGTGGAAACATGGATCCCCACATCCAAAGAAAGGAAGGGTGGTTCTGTCTGCAGACAAAGTGGTGGGTTCCATCTTTTGAGATTCAGAAGGTGTGCTATTGGTAGACTATCTTCAAAAGGGCAGAACGGTCACTGGGGCCTGTTTTTATGAAGCAACTGCGGGTCAAACTGAAGGAAAATCATTGAAGGAAATTGACGAGAGGAGTCATCTTTCATCAAGACAATGCTCCAGTTCACAAGTCGGCGGTGGCAATGGCTGCCATTCATGAATGCGGCTTCTAGCTTCTTGAACATCCTCCTTATTCCCCAGATTTGGCCCCTTCAGACGCACACACAAACACACACACACACACAGAGATATATATATATATATATATATATATATATATATATATATAAGACAAAAGTTAAGGGCTGGTTTTTTCAATTCTTACAAAAACAACATCAACTGACTAACAAAAAAGCCATTAGTACCAAAGAAAACAGCATTTAACCTGAACAAATTCAATCATATAGTAGTTGCAAATCGGAATAGGAATACACATACAGAAAGCTGGCGAAATCACTCACCCCTCGTCCAAAGATGCACAAGAGTGGTCTTCAAACAACAAACATGTCAGTATCGCGCGTGGCCACCGTTCGCTGCCAGACATTCTACTCACCGTTGCCTCATCGAGTTAACCAGGGTTGTTAGGACATTCTGTGGAATGGCCTGTCACTCTTGTTGAAGGAGAAGGGCAGCTGGGTGACATCAACAGGTTGAGGATGATTTGTCGAAACCCGTCTGCCTAGGACATCCCAAATGTGCTCAATAGGCGGCATCGGGCGACTGAGCTGACTAGTTTATTCTAATGATCTTTTGCTGTTGAAGAAAATCTTCTACGACACGAACCCTATGTGGTCTTGCGTTTTCGTTTTGTAGGACTGCCCCTGCACCCATGGCTTGCAAAGTAGCCTGGACAATGGGTTGCAGAATTTCATTCAGGTATCTCTGGGCGGTTAGGGTTCCATGAATGACATGGAGGGGAGTAGTGCCGTGCCTGCTGATGCCACCCCCAGACCGTGATTGATCCCCTACCGTAACGGTCCACTTCTTGGATAGTGGAGTCATGGAACCGTTCCCCTGGCCTTCTCCAAATCCGGATTCTGCAATCATTAAAGGACATACTGAAGCAGGATTCGTCCGTGAAAAGAATTTCACCCCACTGGCACCTCGTCCAAAGGATGTGCTGCCGGCACCAGGCAACTCTAGCTCTGAGGTGAGCTGGAGTAAGAGGTCTTCTTATTGCTGGTCGTCGTGAAGCCAGCCCAGATTCTCTTAAAAGCCTGCGAATTGTTCTGCCGCTAACACTGACGTTTGCCGTATTCATTAGCTGGTTTCTGAGAGTGGAAGACGTTACTGTCCAGTTGCGAAGTGTTGACAGCTGCAGGTATCCGTCATCTTGTCTACTCGTGCAACGAGGTCGGCCTGAACGATGTCTGTCTTCTACTCCTCCGGTTGCGCAAAATCGCTCCATATGCCTTTGGATGGTAGAATTGGACATCCCCGAACGCCGTGCAACTTCACGGCCAGATAAACCGCTTTCAACCAAGGCTATGACCCGATGACGCTCAAAGGTGCTAAAACGCCTTCGAGGTGACACACTGTTTTTCAAATGACAAAAATACCGCTAAACCACTTTAATAAAAATGATTGGAAGGTGAGAAGTGTTCACTAAGGATGCCTCTTGCACGTGCAGCTCAAATCAGCAAGATTTAATTACCTGCTGGGTCATGCTGACACTTTTAAAAATGCCCTAACATTTTGTCTAGCACGATGCTACTACACGTGATTTTTACACTTGTTGTGATGAACAGTTGGTGTTGTTTATGCCCCGGCTGCATAGAGGACTGCCTGAGAATGCAATTTAATCAAGATTCTACAATAAATTTATTTACAGTTCTAGTGCGGCAATCAAAATAAATATATGCTTGAAATTAATGACCGGCCCTTAACTTGTGTCCAGTAGTATATATATATATATATATATATATATATATATATATATATATAATATATATATATATATATATATATATATATACTGTAAAACTGAATACTAAATCTTTCTATCTTTTGCTTTTTTTAACTGAACTTTGATATTAGGTGCCATCTGCTGAATAAAAAAAACCAATTAAGGGTTTATAGCGTTGCTATATTACATATAAAATGGTGGTCGGCAAATTACATGTAGTTGGAACAGTGATCCTTGGATATGAAAATGTTCAGAAACACTGCACTATTGGCCCCTCCTTTAAAAAAAAAAAAGAACTCCTCCGGGCACGGGAGCTGTATAACGGCTAGACACACCCTAGCCCCTCCCCCCTCCCCTCCCCTCTTAAGGCCTGCCCTGATTCACATAAAAATTGCTGTATTGGACACGCAAGGCTTACCTGGAGCGTTGTAGGCGGGCTGTAAGGCCTCCGTATCTCCCAGGTCCCAGTGACGTCATCGTCAAAGTCACACGGATATCCGGTTGAGTTGAGGCACTGTTGGCAAGTCTGCATACACTGCTTTTCAAGACAGTCCGCGTCGTTGTTTGCGCTGTCATAGAACAACTTAACGTGGATATCAATGACGGAGGAGATGAACAGCATGACAGATGACTAACATTATGAAAAAAAAATGATGTAAGAAAGGGTGAGGGTCAATTGGTGACCTAATAATGAGGAGCAATGAACTTTTTAAGTTCGATGCGTGAGTAATATGATATACAGGCCTGGCAAAAGCACTTTTCTTCATTTCTCAACTTTCACGCCGTCCCGTACATTCAGCATCACCTCAGGACAGTATATACGGGACGAGCACTGAGTAACCTTTGAACTAGTAAAACTTCTACGCTGAAGCTTTTGGCCACAAATACAAAGGCAGAAAGTAGCCAGAATAACTATATATGCCCCTCTTGGCATTTGCACGTTGAAGGAGTGTCGAGTTTTGCTGCCTTCATATTTCTAAGCTACAGCACTGTGAGCTAGGGAGGGCAGCACCTGTCCTCACTGTCCTCACTTTCCCTGGAAACCCTCGGTGCCAATTTTTTTTAAGAGGCTGACCAGACACTGATACCAGGTAGTGAGAGAATAATTCTACCCTCAGTCTGGAAATCGAACACAAGACCTTCTGGCCGGAATGCGGTAGCACTAACCACAACACTACCGCAGTAACTAAATGCAGATGCATTTCGAATTACGATGGTTCAGCTTACGATATTTCGAATTTATGGTATAGCAATAGCCACGAATACTCAGCGGTCATCATTGGGCAATCAAGTCAATGTACTGTAAACAGTTGTAATGTAAAGTATTGTACAGTTTGGAATAGGATAAACGTGTATTCATTTAAACAGACGATGAATATTATAAACTCTTAAGAAAAGACAAAGTGATAATCTTCCATCTGGGAACAGGACACTGCAGACTGAGACAACATCTAAACCAGTAGCTTCAAATTTGGTTCAACGGATATTGTGTGCCTGCAGCAAAGAGCAACAGGCACCACATCACATCCTTCAGAGTTGCCAGCTACAGAACCCACTCAGGCAAAAGGACCTGGCCAGACCCCAGCTTCCCCTACAAGAGAAGCTATACGGCGGTGCTGAAAACCTGAGACGAACTATCGCATTCGAGAGAGATTGACGTCGATGTTTCAGCGAACGACGGAAAAAAAAGAGGTATTCATTTGTTTACCTCTGAATTACTGATATGTTGTTACTTGCAGTAATTATTTATTTACTTATTTATTTTATCATACTATATTCGTGTTCGGCTTCCCATGTTTTCAATTTACGACAGATTCATCAGAAAGCAACCCCATCGTAAATCGAGGAGCGCCTATATATATATACGGGTATGATTTAGTTAATTTCACATCCTCGTGCATTAAGTGCAGCCTAATTGCCATACAAATTACTACTCATTAACAGAATTACCGCAGGCAAGCTGTAACCATTTATGAATGGTTAGGCAAGTCAAGAACAATAAGCTGACCAGATCAATAGCAGACTGGCTTCCTGCTGCTGGTTAATTCCCCCCCCCCTCCCCCCCCCCCCCCAACCTCCCTTAATTCGCCCAGGATATTTCCTGAAGTTTGTGGAAGCAAGGCTGGAAGCCATTTTTCTGGCATGTTTTGATGTCGGTGTTGCAAATTACCAGATGGTTATCGTTCTACAGCCATGATAAATGAAACGATGACATATAAAACGAAATAATTGGGCCTCTTGAAGACGAGAAAGAGGCCAGCCAAGCAGTCGATTGGGCCAGGATATATATTACTAAAACTGCATTCATTGAAACATGCATCCTGGTTAAACAAGGAGATGTTTTTAAAGTGGCTTTCAACATAGTAATCTTCTATGAAAGATAGACGACACATGAATGTTATGATACTGAAAACAGTATAGTCTGACAGCACTCCACAATCTGTTTTCATATTTGTGGCAATGAAATCATGGTATCACAACATAAAATAACCTCTTGGACATGTCAGAGTTCACATCCGTTATTTAATGTAGATAAATCTTTAACAAAAGATGTTCACACAGAAAATGTTGTCAAAGTTTTCTTGCTTATCAATCCTTAATGCTTTCCTTTCTTTGCCACTTTTTCTGTTACACTTAGAATATTTCTTCTGCTCTTTTTTTCCATTGAGGAGGTCTTCTTTTCTAAATAGCCAAAATAAACATCTTATACAGAACACAATCTAGAAAATTAACATCTGATATAGAACACATCTAGAAAAATAACATCGCATATAGAACACAATGTAGAAAATCACCATCACATATAGAGCATAGTAGGAAAATTGACATCATATACGGAACATAATCTCTCAAATTAAAATTTCAAATATCCCTTATCCTTTTTCGATCGCCCATGAAAGAATCACTTCCTTAGGATGTCTCTCTGGGATGTCCACGTCTTGCAACAAGTTCTCCAAACCACTGGACCGGGCTCCATTTAAGCCCCTGATGCTGTTTACGTAAGCGATTGGCTTTTTTTCCCACTTCATCTTTCTGGAAGTCTGTTTCAAAACCATTACTGGTCCTTGCATTCTGCTGTTGTTTTCTTACTGGCTCGGCTTGTGACAATCCTCTCAGGTTCAATATTGCTGAACTTCTGTCAGTGGCAGATTCAGGTAAATACTTGCCTTCCTTATCTGTGAAGTCTGCTTGTGATGTCTGACGCTGGTCTGTCGGACAATGGCTTTTAAATGCCTAAAGTGTCTAGAGATAATAGTGGTAAAATATTCTAAACCAATACTTACACAGTAGATAATAATGTTAAAATATTCTAAACAATACTTGCACAGTAGATAATAATGTGAAAATATTCTAAACAATACTTGTATAGTAGATAATAATGTGAAAATATTCTAAACAATACTTGTATAGTAGATAATAATGTGAAAATATTCTAAACAATACTTGTATAGTAGATAATAATGTGAAAATATTCTAAACAATACTTGTATAGTAGATAATAATGTGAAAATATTCTAAACAATACTTGTATAGTAGATAATAATGTGAAAATATTCTAAACATACTTGTATAGCAGATAATAATGTGAAAATATTCTAAACAATACTTGTATAGTAGATAATAATGTGAAAATATTCTAAACAATACTTGTATAGTAGATAATAATGTGAAAATATTCTAAACAATACTTGTATAGTAGATAATAATGGTAAAATATTCTGAGCATTACTTGTGTAGTTGATACTAATTGTAAAATATTATCAGTAGAACTGTAGATAAAAATCGTCAAATATTCTCAGTAGCATATGAAAAAGGGTAAAATCTCCATTTCCATTCCATTAAGACATATTGGAGATAACAGTGTTAGACCAGTATTTCCAAGACCTTCGGCACATGAAAGTGTCATGTGGTCAGTATCACGTCTGGCTGCATTTACCTTCTCATATTTCTCTGGTGCCCATTTTTAGAGGCTGTGCAGAGCCCGGGGCCTTTTTGATGATACCGAAAAATACTAGACTATACCATTCTCAGCAGTATAGTAGATAAAAATCATAAAATATTCTGAATAGCATATACTCCTTCATTGTTCACTTCTGCAATAGACATGAAAACAGAAAATTGTAGACTTTTAAATATGGATATTCAGAGGAGTTTCGTGTGTTTCTTGAACACTTGAAAAACAAATACTTACAAAGTGAAATAATGCCAAAAAAAAAAAAAAAAAAAGAGAAACGTATATTTGGTCCAATATGAGGAGGCATCATATATCAGGAATCATTTTGGCCGTGGTGAGAGTATCAGAGCTAGCTGCTTCTTCTTCTTCTTCTTCTTCTTCCTTCTTCTTCTTCTTCCTTCTTCTTCCTTCTTCTTCTTCTTCCTTCTTCCTTCTTCTTCTTCTTCTTCTTCTTTCTTCTTCTTCCTTCTTCTTCTTCTTCCTTCTTCTTCTTCCTCTTCTCTTCTTCTTCTTCTTCTTCTTCTTCCTTCTTCTTCTTCTTCTTCTGCGTTCAAAATTGTTGGTCGACATGGCAAAGCTCAGAGTCCTCTCCAAATCCTGATAGGTGACCCAAAGCTTTTGCCTCCGGCGCTTGTGTCCTCTGGCTGCGTCTCAGGCATCAGGTCCACATGGTTAGGGAACTCAAGAGCTAGGTAGAGGTAATCCTGTCATGCCTTAGAGGCACATAGGGATATGGTGTTAGTCTCCATATTTTCCTTGACCTGTCAGCGCATTAGAGGGTGATATGGTCAGTATCACGCCTGGCCGCTTTTCCTTCCTCAACTCCAGAAGAAGTCGGGTACTCATTTCTACAGGTGGGTGACTGTGGTGCCTCCGACCGGATTCGAACCCCCCGACCTTCGCTATGAGAGGCCAGTGCACTAACCACTTCGCCACTCAGACACCCAAGAGCTAGCTAGATGTAAATATCAAGCAACTTTCTCTCTGAAAAGTAACCAAGACGACAATGAACACACGAGTGACCAATCGAAGCCGGTTTTACCTGGCTGCCGCTGGCGCTTACCTGCAGGCGGATAGCTCGTCGCTACAAGGAAGGGAGATAATTCTTTTCTCAGCTTTCTGAAAGACGACGTAAGGCGTGGAGTAGCTGAGTTTGCCGCCCGCTCCACTCAGGTCAGAGCCGCGATAGCACTCCCAGTCCAGGTATATCACAATCTTTGTCACCTGGGAAACAGGTAGGAGTTATCTCATGGCTGCGTGAGCGGTGATTAAAGTAGCTCTCTGAGAAATCACAGATGTTGTTTGTCAAGGTGTGCTGCTGTTGGTACCTAAAATATAACTGGTTCTCAAAACTGGGGGTACCCATTCCCGGATATAGCAGGAGGAGGAGGGGCCGGGAAGTACAGTGATCGCGTTAACCCGCAATTACTGGTAAATTACCGATTAAAACCGAGAAAAACCGAAAGTTTTGGAGGTCGTCGGTTACTGTAACCGGTTTATATTATTAAAAACTTGGTAAAAAAAAAGCAACAAGCGAAATCGACTGGAAGATAACTGGGCCAGTAGGATGATGATGATGATGATGGTGGTGGTGGTGGTGGTGATGATGATGATGACGACGACGACGATGATGATGATGATGATGGTGGTGGTGGTGGTGGTGATGATGATGACGATGACGATGACGATGATGATGTTGATGATGATGATGATGGTGGTGGTGGTGGTGGTGGTGGTGGTGGTGGTGGTGGTGGTGGTGGTGGTGGTGGTGATGACGATGACGATGACGATGATGATGATGATGATGATGATGATGATGATGATCGATTTGCATTGAAGAGAATCAGCCAGTTCTGACTCTGGCTGAGCATATGAGCATTTCGTAAAGATAGATCTCGCGGTTAAAAGGAATTTTTTAACGCTCGCACGAACATTTACTTTCCGCTGATGTATGTAAAGTGTGGTTTATTTTATATTTTAAAAAGTATAAAGTACCGAATGTTGTGCTGAGACAAACCGGTGCTTCGGAAAGTACTGCATGCAGGATGAAAGACAGGTACAGCTGTACCGGTTTCAAAACAACAACAACAACAACAACAACAAACAAACAAACAATGAGCCGGCAGGTGGTATCAGAATCAACTGAACTGGAAAAAAAGTAGTTTCTCCTGGTACTATGGATGTGGCGAGGAAGCAACGGCATGACAAAGTTTGATAACCACTGGTTTATATCGTCGGTTCCCAAGACTGGGTCCCTAGGCCCTCAAGATCTAGGTGAAGAATTATACTAGAAACCTCAAGATCTAGGTGAAGAATTATACTGGAAACCTCAAGATCTAGGTGAAGGATTATACTGGAAACCTCAAGATCTAGGTGAAGGATTATATTGAGCCCTCAAGATCTAGGTGAAGGATTATACTGGAGATCCGAGGAGAAAATCTATGTCACGTGACATATTAGAAAAAAAGTGTGAAAGTGTTTATATTGGAAAGCGGGGACAAACTGCAGAAGTGGTCGAGGGCACAGAAATATCACTGGCTTCAGGGGGCCCCTGACCTGAAAAAAAAAGGATTTAGAACCGCTGCTTTAAATAATACGCATACAAAGTGCCAGGACGTCATAAATGTCATTTTATTGTGTACAAGCCTCGTTGTTTGCAGACATCGATTTCTGAACTGACGTAAATACGCTTTTTCGGAAACAGCAATGTCCCACTTAACTATTGTTACTGCCTGCTCTTGTATCTCGTATCTCGTACCGCGATACAATAGACAGTGCATGCAACTGAATTCGGTACCTGTAGAAGTTTGATATACTGGTTAAATCACCATGTGAGTTGTTTGAGAAACTATAACTTCCTTACCGGCAAACTGGGAAGGTGGTTTACCTGATGCATGGTAAACTGGTTATTTACGATACGGTAAGTTAGTTACTCGGAAATCATAGCACGGAGTGATTGCATTGCTACACGAGAGGTCGAGTGGGCTAGATAATACGAAGGCCATTCTAAGATGTTCGTTTCAATTGGCTGCTAAAAAATGAAAGTCAAAAGTTCATTTAAAAGAATGTATTAATCAGAACTTCCATTCATAACTGCGTTACTTTTTACATACATTCGCCACCCAAAATCAGGCTCTTATCTTACCACGGAACTTCGTCCAAGAACCGTGCCGCCAGGGCATCCAGTCAATTGTTTTCTCCATCCATGACCTCGTTGGCGACCAGATCTCTGTGGCAATTCGAAATTTCAGGACATTCATCGGAAAGATCTGAAAATCGTGAGATAACATGTTTCACGCACGACTTGGTCGACTTTTTTGGAATGAGTTCACCAGTCGCACCTGAGTGTTGTCCTTATCATCCGTGGCGCATCTATGACTTTCCTGCACCAAATCCCTCACATAACTGCGACCACAACGTTAGCACCGTAGGCACCGACACATTCGACGATAAATCTCTACAGGGCTGTGTCCTTCTAACTTGCAGAAAACGAATAAACACCGCCTACCTCACAGATAGCGGGAATGGCAGTTAAACGGTCCATATTTACTCAGCCGCTACTTGTGCACAGCTCAACAAAACAGACAGTGGGTATGTTGGCATTTAGCAAGATAACACTTTACTGCTTGCTACAGTCGCCATGGCAACCAGTTAACTTTTACCAGCAAATCAGAGCTTGGTTTTGGAATTGAGTCCCGGCGATTTGCTTCACATGTGGGGATATTTAAGGTTTTACCTATCTCGACATCCACCTCTTGCGTGGGTGACCCCTCGCTCTGTTTCCATTCATTCTTGGCATGAATGCGGTGATAACAATGAAAAATAATGAGATGTTTTCTGTTAAGAAAGACTATAAATAAACTGTAAATTATGAAAACAACACGCAGGACAGATAACAAGAAAGTATCATCATCATCATCATCATCATCATGTGCCCTCTCCCATGGAAGGTTGGCTGTAACAGACTTCCCCTGTTCTTTGTTTCCATGTTTTTTTTTCATTATTTATGTTGTCAGTTTCAGTTGATTTAGTAGTTCTTTCCAATAGAAATCACCTTAATCTTCTGCACAAACGAACAAGAGTGAATAAGCTGAGAAATATACGAGAAAAAAAAACATAAGAGAATAAGCGATCATTAAGATTACAGGAGTTAGAATGCTAATAAGGAACAAAAAATAAGAGGATAAGAGATAACTAAGATTAAAGGAATTATAATGCTAATAAGACAAAAACAACATGAAAGGGTAAGAGATTATTAGGATTAAATGAGTTAGAATGCTAATAAGAAAAAAACATAAGAGGATAAGAGATCGTTAAGATTAAAGGAGTTAGAATGCTAATAAGAAAAAAAAAACCCAACATAACAATGAAATACGCCGTACCTCCAAATAGTTATCGAATACAACTCGAACACAATAAAACGACCGTGCGTGCTCCTTCCTCAACAAAGCGAAGCCGTCTCCATCAACAATCCACGTTGCCATGCACACCAGCTTCTGGATTTTCCCGAAATAGCTTTTGTTCGGAATACAATTTTTTTCCCGGAAGTGGAGGTTGAAGCCCTCTTTCTCCACGCAGTCGCTTTCTACCCTGACGGGAGCTTGCTTGTCTGCCACGGCGCCATGATGGCACAACCGCTTCCTGGGCAATCAAAAGTTATTTAAGTTATTTCAGCTTGAAAACTTATGTTCGTAATAAGAGCACATACTCTTAGGTTAGCTAACGGCGGTTACCCGGCGATGCCCGGGTTGATCGATGGCAAAGAAAAATCTACCACCTTGCAAGAAACAACATTAGATGAAAGCATGAACTGCTGGCCTTAATGTTGCAAAGAAATTTTCGAAGTGAATAAATAAATCAGATTCACAGTACATTAAATAAAATTTACTTCCGAAAATAGTAGCGATACTCATCACTGATAAAATTTGAGTGTCATATTATTCATCTGAAATAGACAATTTCCTAAATAAAATCATGAATGATAGCGTCTGTTTGCTGATAAAGTTGTGCCTCTTAGAGAAAGTCATCGCTGCTTTTTGATAAGACTAGAAAGAAGGCAGTCTATCCCCAGTGTGAACATATCCTAGATCATTTGTGTATATGGATTTGTTGTTGTTCTTATTCTTGTTCTTGTGTGCCAGTCTGGACCTATGTTTAATGATGATGCATGTCTGCATATAAACATCTTGTTGGCAGAAATGCAGATGAAGCCACTGACAGCAATTATTGAGGAAAGACGCTGGCGATGATTGGGACATGTGCTTCGAATGACTGACAACTCACTACCAAAAATAGCACTAAGATGGGCACCACAGGGGAGCAGAAGTAAGGGTAGACCAAAAGAGACATGGAGAAGAACAACAGAGAGGATGATGAGCAATAGAGGGCTCACCTGGGCAAGAGCAGAAAAAAAGGCAAAGGACAGGCATTTGTGGAAAACCCTTGCGGAAGCACCATGTGCCCTGGGCACTTAAGGTTCAGAGAGAGAGAGAGAGGGAGAGAGAGAAGGAGAGGGAGAGAAAGATGTTTGCCTTACGTGCGTGTACGTATGTGGTCTCTCATGGTGTCGCCTACAGCTGCTTTATTCACTGACTCACTCGCGTGAAGTCACAACCCTGAAGGGTGTTTCGCGTCTATGTGGACTGATGTAAGTAGGAGTGAGTGAATTAGTCGCAATAGGATTTCTCAGACTGAAATTAGTTGTGCTTCGTTAAAATGTTAAATAAAAATCATATCTTCCTTTCGTCTGCAGTCAATTTTTTTTCTGAATGACAATTAATTTAAAGATATTTTAAATGAAGATTCTAGGAAGTAATTAGCTACATGTATTGTGAAGTGCTTCTACCAATAATTAACCAACAAACAAACAAACAAACAAAAAACAATAGCATGCTACAAAGTGACCAAATCATATACGGCTTACCCAGCGTGGTCTCGGGTATACTCCCAAACGTCCCTAAAGTTGTAACCACCCGTGAATGGGCAGTTGGCAACCGCTGTTTTGTAGTGCTTCGTCGAAATCCACGGGGCATGATCGAGAGTCATGTTTTCTACAGATCAGTAACAAAACTAAATAAATAAATCTAAACAATACACTGATAATCATCAGACAATGTCATGCCGATAGACGTAGGCAGTCATATCTCTCTCTCTCTCTCTCTCTCTTTCTCTCTCTCTTAATTTGTATTTTTGTACTAAATCAAGTGTGTGGGAAGAATGAAAGATGGAGTGATGAAGGGCAGAATGTAAGACGGGCCTGCGTGCCCAATTCTTTACCCTTGAAAAATAAAGATTATTCATTCATTCATTATTCATTTATTCATTCATTCATTCATTCTCTCTCTCTCTCTCTCTCTCTCTCTCTCTCTCTCTCTCTCTCTCTCAATCTCGATCTCGATCGATCTTCCGTGTCTCGAATCACTTCAAATGTTGTTTTCACACCCAACCATGCAGTCAGGCCATCTAGGTATGTCTGCCTTCTTCTCACACTAAACCACACAGTCAGGTCATCTAAGTGTGTCTGTCTACTTCTTCTCACACTAAACCATGTAGTCAGGTCATCTAGGTGTGTCTGTCTTCTTCTTCTCACACTAAACCACGCAGTCAGGTCATCTAGGTGTGTCTGTCTTCTTCTTCTCACACTAAACCACGCAGTTAGACCATCTAGGTATGTCTGTCTTCTTCTTCTCACACTAAACCATGTAGTCAGGTCATCTAGGTATGTCTGTCTTCTTCTTCTTGCACCAAACCATGCGGTCAGGCCATCTAGGTATGTCTGCCTTCTTCTTCTCGCACCAAACCATGCGGTCAGGCCATCTAGGTATGTCTGCCTTCTTCTCACACTAAACCATGTAGTCAGGTCATCTAGGTATGTCTGTCTTCTTCTTCTCGCACCAAACCATGCGGTCAGGCCATCTAGGTATGTCTGTCTTCTTCTTCTCGCACCAAACCATGCGGTCAGGCCATCTAGGTATGTCTGCCTTCTTCTCACACTAAACCATGTAGTCAGGCCATCTAGGTATGTCTGTCTTCTTCTTCTCGCACCAAACCATGCGGTCAGGCCATCTAGGTATATCTGTCTTCTTCTTCTCACACTAAACCATGCGGTCAGGCCATCTAGGTATGTCTGTCTTCTTCTTCTCACACTAAACCATGCGGTCAGGCCATCTAGGTATATCTGCCTTCTCCGTCCTCTCTATCTTTTGCATTTATCTTTCCAGTCATGACCAATTTTTGAAGACCTTCATGTCTATTGGCATGTCTGAGAAACTTTGGTTGTCTTTTTCTTATGTAAGGCTAGTTCACAGTATTCTTTAGCCTGCTGTAATACTTCTTTATTTGTCTTTCTGGGTGTCCATGGTGTGCAAAGCATCCTTCTTAGGAACCACATTTCAGTAGCCTTTATTCTTGGTTCTAATTGTTTATTCATGACCCAAGTTTGACATAAACAAGATATCAAACACATATAATAGCAATTTGATATTTCATGAACTAGACTCAACGCGGATAAAACATATGATGAAGTAAACAGGTTTTCATACTTTGACGACTCGAAGCTCAATAAAGTAATCATCATCATCATGTGCCGTGCCGACTGGCGTTGGCTATTATGCTTCTCCAGAGTATCCGATCCTTCATGCAGGCCATCAGTTCAGTTGGTGATCTCCTCTCACACCATCCCGTCAGACTGTCTAGTATCATTTCTCTTGGTCTTCCTCTTGATCTTCTTCCTTCTATTTTTCCTGTTGTTATAATATTTTCAATGCCCCCTTTTCTCATTGCATGTCCTATGAAAGTACATTGTCTCTCTCTTATCTTTTTGACAAGGTTTTTTTTTGTCTCTCCAACTCTTCTCATACATTCTTCATTAGTTATTTTTGCTTTCCAGGGGATTCGCAACATTCTTCTAATAAACCACATTTCTGCTGCTTCCAATGACTTTTGTGCAGACTTGCCTATTGTCCATGATTCACTTCCATATAACAGGATAGGTTCAATATAGCATTTTTAGGACTCGTTTTCTAACATTCATTGATAAAGATGTGTTAGCTAATATGTTTCTCATTCTCTGAAATGCAGTCTTTGCTTGGCCTATTCTGTTCCTAACTTCTGTTCTGCATTTCCCATCTGAAGTTATTACTGCTCCAAGGTATTTGAATTTCTGCACCTGCTTTAGAATAGTTCCGTTTAATTTAATACTGCATGCTGGTGGATTCTGTTTCTTAGATATAACCATAGTCTCTGTCTTTTTGATGTTCAAAGTAAGGCCTTTCTGTTCACTTTCTTTGGCGACTTTATCCAAAAGATTTTGCAGGTCTTGTTGGTTCTCAGCTATCAGTACTGTGTCGTCAGCATACCGAAGGTTGTTAATATTGTATCCTCAAATTTTTATGCCTGGTTCTGTGATGATTGTTCTTAGAATATTCTCGCTATACAGAGAAAAAAGTCTGGAGATAGTATACATCCTTGTCGCACCCCTTGTTTTATAAGTTGATATTTTCCAGTTCTATTTTCAACTCGAACTGCTGCTTCTTGCTGCCAGTATAGATGTTTTACAATCATCAGGTCTTTGCCGTCTATATTGATGTCTTCAAGCATTTTAATAATTTCATTATGTTTCACCTTGTCAAATGCCTTGGTGTAATCAATGAAGCATAAGTATAGATCTTTCTGTACTTCTAAAGCTCTTTCTGTTAGTCTTCGTAAAGCATAAATGGCATTGTGTGTTCTATTTCCTTCAACAAATCCAAACTGTTCATCTGCTATTTCCATTTTTATCTTTTTCCTTGTTCTTCTCAGAAGTAGCTTCGTTATGTGACATGAGAGGCTGATAGTCTGGTGGTCGTCACATTCCTTTGCACCTGGTTTCTTTGATAGTGCTACAAACGTGGATTTAATCAGCTCACTGGGAATATAACCACTATTGTAAATGTCATTCAGTAACTTGGTTATTATTTTTATTCCTGTCTCCTCTAGTGCCTCTATTTTTTCTATTGTTATATTATCAGGTCCAGTCGCTTTTCCTTTCTTCATGTGTTTGATGGCATCTATGATTTCATCTTCAAGTATTGGTGGTCCATCACAGTTTTCAGTATCTGGTGTTAATTCTGATCTTTCTCCTCCATATAGCTCACCGTTATACTCTGTCCACCTGTCCACAATGTCCTCTTTTCCCATTAACATTTTATCTTCTTTCGATTTCAGGCATCCTGTGGTATATTTTGTTTTCCTGCCTGTGAGTTCATTAATTCGTTTGTGCATGTTTTTGTTGTCTTTAATATGAGAGTCCTCTGTCTGCACTGCTCATTTAACCACACTTCTTTTGCTTCTCTGCATTTGCGTCTTATTTCTTTATTTATCTTGCTATATTTTTCCTCGTTATTTTTACTTCTCCTCCTCTTGTCCATCAGTCCTAAGATGTCGTCTGTCATCCATTTATTTTTAGGGGCTTCTTTTTTTGGTGGTATTATCTCCTTAACAGTTTGGTGGATAGAATCTCTTAACATTTCCCATTGTTCATCTATACTATTTATCTTTGCTATTGCATTGTATCTATTTGTTATAATAACTTTGTATTGTTCTCGCAGTTCTTGGTCATTTTTAAGAAGTTCTGTATTCAGTTTGATGTTTCTCACTTTTATGCCTGCTTTCTTTAGATTTATTCTAACTTTTCCTCAGAGTGGGTCATGGTCACTATTGCAGTCAGCTCCTGGCATGGTTTTTGTTATCAGTAATGCATTGCGGAATCGTTTGTTGAATCGTTACAATAAAGTAAACAAATAATAAAATATAGATTCTGAGAATAAGGAACGGAAAAAAAAAATCTTCTAAATACAGAAACTGATTAAATGAAATGAAAGTTAGGAAAAGAGCCTAGAACAGAGAGATGTTAAAAAGGGAGCGTATATAAATGTTTTCCCTTAAATAACACCGAAAAAAAATTCTTTGGAAGGGGGTGGGGAACAGAAGACTATAAACACTCTTGATTCGTTTCCTGTAAAATTTACCTGAGTTTTTTCCCCTTACAGTTAGTTTCTATGGACATACTATGCTAAACATAAGATATCGTGTCTTGCCTCGAATATATGTTCCACAGAAATATAAAAACTTGTCTATATTAACTTTCTAAACTGGAAACTTGACTCAACATTTTTTCTAAGCCAAATCATTTATTATTAGTTCTCCGGATTCCTGTTCCATTGAGAAAAAGAGCTCTAGAGTTTTCTAAAGCTTTATATAATTTTCTACATTTTTATGGAGTTTATTTTTAAAGCATTACAGAGTTTTCTAAAGATTTATGAAATTTTCCAAAGCATAGAATTTCCTAAAGATTTATGAAATTTTTCAAAGAATTATAGAATTTCATAAATATTTATGAAATGTTCTAAAGCATTATAGAATTTTCTAAAAATTTTGGAAATTTTCTAAAGCAATATAGAATTTCCTAAAGATTTATGAAATTTTCTGAAATAGTATAGAATTTCCTAAAGATTTATGAAATTTTCTGAAATAGTATAGAATTTCCTAAAGATTTATGACATTTTCTGAAATAGTATAGAATTTCCTAAAGATTTATGAAATTTTCTAAGTCATTGTAAAATTTCCAAAACATTTATGAAATTTTCTAAATCATTGTAGAATTTCCTAAAGGTTTGTTAAATTTTCGGAAGCATTATAGAATACCCTAAAGATTTATGAAATTTTCTAAAGCATTTAGCAAAAACAAATTATATGAGGCTTTTTTTGTAACTTAGATATACTGCACCAACAGTTAGACTGTGCATTATAAAAGCTTTATTAAGACGCATTTTCAATTCAAAGAGTTATACATGGTTTCCTGTGGCTGGCTGTTGTGCCTCCATGGCAAAGTTAAGTAATCTGCATAAGCATGTGCCCACCAAAGGCCAGGCATAAATGTAAAAAGCAGAATTCAACGAGACTTGGGCACAGTAAAGTGATAGAGCAAAATACATTCTTGTAAGATTAGCATCTAAAACAAATATAGCAGAGAAAGATGAAGTAACAAGACAACAGTTTCGACGTACAGTCAGTTGTTCTGTCACGATTATGTGACCTACCAGAGCTATATTACCTACCAGAGTCCCTAGTTTTGACTCTGCTTTCTTAGTGCAGTAGTCTCCTGCCCCCGTATCCGCGGTCATTTGGTTCTAACTCTTAACCGCGTATGCTTGAAAGCGCGGATAATATCGCATACTACAGTATACGCTTTTTTTTTAACATACTCATATAAACGTACCTCTAATACCGTTTAAGCTGAAAGCATCTTACTATCAAACGGAGCACATATTCCAGTCATTTTCTTCCAGCCACATGTTGAAAACTTTTTCCAGCTTCTCTAAACACTTGTCCTCCTTTTCTACTGCTACAAACTTTTCCAGTATCTATTTGATGTCGACTACATGCCTCCATGAATCATGCAACTTAAAAAGTTATTTTAGACTGCTCTTACGGCCACAGAATTCAGTTAATTGTTTATTCTGAATAGTACCGAAATTTGTGTTTGGTAGAAAGTCATTTTTATGTGTATATAGTTACTTTAATGTCAGCATATGTGCAGAATGTCTGGAACAGAGTAAAAATTGTATGGTACAGGGCAGAATGTCAGACGGGCCTGCGTGCCCAATTCTTAACCCTCTGGAAATAAAGATCAGTCATGGGACATAACTTTGGCAGGTTTAAGAGAACAAGCAAATGCTAACATGAGTTATCTCTTACATTTTGTGCCACTTCGTTCGTGCTGTACATTCTGGCAAACTTCAACCTACGACTTTTGATTATTTTTTTTTTTATAATTTTCAATCAGTAATTTTAATCTTCTCATCCAAAGGAAGGACTTCGCAGTTTCTCTTTGGCTTGGAAGAACTACCAGCATCACTACTTTTGCAATTTGGGGGCCATATCCAGGTAAATAAATTATACAAAGCATTGTAAACTGCCTCTAGGGATACCTGAGAGCGGGTATTGTTTACACCTTGGATGCTATATCATACCTTTCAGAGCAGGAGACTGCTGAAGGCCGAAAGGCAGTTGTATAGAAATTTATGAATTTCTAATTTCTGGATGTGTTTCCCTTTACATTAAATTGTTTCAGACTGCGGGTAAATGAAACCGCGGTTGAGGCGGATACGGGGGAACTACGGTGCTTTTCTTACTCTCACTGCAAAAATCTATGACCCGTGGTATATGCATGCGTCGGGGGTTTGTATTGCTAGTGCCTTC
This sequence comes from Achatina immaculata, assembly GCA_009760885.1. NCBI lineage: Eukaryota > Metazoa > Mollusca > Gastropoda > Stylommatophora > Achatinidae > Lissachatina > Lissachatina immaculata. The sequence continues at coordinate 29,535,778 of CM019693.1, read as the reverse complement.
ACATTTTTAGGCTGCTGCAGCGTTTGGGGCAGCGATGCCAGCATCTGCCGCATGCTTTCCTAGGAAAGACCCAGGAACCCATTTTTCAAGTCTGGGCGAACCCTGGAGCCAATCGGTCAGAAAAAAAAACTGCCCGAGTGCGAAATCGAACCGGGAAACGTCTGATCATCAAGGGAGTGCGATAACCACTACACCATCGCAACAATGCAAAAAGTAAACTATTTTTCCACCAATTCTAATAATACACAGTGTGCTCTATGAATCTATCAGCCCCTTGACCCTGTGGCGTCTGCCCTGCAGATCGGCGTGTTGCCTGTATAATATCAAACTAACTATTGTCACCATCTCCCCACAAAACAGTGTAGTAGGATTGTTCTATATAACCTCTCACAGCGCGCGTTATACAAGCACACTGAAAGTTCTACTCACGTTTACAGATGCCCTCAGCGTGACGCTGTCTGTCCGATACGGCCAGCTGGACAACGCTTGGGCTGCGCTGTATAAATTTGATGCACTGGTATGTTGGTCGGTGTTCCTCGTGCTGCACAGCAAATAGATCCGTGCTGGCAACAAAAAGAAGAAACAAAGAAAAAAACCTTACTAGACTCTTGTGTCTGCTGAGTCTCGTGTAAGCTTTGTGTCTAGTGATTTTCGTGTAATCCTTGTGTGTAGTGATTGTCGTGTAAATCTCTGTGCTCGCTGACTTCCGTGTAATCTTTATGTTCTCTGACTTCCGTGTAATCTTTGTGTTCACTGACGTCCGTGTAATCATTGAATCTAGTGACTCTCGTATAATCTATGTGCTCACTGACTTCCGTGTAATCTTTGTGTTCACTGACTTCCGTGTAATCTTTGTGCTTCTCGACTCTCGTGTAATCTTTGTGCTTCTCGACTCTTGTGTAATTTTTGTGCCTACTGTCCATCATGTAACCTTCGTCCCTTCTAACTCTCGTGTAATATTTGTACATACTATAAACTTCGCGGAACAAACGTTGATACTTTTCACCTCGTGAAAACATTCTTTTTCCGTTCCCGTATAAATAATATTCCACTCTAGCAGCAATAAGGTATTATCATTATTATAATATGTTCATGAATTATCATTATTATAACATGTTCATGAATTATCATTATTATAATATGTTCATGAATTATCATTATTATAATATGTTCATGAATTATCATTATTATAGTATGTTCATGAATTATCACTATTACACACTCACAAGTTCATAACCGCTCCAGTCTCGGCTCTCAGAAAGAGAATCTCTCTACAGTGCATGCACTCCGTTGCACTGGCGGGAAACCCGAGGGGAATGAAATCAAATGTTCTTTTTTTTGTTTTGTTTTGTGAACACGTTCTGCTTCTGAAGGACATAACGAAGGACTTTTTTTCCCCAAACAAGAGTGTGGGAAAATATTGCAACAGAAACACTGGAACACAGAGAAGGAAAATTGGGGGGGGGGGTGGTAGAGGGGAATCATGGCCGACTGGGCAGACCATGTAATCCTAGAAACATTTCAGGATTATTCATGGGATACAAGAGGTAGGGAGTAGCTAATAGAAAAAAGGTCGTTAGATGATGCCTTTCCACGATAGCATGCGTTAAGTTACGATGATTAATGTGGGTTATGCCAGTGTGGACGGTGATGATAAATCACAGTGGTGATAAATATGATGACAACAGCCAGGACCACGACGATAATATGATGATGGTGATGACGACCAAAGTAATGCCGAATGTGATGATGACGATGGCGATGATGACGACGACGATGATGATGGTGATGATGATAATGATGACGATGACGATGATGATGATGATGATGATGATGATTTAGCACAATGAACCTACCTATACTGGTGAATACACTTTCGTCGCATATGGCTCTCCCTACAGGTATCATCCGTTCTCCTCATATCTCGTGAGTACTGACTGGAGCAGATTGTGTACAGTCCTCCGCTCACCTTCCCGACGTGCGTGTCTCCGTCATACTTCCAGGTCCAGTCGCCCATCCCCTTCTCGGAAGACTGGAAACAAATATTTTGCTGACTTAAGCCTTGAAAGACTAGAACCAAAATATGAGTGAGGGCAAAACTGATAAAAACTGACGATGCTGAAGAGATAGCAAAGATAGAATGTGATTAATTAATGGAATGGAAGAAAGAATCTGCAATATGGATGCATCAGCAGCAGGGAATCTTGCTCACAACCGAGAGGCCTACAGGAGTGCTGTTAGGGAGGCAAAGTTCCGAAAGGGACATGCAAATGAATGAATGAATGAGAAGAAAGAAACACGGAAAAGAATTTTTTTTAAAAAGATCATATGAAGATAAGCAAAATAAAACGGAAAGAAGAAGATAAAAGCAGAATTTCTTCTTCTTCTTCTTCTTCTTCAACCTTCCAGTAACCTCGAGCTGGTGTTCTTTGCAGTCGATGCGTGAGAGATATTGATGAGCAGGAACGTGTCGGATCGTGAGTCGATTAAGGTGGCTATTTTTTTTTAGTTCCCATTGCAGCTACAATGCTTCTTTAGCAGATCCACCACCCACCACGTCGGCTATGGTGACGACTCCTGCCCCGTTAGCCTGGTTAAGCCTGTTACTGAGAGCGCCAAAGGAGAGGTCTTGGTTCCAGCCCTTCGCTAGAGTATCAGTTATGGGACGCTGACTGCCAAGTGGGACAGCGACTTGGCGCCACCCATCCCCCAACACACACACACACACACACACACACCCGCAATAAGATTAGATAAACAAGAGAGAATGAGATTGATTGACTGACTGATCTTTATTGATTGATCTTTATTTCCAAAGGGTTAAGAATTGGGCACGCGAGCCCCGTCTGACATTCTGAACTTTACCATACATCTTTCACTCTGTTCCAGACATTCTACAAATATGCTGCTCATATAACCAACATAACTAACACTGGAAATCTGAGAGACATAAAATATAACATTTACTTTTCGCTCTTATCCACGCGCTAAGGACAGAAAGTAACTACATACATATATAAATGACTATCTACTAAACAAAAATTCCGGTACTATTCAGAATAAATAAATAATTAACTGAATTCGATGTCTGTAAGAGCAGTCTAAAATAACATTTAAGTGTTATGATTCATAGAGGCATGAGAGAAAAATATATAAGAACTATGGAAATGTTATACAAAAAAGAAAAATAAGTGTTTATAAATATCGAAAAAAAGGAAAAGATTCAGTGTAAAGATGCTGGTATGAAAACGAATAAGACAAAACACAAAAACAGAAAGAGTAGGAATGAAAGAAAAGTGTAAAATAATGAATAATGTGTGTAAAGGAGAAAAAAAATGAATAAACATAAAGAGAAACACATGAAAAGGGAGAAAATTTGAAAAATGAAACAACTTAAAAAGTTTCCCACTCGACGGAACAAATTAAACTTTAAAGCAGGAAATGACAACACTCTTTTGTTCGGCAGGCAAAGGTAAAAAAAAGGCTTCTATTTTTAAATCTTCACACTCCCAAATACCTTACACTTAGAAAAAAATGCTTTGGCATTTACGAAGTTCATAGTCTGAAAACACACATAATTAAGTTTAATGCAACATATGTACTTCTGGAAAGATATTTGACATTTTAGTGGAATTATAAGCGACATTTTAGTAGACTCCATTCAAGTGACCTGTCCTGTCCAGAACCTTGTCCTCCTCACACCCTCCCTCGGCCTTGCGCAAGTTGACCGGCGTCTTGCAATGACACATTCAGATTTTCCGTGATGTCCTGAGTCCATCTGCCGCGAGGTCGTCCCTTTTCTCTTTTGCCTGGCACTATGCCTTCTACTACCAACCTCTCCAAGCTGTTGTGTCTCGTGATGTGGCCGAAGTATCTCAGCTTTCTAATTCTGATGGTGTTAACGAGCCAGTTTTCTGCGACACCTAATACCATCACTATTTTTTATTTGATTCTCTTTCTACCCATGATACTCTAAGTGCCCTTCTGTAACATTTCATTTTAAATGATGTTATTCTCTTTTCTAGTGATTTGTTAAGTGCCCATGGTTCTCATCCACGGTGCCATTGAGAATATGTAAGCTCTTAGTAAACATAACTTTGTTTTCTTGTTGGTACCTCGTCACATACTCTTTATTTGTGCTAGTTTCTGTGGTGCAACTGCTGGTCTTCTTTTGATTTCCACTGCACAGTCGTCTTTGGTGGCGATGACTGAACCCAGATATTCAATTTTTTTTTTTTACGTTTTCCAGCTCCTCATGGTCCAATGTAACTTTGGGTTTGCTTCTCATTTTGTCAGTTATCATTACTTTGGTTTTGTTGGTGTTTAAAGAGAAGTTCTGAGCTTCGCTGTGTCTTTTGGTTGAGAGAATTTAATTGTTGCAGTCCTTCTGAGCTGTTCGATACGAGGGCAGTATCATCGGCGTATCTAATTTCTGAAATCTGGATACGCCGATGACACTGTGCTGTCAAACAGCTGTTTGTAACATTTGTTCTTTCTCGTTGTTGTTTTTTTTTTTCATCTTTTCTGCGCTAATGAATCCCCAGTTTACGACTGAACAAGTGTTTCTGTTGCTACTTCTGCAGCTCGGGATTTCAGTTCACTGATTCTATCCTTTATCCATCACCCATCTCTCCACAATAATCTTAAGCACAGCAAATCTTTGAAGATTTCAGTGTGTTTTACATCCTAATTTGCTCCTGTCTTTTCATCAACATTCTTGAGGTCAATGTGGATCTAGTGTTGGAACTATTTATACCGGGTCCTTATTTCTGTCCTTATTTCTTCACCGCTGTATAAGAAATATATCACGCCATGTTATATCAAGTACATTTTTAAATCAAGTACCCAGCGCTTATGTTAGATGTGCAATGAGGATGATCCATTGACTAGCCAATTTTATATCAAGCACGACTGTTTAAAGTCTGATTTCGTTCTAATTTTGCCTATGAATTTGGGGCAAATTTGTTTCAACTAAACAGCAAAGCCAAGATAAGGGGTTGGTAAATATAACCCTTTCATGCCATAGTGACACCCACATCAGAGGTTCCCAAACGTTTTTAACTGAAGGAGCCCTTGCACCTGATAAAAATACATGCTGGAGTTCTCGTTACTATTATGAACGTTCATTAAAGACAATGCATGCATGCACTGTTGCCGTATCTGCTACCATTCAATAACGCCATTTGTTAAGTATAAAACAAATATAAAACCTTACATTTTCTGGTTGTGCCTTTGGAAAATGTCCTTTATTCAGACTTGAAAAAACTAGCAGTCCTAATTATTGGTGTTTTCTTTCATAATGTGAAAAAATAATATTTAAAATTTGCCATGGCGGAGTTTTAGGGCTCCACGAAGTACAATTTGAAAAACTGTGATGGAGGGGATATGTCGTTAGTGTCCAAATTTTCCTTCACCTGTCACGCACTAAGGGGGATGATGAGGTCAGTGTAAACAGGCCACTTTTCTTGTCCAGATCCAGAAGAAACTGGAACCCATTTCTACATTTCGATGACTTCTTCTTCTGTTTATTATTATTATTATTATTATTATTATTATTATTATTACTACTACTACTACTATTACTACTACTACTACTACTACTACTACTTCTTCTTCTTCTCTGTTCGAGGTTGTTGGTCACATCAGATCCTGATCCCTGTCGACATGGCAAAGCCCGCAATCCTCTCCAGATCCTGATAGGAGCCCCAAAGCTTTTGTCTCAAGCTTGTGTCCTCTGGCCATGTCTCACGCCTCAGGTCTGCATGGTTTGGGCAATCTTGAAGGATATGTTCTGGAGTCTTGACTCCACTGCTACATGGACACTCGTCTGTGTGAGACATTTTAAGTCGATGTAGGTGGCTTAGTAGTCTGCAGTGGCTTATTCTTAGGCGGAAGAGGATGGTTTGCTGATGTCTCTGTAGTTGGTGTATTGGATCTGGTTCATTGTTGCGTTTCAGTTGCTTTTTCCATTCAGATATGCACTGGCTATGGATTATAGTTTTCGCTTCTTGGTAGTTTACTGGATGATTTGTCTGATCTTGATTGCTGCCAGCTTTGGATAGGTTGTCAGCTATTTCATTGCCAGCTATTCCACAGTGGGATGGTACTCATTGTAGGGCCAGGGTTGTTGACAGTGTAAGGTGCTTCAGTTCTGTTGTGATTTCCTGTATGTTTGCCTGTGAGTTGTTTGTTGTTTTTAGAGCTTCTAGAAGTGCCCTGCAGTCTGTGAAGAAGGCTACTTTGTGTGGTGGGTGCTGGTTTTCTGTTTTAAGTATTCTGAGGGCTTCGAGGAGGGTTTCTGTTTCTGCCCTGTAGTTGGAGGAAATCTTTCCCGCCGCGAAGGCCTTTTTGGTTTGTCTCCCATCTGTGTGTTTTATGTAGACGCCCCCACCTCCATTTTTTTACTGCTTTTCCTGCAGACCCATCTGTGTATACCTGTGTCCATTCAGCTGGGTTGTATTTGCTGTCAATCAGCTCCTGGGTCAGTGTCTTCATCTGAAGTGTTGTTAGGTAGTTCTTTTTGTGTATGCCTGGTACCTCTGTGAGGACTGTTATCTTTTCAAAGTCACTGTGCTCCTCCACAATTTGGAGTGGTTCAGTTTCTTCCTTAGAGGTGGGAATGAGGTCTTTATAGCGTTGTTGCAGCATTTGGGTGACTGAGTCGCGCCTAGATTTGAACAACTGCCTTCACCTGAGATACAAAAGCACAAACAACTTCGCTTCCCATGCGCTCTCGAAAGCTAGGAATAGTACTGTTACTTCCGAGAATTGTGAATATGTAATATAACGACCTACATATGAGGAAATCTTAGAATTAATGACACTACGAAGGACCTCTATGACCTATATGTTATAAATGTAGGCTTTTTATATAAATATATTTCTGTATCAAAAGAAAACTATGACCGTTCTTCAAGGTATAGTATCAAGAGAAAAAAGATGCAAGAAAGAAGAAAGTAGTTTTCAAAATGTGTAGACAGTACAGCAGATTCGTCATTTAGGGACCAGAGCACTGGTGAATGGTGGATATCTGCGAATGGAGAAGTATAGCCCATATTTCAGCCGTAAGCGCATTTTGGCCACCGAGAAACCTATAGAAGGCCCTATATATCACTTGCATGTGCGTGCGGAGGCTAAATAAGCAAAATAAATACTTGTTTTTTATCTGTTTATCTGTTTATGCCATTAGCGTCGCAGGGAGTTTCAGACATCGGTCCACAGTAAGCACAGAGGCCTGGGTAGCTGTCATGTTATATTTCCTCAATGTGTCTTTCACCCCTTCTATCAACTTTTCTCATTGGTCGTCCTCGAGCCCTATATCCAGATGTTTCTGGAGCTGTATACACGTGTCGCTGTTTGCTATTGTTTCACGAGTATCACCCGAGCCGCTGAACTCTTCTGTTTTCTCGATATTTATTTAGCAGCCGAGGCTACTGATGTGATTTTGTAGGTCTTCATCTTTTTTTTTTTTTTTGAGTGTGATTGTCGTCGTCAGCGGATATCAGTTCCTGTGATTTCTCAAGTTCCACATTTACAATTTTGGTGATCTGGTCAATATAAATTTTAAAACAAGAAAGGTAAAGATAGCCCCATAGCAAAATGCCGTAGGGGATGAAGCGTTAGAGACCTCATTATGCTGGACCATCAGCGTATGAGGTAGGGTGGGCCAGTTCCTTTCCTCGCCGCCTTTCCTTCCCAGATTTTCTCTGGTACCCGTTTTACGAGGCTGGGTCGACCTGGGGGCAGTATTGGTCGGAAAAAAGAATCCCGCTCAGCTGGTGATTCCAACCCTCGACCATTCAGCTGCTAGATGTGTGCTCTAATCATTACGCCAGCCGGTCCTTGATCTGAGTTGATATACATGAAAACAAGTAGGGGAGAGAGAGAGAGAGCACGCATCCTTGTCCAACTCCCGCTGTCATCATCAATCAGCTAGTCAAACCAGTGCTCACGTCTTATGGCGGTAGAAGGCTCTGATGTTGCCAAGTAACTGTTCTCTTATCCCGTATGATTCTAATAATTCCCTTAAAGATGCTGCCAAGTAACTGTCCTCTTATCCTGTATGATTCTAATAATTCCCGTAAAGATGCTGCCAAGTAACTGTCCTCTTATCCCGTATGATTCTAATAATTCCCGTAAAGATGCTGCCAAGTAACTGTCCTCTTATTCCATATGATCCTAATACTTTCCTTAACTTTTCCCATATTAACTTGGTCAAATGTCTTTTCTTGATCTAACAGAGGCCGCCACAGGGCGGCAAATCTTACCTTCAAATACTGTGACCCTGGAGAGAGAATAAATGATGGTGTAATCTAGTGGGAAGAATCCATCTGCCGGCTTTTGAGCGACGATGGGAACTTGTAGAGGCGTCGGCGGCGAAACATGACGAAATGGCGAACAACGCAGCCGGTAAATAAGGGTTGGTTATAACTGAAAGGCGGCGAAAGAGCGAAATGACCAAACGCGACGACGAAACAGCGGAGAGATACGCTATGTCATATAATGAGACAACGATGGCAGAAATCTAACTCCACGGAACAAACAGAAGAGGTAGGATTTATAAAACGGCTCCTATTTAGCTTTGTCTACGGCCAGTTATTCACTAGAACGTGACAATAATCATTATATTTCAGGGAATCGTAACAGTCTCATTTTTTCATTGGCTAAATCCATCTTATATCGTGCTTCTATCAACCAATCAATAGGAGCCGTCAGTTTGCGGGCAGTGGTTTGGCAATACGGTCCAATCCGGAGCTAAATATGACAACCCTGACTGCTTCCAAGGCAGACCTTTCAAAAGAGAAATTATAAGGAGATCTCAGACTATTAAGATAAAGGTAAAATCCTCAGTATGTCATTAAGACATACTGAGAAAACAGTTTTAGGTCCGTATTTCCAAGACCTTCGCCACATGAAAGTCTGATGTGGGTAATATTTTCAAGACCTTCGCCACATGAAAGTCTTATGTGGGTATTATTTTCAAGACCTTCGCCACATGAAAGTGTGATGTGGGTAGTATTTTCAAGACCTTCGCAACATGAAAGTGTGATGTGGGTAGTATTTTCAAGACCTTCGCCACATGAAAGTGTGATGTGGGTAGTATTTTCAAGACCTTCGCCACATGAAAGTCTGATGTGGGTAGTATTTCCAAGACCTTCGCCACATGAAAGTGTGATGTGGTAAATATCACGGCCTGGCCTCATTTACCTTCACAGATTTCTCTTGTACCCATTTTTAGAGGCTGGGTAGATCACGGGGCCTTTTTAGTGTGGTTGTACCAGAAAAAAAAAAAAGAGAACTACACTGTTGGGATTTGAACTCATTACCACCGGATTAGCAGACCGAGGAAATAACCACTCAGCCAACTAGGCCATCATCTCAAACTGATTAATTAGCTACTTTTCTATCTTAAAATAAGACCATAAAATGTTGACATTTATATTCTTGAGGATACATTTTCAGAACCATGAAACGACAGCAGAAAACTGTCAGGACAAACAATGATAGTCCATGACTGAAAGAAAGAAAGTGAGATATATTAAACGGACATAATGGATGACTGAAAGAAAGAAAGCAGGATAGACATAATGGATGACTGAACGAAAGAAAGTGAGATATAATAAACAGACATAATGGATGTCTGCAAGAAAATAACTTAAATATTTCAAAGATATAAAATATCAGAAAATATTATCACTTAACGAACCCCCCCCCTCCCCCCCCCCAAAAAAAAAACACGAAGCATAGAACATAAATCCCCAAAATGCTTAGGTAACTTTACTGTCACCTGCACCAGGCATAATTGATCAAATATAGTACTTTTTTAGCAGGCGAAATCTTTGAAATTAAAAATTCACGAAATGATCACATAATTTATATATATATATATATATATATATATATATATATATAACAAAAAGGGGGAGAGTTATGCTACTGTTTCACTCCCTGCAAGATAGCTTCCTGCCTACATCATCTGTCCTAAGTACTCCCAGTTGAACATAAGGCGTCAACAAAGGCCAATCCCGTCTTAAGCAAGTTGTCAGTGTCTTTCTCGTTTCTGTTAGTTCTTCCTGTATTGTCTCCATATTCCTAATAGCTTGCCCCTCTTACTTTTTCCCTGAGATGTCACATTCAACGCGGTATAGGGTATCTTGTTTTTTTTTCCACTTGTAGTATGTCGCCCAGCCATTTCCATCTTCGTCGTTTGATCTCTTTAGTAATATGCTCAATTCCAGTTCTTTTGGTTCTTTCCTCGTTTCCTGCCTACATATTGTAATTCAAATTTTACTCTATGATCTTTCGGATTAAAAAAAATAATAGTTTTCTATGATTCTACTAAAGAGGTTGTGATTTTTTTCTTTAAATTTTCATCACTCGTGACCCGCCTAGCAGTCTCTTGGGCTGAAAGAAAAAAAAAGCATGGGCTGGGAAATCCTGGAGTAAGGTCATGAGAAGCAGCAGAATCTGGCCGAAGTAGAGGGCAGCGCGCGTGCGCGCGCGCACACACACACAGAAAAAAAGGGCTGGGCAGAAACGTACAGGACTGATTCCTCTTCTTCTGCTGCTGTTTGTTGCTGCTGCTGAATTCAGCAATTTTCCGAGCCAGTGAAGCTCACTGCTGCTGCAGACAACACTCGTCCCCATTCCTCTCTGCCCTTGATCTTCTCTTGGCAACTGTCGATTTCAAGAACATGCATATCTTCTTCTAGGTTGTCCTACCATCGTCCCGCAGGTCTACCTCTTGGCAGACTGATTAACATATTCAAATTTAGAAACGTACAATCAGCTTCCGTTTGTAACGATGCAAAAGAGTTAAAGCAGGTTTTTCAAACAAACACATGCAGGATTTTTTTGTATGTGTGTAAAAAGTGGAAGAACAAACATAAGCAATATCAAAATAAAGAAGAAGAAGAAAGTAGGCAAAGATTTGTCTTGTTAATAGCCCACCCCACCCCCACCCCCCGTCCAGCACTCGTATATGAGAAATGTAGGCAATGATCGTGATAGGATATTCGTGAAATCGGTGGTTGCAGCCATCTTTCATCTTGCATGAAGTAGTTTCCGAGGTACCGGTTTTCTCATAATACAGTCCAACCCCGCTTAATGTCACGTCGCCGGGACAGTCAAAATATGGTAACATTAAACGGAGTTGACATTAAGTGAGTTCAACTCTGTGTGTGTGTGTGTATATATATATATAAAGTGAATGTTTATGTGAATATTTTCTTTTCTCATCTTATTTCCAGCGAGATGATTAAATCTCTGCAAAATGTTCACACACTAAGCCAAAGTTGAAACTGGCCCGACTATCATTCACAGCGTCGGTGGTTGCTTTTTTTACTAGTTTTTTTTTTTAATATATATATAATAAACCGGTTACAGCAACCGAAGATCTCCAGCAGTTTCGGTTTTTCTCTTTTTTTTTTTAATCGGCAATTTCCTGGTAACTGCCGGTTAACGCGACCTCTGGCTTTAGATCTGGCGTTAAAACCGCGGACGCGCGAAAGATACATTCAGGCCTTTAATTTACGCGTAAACATAATCTGTTATGAACTCATTAATAATAATTTTTACGATCTTTGCAAGATTTCTGTCTGACAATGAAAAAGCGATCCAAGTTAAATAATAAATTAAAGCAGGTTTTTCAAACAAACACATGCAGGACTTTTTTGTATGTGTGTGAAAAGTGGAAGAACAAACATAAGCAATATCAAAATAAAGAAGAAGAAGAAAGTAGGCAAAGATTTGTCTTGTTAATAGCCCACCCCACCCCACCCCCCCCCCCCCCCCCCCCCCCGTCCACCACTTTTTTTCTTAAAAAAAAAAAACAAAATTGTGTCTTTAAAGGATAATAACTTACCTACTGAGGATAATAACGTTTCCGGAACTATTTCCTTGTGCGCATGCGTATTTATTCCCAGTTATGTTACACAGGTATTATCCAGATAGTGATGGAATATGTCAAGTCATATTTGTGTGACAGTTTATTAGAATACATGTTTTTTTTTTCTTTTAGTTCCGTGGCGGTCACTGGAGTTTTACGTAGAAATCATAGTTTTCGTTTCTCTCTCTCTCTCTCTCTCTCTCTCTCTCTTTCTCTCTCTCTCCTTTATATTTTTTTCCTCCCGTCATTGTTTCACAAGTTTCAACCATTCTATTTCAGAAACAGTTATAAGAGGAGGAATGTTTGGTCTCGTTTCATATATGCGTTATCTCATATTTAGACATGATAACCAAAAAACAAATAAACAAGAATTGCGTACTACACACGCTATATATACTTCATACTGTTACATGGGAGCCAAGACGCTGTCCAACTTGGCAGCCAGCAACCTCATGGCTGCATGATAGTGTCAGGATTGGTAAACCATAGCTGGCCAAGATTCTGTCCCACCTCTCCGTTGGTACATCCCCTCCCCCCAGTAACAGGCCAAGTCTGGGCAACGAGGGCAGGGGTGGTCATCATAGACCCAATGGTGGCGGAGTCTGTTAAAGAAGTACTGTGTAATCCCTTGCTTTTTAGCTAAACTCAGGGGCTGGAAAAAAAATCTGCCGTGACCCGCCGCCAACCCGATACGATGGTGTGCCTCACAATCTCCACTGCATCGGCTGCAAAGAATACCAGCTCGCATTCTCAAAGATAATGAATAATAATAATAATATAATAATAATAATAATAATAAGAAGAAGAAGAAGAAGAAATGATGATGGTGGTGGTGATGATAGTAATGATGATGACGGTGATGGTAGTGGTGTTAATGATGGTGACGGTGGTGGTAGTGGTGGTGATTACGCTGATACCATAAAATAAACACCACATTCCTTACTGGATTGCCATAATGAAATAATGACAAATTCTCTTAAGAACTTACCTGGAGGAAGTCCGGGAAGTGGCATCCAGGAGGTTCCCTGCTCATCTCGCTGAACACCACACAATGCTGCACACTGTACCACACAAGCACTATTACATGTATCCACTTAAGTCCGGACAGACTTGCTCGCTTTTTCTCTGCCAAAGATCGAGCCATGTCAACGGGGTCCACAAAGGCGTGCAGCTGCAGAATCACACGGGCTAATCCATATCGTTTAGTCCTATGAAAGCTGGAATCGTACACTCTTTCAATTTTTCTTTAATTTTAGTCCGAAAGCCCCACTCATAATGCATGTCCCTATAGCAGGCTATCAAAGGAGTTATAGACATATACATGTATGCACTTTTGTCATTTTTTTTTACTGATTGCTCCTTAGACTGCGGCTGACTAATTCAAAAGCTGATTCATGCTTGAGAGTATCCATGCTTCTTTCCAAAAAAGAAGTAAAATGATGATAATAACGATAACGAATATAACTAATACTCCTTTTTTTAAGTCGGTTGCGAAAAGGCGCGCTCCAGCGGAGCAACTTTGCTTAGCACGGGGGAAAAAAATGAAAGATAAAGAGACAGAGAGAAAAAATACCCAAAATAAATAGGAGATAAATAGAAAGACAGTACCCAGTCCGCCTAGAAATTACAGGGACTATAGTAGGTAGGTAAAGGTAAAGGTGACCCTGTCATGCCTTGGAGGCACATAGGGATATGATGTTAGTGGCCATATTTTCCTTGACCTGTCAGCACAATAGAGGGTGATATTGTCAGTATCACGCCTGGCTGCCTTTCCTTCCCCAACTCCAGAAGAAGTCGGGTACCCATTTCTACAGCTGGGTGACTGGGGTGCCGCCGGCCGGATTCGAACCCCCGACCTTCGCCATGAGAGACCAGTGCACTAACCACTTCGCCACTCAGACACCCACTATAGTAGGCAGTCTGCTTAGAAATCACAAGGACTATAGTAGGCAGTCTTTAGAAATTGCAGGGACTGTAGTAGGCAGTCTGCTTAGAAATTACAAACACAATAGAAGGCAGTCTGCTTAGAAATTACAGTGACTATAGTAGGCAGTCTGCTTAGAAATTATAGAGACTATAGTAGGCGTTCTGCTTAGAAATTACAGTGACTATAGTAGCCAGTCTGTCTAGAAATTACAGGTACTATAGTAGGCGTTCTGCTTAGAAATTACAGGGACTATAGTAGCCAGTCTGCCTAGAAGTTACTAGGACTATACAGAAGGGAGAAATTGTCTTAAACGCCTGTTGTAGCGGTGTATAATGAAAGATCGGAACACAGTCCCTACTTTAAATGGGGAAAAACCAATTACGTTCAGGAAAAGGTGAAGAACTTAAGCAAACTATTTCATATAGTTGATCAGATGTGTATGCTTAACATATGTATGCAAAGTAAAGCAAATTATCTGTCACTGGAACAGATACTGCTACTCTGAATACCATAATACCCAACTCTTTGTTCTTTACCCCTTCATGACGCTATTCTGAATCCCGTAATACCCATCTCTTTGCTCTTTCCCTTCTAGGACGCTATTCTGAATCCCGTAATACCAAGTTCTTTGCTCTTTCCCTTCTAGGACGCTATTCTGAATCCCGTAATACCCAGTTCTTTGCTCTTTCCCTTCTAGGACGCTATTCTGAATGCCGTAATACCCAGTTCTTTGCTCTTTCCCTTCTAGGACGCTATTCTGAATGCCGTAATACCCAGTTCTTTGCTCTTTCCCTTCTAGGACGCTATTCTAAATGCCGTAATACCCAGCTCTTTACTCTTTACCCTCTAGGACGCTGACAACTTACACTATCAGGATGTTCTGACTATTCCAATGTTCTCGTGGTAACATGACAAGATGGGGCGATGCACCTCATGCCTACGACACAGGTCTCGACGACCAGGGAAAGGGGGTAGAAGGTGAGGAAAAGGGGGAGGGGGGAGAGTCAGGGTTGTACCCCAGCGAGCCAGGGCAGTTAAGGTTACCCGTCCGTCCCATTTTCTTCTTCTTTTCATACTAGAGACAACGTCCAGTAAAACACACATAACAAATTGTATATAAATAAAGTAAAAGATAAAATCCCTGTTTCCATGCCATTAAGACATATTGAGGATACGGTAACTAGATCCATATTTCTAAGACCTTCGACACGTGAAAGTGTGATGTGGTCAGTATCATGCCTGGCGTCCCAGATTTCTCTGGTACCCATTTTTAGAGGCTGAGTGCACCCAGGGGCCTTTCTGGTGTGTACCAGGAAAAGTCACCACTGATGGGACTTGAACCCGGTACCATCGGATTAGTAAACCGAACACCTAACCACTCAGCTAACCCGACCCACACACATTGTATATACCCGTATAAAACAACACAAAAATAATAATGACATTCAAACTACGTAACATGTAAGTCAGGCATTTGTATGTCCCTTGCGGAACTTTTCCTCCCTAACAGCTCTCATGTAGGCTTCTCAGTTGTAAGCAAGATGCCCTGCTATTGATGCATCCATTTGCAAATTATCAAACTTGTCTTCCTCTCTTTAATTTTCCTATTATGTACTCTTCCAAGATGGTCTTCTTTAAATTCTCATGACGTTTAATGTGTCCAAAATATTTAAGTTTTCTCTGTTTAATCTTCTTTACTAGCCAAACTTCTTCAATATTAAGTTCTTGTAGTATGGATATATTTGTTCTTTTCTATGTCCATGATATTTGAAGGATTCTTCTATAGAATTTACATTAAAAGGCACTTATGTTTCTCAGCTGTTCTGACTCTCTGGAACTACCCCACACAAACTGAAACACAAAATAACAGATTCATGTTAACATAAACACTCAATATTCGATACGCAGTATATACTTAAAGTCGTATCTGGGGCTGGCCACCTGGCCGTATGTCGATTTGGCAGTATGTCGGGCACTATGTGGGGGAGTCAGGCATGTGGCTTGTCCTCTCCAGAACGTTGTCCCTCTCACAAGCCTCCCTGAATGCAGTGCGGTCTCGCGCCAAGTTGACCGGCGTCTGGCAGTGACACATTCAGACTTTCCGTGACTTCCTGAGTCCACCCGCGGCGGGGTCGGTCCATTTCCACTTTGTCGGGCGCTGTGTCTTCGTACCTCTCTAAATCACTGTGTCTCTTAATATGGCCAAAGTACCCTCATCTTTCAAACTCTGATGGCGTTTACGAATCAGTTTTCTGTGACACCTAACCCCATCAATATCTCTTTATTTGATGTTTGTTCTATCCATGATATTCTAAGTGCCAACTCTTTGATTACTTTTTTCAAATTTCATTTTAAATGCTGTTATTCTCTTTTCTAGTGGTTTGTTAAGTGCCCATGTTTGGCACCCGTATGTTGGCACTGGGGAATATGTAAGCTCTTGGTAAACATAGCTTTGTTTTCTTGTTGGTACTTTGTCGTGTGTTCTTCATTTGGGCTAGTTTCACTGTAAGTGTAGCGCACTATTATAACATGTTACGTGATGAATAGACATGTTTACCATCACTTTAAAATGCTGAAAGATTGCAAATTAGGACAGTAACTAGGAAGGTAATCAGTGAATCACAGGATATGAATCACAGCACATTAAGTAACGAATCACAACGTATTAACCTGCGAGTGACATATTGTATACATACTCACATTCTAATAATGATGATGACGCATATCGATTGTTAAGTATGAACGGCCGTAACTCGGTCTGCCGTAAATCGGCGCAAGGCCATGTACGACCATATGTATAGTTATACTATACGCTATAATTATAATTAAAAGTTAGATATTCAATTTAAAATTATTTCTTTTTTTTACATATACATAATCTTACAGTACTTCAGAAGCTGGAAGAGGTAGTTAACTCTTTTCACCCCAAAATCTATCCTTTAAAAAGAAAAAAAAAATCTTCCGCCCCTAATTATTTTCCATGTTCTGCCAGAAACACATTTTTATCAGAAATTTTGGTAGATAAGAAGGTGAAAGATACACTGTAATTTAAAAATACGGGCCGGCTTAGAAATGTGCGACTGTTTATTTTACTTAGGCTTTGTTTTTAAATATCGCTTTGAGCGTTTATTTGCATAGGTAATGGAAGATCTACCAGCTCTGCCGGTGTCGTTTTGGAATGAAAGAGTTAAAATAGCATGAGTACTTACGCTTGAGCTTTTTTAGCATTTACATTTTCACTTTAGAAAATCCAGTGTGACTAGAGTGCGTTTTTAACTTCATACCACTGTTGAGCAATTCAACTGGAATATATATTTTGTGTAAATATTAGAAACTTTTACTGTTGAAGTTTTTTTCTTCCAAACATTCGAAACATTCCAGACATTACTGGGCCGATATTCAGAACACTTTCTAGCACAAACAACTTCATTACGCAGGCGCCCACCTTCAGCAGAATCCAGGGCCGGTGATCCCATTAGGTCAAATTAGGCAGCCCGCCTGGGGCACATGCTTCAGAAGGGCGGAATGCTGACCTTTGCCGGAGCGCAGTTTTATTTATTTAGATTAGTTAAGTCTTGTTTAGGACGCCAGACGTCCAAGAGTTGGTCAGCAATAGAATACTGTTACTATTTCATTTTCCCGTTAGTATACACAGTTCATCTTTCTCCTTTCCACAATACATCCATGAATAGACTTAATAACGCTTCTGTTCAATTATTTTCCGTAAACTTCTACAGTATCATTTACCAGCTCGGACTTTCACAGCGTCCTATTTCTTCACGAACGTCGTTTTTTTTTTTTTTTTACTAAAACGACGATTCTCACACACGTAAATACGACGGTGCGCTAATAACTACAAGAGTGTCTCGAAGATCTCTAAACACCACTAAGCCACAAACGGAAGTCCACAAACTCAGATAACAAATTAACACACACGCACACACACCGCATGTGGCTCTATCTTAACTACCCTCACGCTGTCCTGCATCAAAGACTAGTCGTGCGCCAAGCGTTACTACATTCAGTGCGCACGATTTTATGGAGCTATAGAGAATGTGTGGAGTTGGTGAGACAATACTGACCAATCAATATAATGGTATATGCGCACGTGGGGGGAAAACTTGGTATTAATACGCGGGAGAGTTTGAGAGGGAGTGCAGCGGAAGTATGGCGCTATAAGAGGTTATTAAGTGCATCCCATTCTGAATTAGGATGTGCTTTAGGGATCCTCAGAAGATGAAGATGCTGTCCGATGAGGCAATCAGTGACCCATAGCTGTTATGCTAAAGCCAGGGTTAGCGAACCATAGCTGATCAAGACCCTGTCCGTTAATACCTCTAGTGACAGGCCTAGCCTGGCTAACTGCGCAGGGTTCACCCTAGTCCCCATGGTGGCGGAGTCTGTTAAAGAAGTATTGCACACCCCCTTGCTTTTCAGCTGCACTCCGGGACTGAAAAAATAGCTGCCATAACCCGCTCCCACGCTGATACGATGCTGTGTCTCAACACCTTCACAGCATCGGCTGCAAATAACACCAGCTCGCAGTTAGTTACAGGGAGGTAACACAAGACAAGACAAGGCAAGATAGGGATCTTATGTATGCGTCGCAGCAGCTATGATCATCATCATGTGCCCTGTTTTGTAGCATAGTCCTCTCTGGTGTATTTTTGTAAATATAGTTCTTTCTCTCCACTGCACGCGGGCCATAGATGTTTCGACTTCCTTTTAGTGGAATTTACAAGCAGTACGTTTACAAGTAGTACTCCAAGAAGTAGATGATGATGATGATGATGGTGGCGACGTTTCGCCTTAAATTATTTTTGTAACCAGGTTTTCAATAGTAAGTTCCGAATTTAACCATATTCTCTAACCCTATACTACCCATACGTCCCATTTCAATTGTTAGGTACCCTTGCCAGTCAGGCTATTGTTATGTAACTTCGCCAGTCAGGCTATTGCTAGGTACGTTAGCCAGATAGGCTATTGCTAGGTATCCTTGTCAACCAGGCTATTGCTAGGTACCCTCATCAACCAGGCTATTGCTAGGTACCATCGTCGATCAAGCTATTGCTAGGTACCCCCGCCAATCACTTCCTTGCAAGGTTCCCTCGGTAACAGGCTGTCGCTAGGTACGTTCGACAATCATGCTTTTTTTTGGTACACTCACCAGCGAGGCTGTTGTTAGGTACCCTCGGAAATCTGGCTGCAGAAGCTATGAAGTTTTACTGTCCATATTGCTGATCGTCGAAAGGTTGCTCAAAAAAAAAAAACGTGGGAGGTTATTAGTATTCTTCTCAGCCTTGTTTACTAGCATGACTTCTGTTTTTTTTTCACCGGATTCTTCTCCAAACTCTATTGCAACATCCTGCCAACACATAATCCCTGGGAAGACTTAAGAGATGAGACCTTATCTCTGGAAAATATGATGGACGAACAACTTTGGATAACGCATTAAAAAAAAAAAATCTTGCTGACGATGAGATTCATGGAGGCAACCCCATGATGAGTTGGATGAATATATGAAACTGAAGGAAGAAGGTGCGTTAACTCGTTGATGTTCTTTTTATTTAATTTCTTTTATTTAGAAAGAGATTTGATTGTTAACTTTGAAAACCGGGAACAGAATATGCCAAGACAAAATGGAGGACGGTTGTTCCATGCCAAGGGGGAAAGAAATCCATCATGAAAACGAGAGAAGAAAGCCCAGTCTGAATGATTCGTATCTGCAGCTGAAAATAATAAAACCAGTGCTGAAATCGTATGTTGAGCTTAACTTCTATGGAAGTAAATCTTGAACGACAAAAAAAAAAAAAGAAACATGTTCGGAGACAGTTTCGGTAAAGCCAGTGTGAAATTTCAGCCACTGTCATCCCCTCTTGTTCTTCTGATGAACGTGTTCGTAAAGCCCTCGAGTAGCTTCTTATCTTCCAGGCTGGACGCTTACACCCAGCCGGTCTGATTTCTCAGACTAGCTTTGTCTGAATAACTCTTTCTTTGTTTCGACTAATTAGTCCACATCCTTATTCTTGCTCATTTAACCACGTTTTCTTTCACTTTCTCATTTGTTCTGTGAGCTATCAGATGATAAAATAACCATTTCCTTACGCTTCCCTCCTCCTTCCCCCCACCCCACCCCTCCTGCAGCTCTAATCCCTACTTAAACGTATTCCACGCTTGGCTGCCTCTCTACCCCTCACTGAATATTTCCTCTTCCGCCTGCAGCCATAATCTGCCCTATTTCCTCACAGAGAGAGAGGGGGGAGGGGAGGATCGCAAATAGGTTTCTTTACGTCTTTTTATCTGTTTATTTTGTCTTGTTTTCTATTGTCCTTTAAAGAGGCATTATATTGGAAATATTGGATTGTTATTGTTGTCTTTCATAACTATTTCTTTGTTCCAGCTCCATATTGATAACCTTTCTTCCTTCTCTCTTCTCTCTACGTTTGTTCGTAAGCTGCAAAGGAAAACTGCACAATAAACTTCCGTTTAACTCTACTGGTACGAGTCTTACAGCAGTTACCATTAGAGCTATCGTGGTAAGTCTGTGGAATACATGACCTGTGCTGATGTCTTTCTTAACAATAGAAGACTGGCTCACTTATGAGCTTGTTGTGTGTGTGCAGTGACGAAAGCTCTACAACAATTAAACATCGTGAAGCAAACCAAAATTCAACTATCTTTTTTTTTGTTTCTAACAAATTACAACCTTAATACTCTTTTCATTGTATCATGTTTTTATCAGAATATTATCTTTTTTACAGCCAGTCTGAAGACGTTTTTTTTTCTTCCCTTTCTAGCTAGGATACTTGCTTCAGCGACTGTGGTGTTCAGTGTATCAGTGATATTCTAGAAAGCAGGATTCCGGGAACTGAACGTAAATACACGCTTTGATGTGAAATATAGACAAGGAACGGCAGGAGTAAGTGATAGTATATCTGCCTTCTGTATACACGGATGTGAATTCGTGAGCAACTTGCATGCGCTGTAGGGGGTTCGTCTTATCTACAAAAACTGTCACCTGAAACACAAGTACTGAGGGGGAAAAAGCAACCTACGAAGGCGGATATACAAGGTCCGACAATTAAGTAATGAGACTGATTTTATTATGGCCAAGACAAAAATGCCATATGTGAAGCAAGGCATGGAATCCAAAGAGGCAACCATCATCTATGATCTGGCAACTTTTCATCCCCGCCTGATAAACAAACGACAAACAAGCCGCCACTTTGTTGACCTAGTCAGAGGTGAATTGCTACGTAATCAGCATGGAACAAAAAGCTAACATTAAATTCTGTTTAAAACTCGGAAAAAGTGCCATTGAGACAGCTGAATTGAAGCGACACGTTTATAGAGATAATTATTTATCTCGTGCACAAATATTCAAGTGGTATTCACGATTAAAAAAGTGGTGTGGAAACGATTACAAATGCAACTAGACGTGGACGCCCAATTTCTGTTCGTAATGAGGAACTCATTGCAAAAGTCAGAGAACGGATACAAGAAGATCGTTGTTTGACTGTGAGGATGATGGCAGATGAATCTGGTGTTAACTGAGACATTAATTCGTAAAATTTTAGTGGAAGGTTTGGGCAAGAAAAAAGTTGCTCGCCGGTTTGTACCACTTCGTTGTCTGATGACCAAAACCATCAGCGTGCTGAGTATGCAAAAGACATCATCAAAACGTGTCGCAGAAATAAACATTTCTTAAATTTGATTGTTGCAGAGGATGAAATATGGATTTTGCGCTCTGATCCCACAACTAAACGCCAAAGTGCTCACTGGAACTCATCATCATCACCGAAAGGCAAAAAAATTCGTCTTCAAAAGTCGAAAGTGAAGATAATGTTGGTGTTCTTCTACGAGAGCAAAGGAGTTATTCATAAAGAATTTATTCCAGAGGGACAGGCTGTCACTGCCAAATTTATTTAAGTATTTTAAAAAGCCTATTGAAAAGGATTCTCCGAGTCCGACCCAAGTATTCAACACCTGGCAGTTTTTTTCCTTCTTCATGATAATGCACCGACTCACCGGGCGTTAGCTGTTCAGAAATTTTTGGCTCAAAAAACAAGTTTAGATCTGTCTCCGTCCTAATATTTTCTATTCCCAAAATTAAAGTTACCATTGAAAGGACGCTTCTTTGACAATACTGATGACATCAACAGGGCCGTAACATCGAGTTTAAGGGCTTTACCAACAGAAGAACTGCAGAGGTTGTTCTAGTGTTAGATCATGCCACTCGCTGTATCAATGCACAATGGACTTACTTTGAATAAAATGCAGGTTACATCTTCAACTATTGTTTATTTTATTTTTTTATGTAATTAGTCTCATTTTGAAAACAAATGCCTAAGGAAAATACTCGGCATCAAGTGGAACGAATTTAAGAACAATGCAGAGATAAGACAGATGACTGAACAACAACCAGTCTCATGGGTGATCAGGAAAAGGAGATGGACATATGTTGGTCACTTGATGAGAAGAAATGAGCAGAGAATCCTAAAACAAGTTATCATGTGGAACACAACAGGCCAAAGAAAAAGAGGCAGACCGCGTGAAACTCTGAAGAGGACATTGTTAAGAGAGGCCAAATTAACAGGCATAAAATCCCTTGATGAGGTTGAAAGACTCGCCGAAGACAGGAAAAATTGGCGAACTACTTTGCGAGCCCTATGTGACGTATAACGGCACAGGAAGGATGTAAGATATAAGAATTAGTCTCATTACTTTACTGTCGGACCTTGTATATCTGTACACATTGAGAAACACTGGATTTCACTGCTAACGCAGTGAAAGAAGAACAATGCCATCACAGAGGTCACTCCTACAAAAAAAAGGGGGGGGGAAAGGGGGAAGGTACTTAATTCGAATACACAGAGGACGAAAGGAAACAATAAAAAGCAAAAACAGAACAAAATAAAAACCCATCTTTCAGCCGCCATGTTTTCCGACATCCTGTCCGATTCCATTATCAAATTCCATTTTCCATTCTCCACCCGTGGAAAACATATATGCCTATAATCATTTCAGTTTGAACTCAAACACAGGATCAAATATCTTGTGATCTACGTTGCAGATTAGCCCCCGTTTCCACCCGAAACCCTTTATGTTGTGTAAAACGAAACTCCCTTAAAAACCCTGCATCCATCAAGTTGCCCAGTGTCAAGATATTTGTTTACACCGATGTGTACGTTCCATCCAACCCCCCTCACCCCCACTCCCACTCCAAACTCCGCCCCTGCCCTGCACTTACGACCCTCGCAAGACCCTCGGAAAGCAAATAGCCCTCATCTCATAAACGTATTTCAATGCTAACCCGATGTAGCATACAACTGCAACCCTCCATCTAGAAATGAGACTTATTTGCATAAACCCACCAAACACATCTTGTGGCAGTGGCATGTATACTTCACCCGCCGCGCCCCCCCCCCCCATCCTGGGCGCTCCTTCCTCCAGACCACCACCACCACCCCTCCCCCCCTCCTCCTCATGATGCCTGTTATGGGCAAATGCTGCAGATCCCTAGACAACACTTTTTACACTGGCACTGTTTGTAAAGGCAGGCACTTCGCCCTGGCATCATCTTTGACACAGAAAGAATTCATGACATTCTGCTCTATAAACAACTCCTTCCCAACCCCCCCCCCATCCCCCAACAGGAGAGAGGGAAAAAGCGGGGGGTGAGGATGGGGGGAGGAGATGGATATCCGTGCTGTGTGGATACAAAATAATGAGACAATTTATGACCAAACAGCGCGTGGATCGCCAAGGCCCGCTGCCATAGCTCTAACAAACAAAACGAAAAGAAAAAAAAGGGGCTAAGAAGAAACAGTTAAAACTGTCAGGAAAAGACAATCAAAATTCTTTAGGCATGTCGCAGGAAGACAGGGGTTGTGGAACTTGAAATCGAAAAGTGAGGAGGTAAGGAATGAAAGGAGGTGGGGGGGGGGGGGGGGCCACACATAAGGCAGCATGGGAAGGGACAAGCAATCAAACTAATTAGAAACACTGGAGGTCACGAAGAACGGATATGCACGATGACCAACGCTAATCTGTAATGGAAATATTGAACAACTTTTTTTTTTTTGGGGGGGGGGATTAAATACTAGCGTTTGTTACAGTTTTGAAGCCTTCACGATGTCGGGAGTGTCACTTGCTCTACATTTGACAAATAAACGTATCTTTGCACATACTAAATATGAAATGATATCAATTTAATCGGTGCCCAACAATTATAGAAAATACGCTGTTTTTCCTGAAACGGAGACGTTTCTTATTGACTTACGACTCTTCCTTCTTTATTTGCATATCTTTGGCGTCAGCGTTTCTCGTTCAATATAATGAATTTCTTGTCACCTTCGAGGGTGAGTCACAAAGTTACCTTAATTTTTTTCCTTTGTTTTATTTGAATAAAGTGTATAAACATGTTTGAAAAAAAAACATAATCAACTTAGTGATCAGAACGTTCAATGCAAGTCTGCCACTGCTTCAGTAATGTCTGGATTTCTCAAAAATAAATAAATAAATAAAATGACTTATCCTGTCATGGACAGCCTCTTTAATCTCTTTGTCCACATTGAACTTCTGCTTACCTAGTGCCTCCTTGAGGGGTCGAAACACATGAAAACCATTTGGTGCGAGGTCAGGTGAACATACAGGATGTGGATGACACTTAAAAAGCAGATTCGTAATTTGTTGGGCTCCTCCACGTGCTGTGTGAAGCCCCCGCGCGTTATCGCGCCGTAACAATACACTAGAACTGAGTAAACCACGAAGTTCTGACGTGACTGAATGTTTCAAGTATGCCTCGCTGTTGACGGCGGTTCCACTGGGCATATAATGTTCCAGGATAGGGCCTTTAAAGTTTCAGAAGATGTGAGCATCAATTTTCTGGCCGACGGAGGTGTACGAAACTTCTTTTGTTTCGGCGAGGAAGAATATAGCCACTTCTTGATGGCTCGCTTTGTCTCTAGCTGGAAGTAATGTACCCATCATTCGTCTCCAGTCGCAGAAAGAAATCTCCTTTACCTTCAAAACGTCAGTCACCCAAGAAACTAATCGCTGTGTGCTGTTCTTCTCCCGTGTATACTTCCAAGACAGCGATCACTTTGATCGGGTCTGTTGATGTGACATTTCCAAAATGGCCGAGTTGCCACATACATCTTGAGAGGGATGATATAACATATCTGTACAAAGTTCTGCACATTTCTATTATAGTCCAGTACTGAACGTTGCTCTCTGTATAGCCAGCCTGAAAACGTCTCTTTCCAGCCAGGATGAGTGCTTCCATGAGTGTGGTGTTGAGAGTCTCTGTGATGTCCTAGAACCACCTCTCTCTCTCTCGGTCGCACCCTATCTCGGAATCATACCGCCCATTAGTGCTCTGTCAAGGCCTTTGTCTCTGTCTCTGAGACACTTTCTTATAAAACGCGCAGAAAGAGACCCATGACTGACGGTCGGTGAATGTCTTGCGTTACATGTTCTTTTGTGTTCATTCATTTCGTATTCTTGATGTGTTGTTACATTTTGCCGTTTTGCAGGGTCCTTGATTATCAGATCGGATGTTTCTTCTTTTCACTTGCAACTTAGTCAGCTCATCTGGTACAGTGGCGTATCCACAGGTGTCAGCGGCAGGGGGGGGGGGCAAGTCACACACAAATGTCCTCCCTATCTCCCCCTCTCCCTGCTTCCCCCCCCGCCACCCTTTTGTTGTGATATTCACTCTCTTTCTCTCTCTCTCTCCTCTCTCTCTTTCTCACTCACTCACTCATTCACTCAGACACCCTTTTTCTCGCTCTCTCACTCTCTCATTCTTTCTCTCTCTCTCTCTATCACTCACTCTTTCTCTTTCATTCTCTCTCTCACTCTCTTTCTCTATCTCTCTCTTCCAGTTTCTCTCTTTCCCCCTTACTCTCTTACTGACTCACTTTTTCTCTCACTCACTCATTCACTCACCTTTTTTCTCTCCCATTCATTCAGTCACCCATTCACTCATCCACTTTCTCTCTCTCTCTCATTCACTCACTCACCCATTCACTCACTCATTTTTTCTCTCTCTCATTCACTCACCCAGTCACCCACTCACTCATTCTTTCTCTCCCTCATTCACTCACGCACCTGTTCACTCACTCTTTCTCTCTCTTTATCTCCCACACATACACACTCTTCCATCTCTCTCACCCATTCATTCATTCACTCCCTCACTTATACAATCTCCATCTATCTCCCCCTCTCATCTCTCTCTCTCTCCAATCCAAAACAGAAGCTGCAGAATGCAACAACAACAAAAAACTACACCATGTGCTTGTACTACAGAAATAGAAACCTTCCATGATCATAAAACTCTAGGACTCATCACTGATCAACACTTAACTTAGAATTCTCACGCACGTAATCTAACCAAAAAAAAATGACAGCACAGAAAGTTGACCAAATAGCTGAAATTAAACACTTTATGAACCACGACACAAGAAAATCATACAACATATCACATACACAGACACACTTAGACCACTGCTCCAGAAATTGGGATGGCTGCTCATTCTCAAGCACAAAAAAGTTGCACCTGCTTCTGAAACGAGCCGTAAATCTTATTTGTGGCCAACACCCAGTGCAGACTCCAGATCAGGAGAAGGAACTCAAAATTCTATCTCTCAAACATAGAATCATTTTTAACAACGTTAAGTTAGTTCACAGACTTCTGTGTCACAATGTCCCGTTGTTTAAGCCTAACGTTAAACAGAGCCAAAGTTTACAAAACTGTCTTCTTCATAAATCCCAAACTTGATCTAGACAAGAAAAGCTTTGCATACTCTGCGGCGCAGCGCTGGAATCCCCTCCTCTACCATTTAAAACTTCTGCCTTCTCGCTATTCCCCCAAAAGAATTCTACTACTACTACTACTACTACTACAACTACTACTACTACTACTACTACTACTACTACTACTACTACTACTACTACTACTACTACTACTACTACTACTGGTTGGATGATAACTACAACTATAAGTGTTTACCCACTGGTTGGATGATAACTACTACTACTACTACTACTACTATTACTACTACTTCGTCGTCGTCTCCTTCTTTGTTACGAATTAGATTAATTCGTTTTTGATAGTCAACATATTCTCTGAGGACTTCTTGTATTTACAGCAGTCTAAGACATCTTCTTCTTCTTCGTTCGCTTCTACCAGCAAGACCAACCCGTGATCCTACTGAATTTACTCCCGTGGTCTTCATTAGGTTCCGTGGTCCAGAGAGGATCACAAGAGGTTCAGAGTATTGAAGGGCTTCAGCCTGTATTCTTGGTGGGTCTCAGAAGCGGGATTGCGTGACACCGCGGTTTTCGTTGCATCAGTTTAATCTAGAGTTGGACTTTCTCACCGGAAAACCTCGACGTGTTTTGGGATACCCGTGTATCACCGCCGGGTGAGAGGTGGTTGCCCAACCAGTTCAGCGTTGGACTTTCTCACAGGAAAACCTCAGCGTGATTAGGATACGCATACATCTCCGCCGGGTGAGAGGTCGTTGCCTATCTAGACTGCCCTGGTCCAGTGTCTCCGACTTCAGCATTTTGTGGTCGTGGCTGCTACCCTTCCTAGTTGTGATCACGACGGAGCTTTTGTCCCGGAGGACGAATCCTCGCCACTAATGACTTCCACCCCTGGGTTGAGCCGGTTTAGGCATATTATTCCAGTATGGGCGTGTTTAGGACGTGACCGACCTCTAGAGCGAAGTTACCATGACATGCGTAGCCATCAATTTTCACCCCTGGTGTGAGCCAGTTTAGGCATATTTCACCAGTATGGGTATAGAACGGACGTTGTCGGCCTCTAGAACAGAGGCCCCGTGGTACGAGTAGCTCTCGCCGCGAGACTACTGGACATACCGATTAAGCTTCTCTTTATCCTTTCCATCACTTTTTCGCATCAGCGCCACACGGGAATCCTGATTGCTTTTCTTCATTTTCTTCATCGGCCGGGAGGAGTTTCACTCCACGCGCGGCATCCGAAGGATCTCGCCAGCAGAGTATTAACCCCTGGGTTAAGGCGGTTCAGGCAATTCGGCCGGTATGAGGGTACATGGAACGTGGCCGACCTCCAGAGCAGAGGTGCCGTGATTTGAGCAGTCCTGACCTCGAGACTACTGATTACTTCACTTACTCCTTTCTTTCACCTTTTCCACAGTACCGCACGGCAACCCATAATTGCACCTTTCTTCATTGGCCGGGAGGAGCCCCACTCCACGCACGGCAGCTGAAGAATCTCGCCAGCAGCGGTAAATGAGCTACTAAACATGACTCTCATCTACCCGAAACATCTGGTTTTCAGGCGCCAGATATTCGCCGTCGCCTCTTCCCTTGTCAGTTTAAACAGTTCTGCCACAAGAAGGCCAGGAGCTGGACGACTGTCAGAGGCTATTTGAGACGCACCCCTTTGGAGTGGAGAGCCTATCCGCCACCTCACCTCTGGCAATAACAGTCCTTAGAACCAGTTTAAGGCATGCGTTGCATCGTCCTCAAAAAATCAGCGCTTCTGTGGCCCACTATTAGTGTTCTAATACATACAGTTTGACTTGGACTAGTAGTAGTTGGCCGCATTTGTCCTCTCTCTTGCTCATATCTGGACACTTAGCAAAACAGCTGAGAAACACATAAATGCCTTTGAATGTAAATGCTACAGAGGAGTTCTTCAAATATCATGGACACAGAAAAGAACAAATATATCCATACTACAAGAACTTAATATTGAAGAAGGCTGGTTAGTAAAGAGGATTAAACAGAGAAAATTAAGTATTTTGGACACATTAAACGCCATGATAATTTAGAGAAGACCGTCTTGTAAGGGTACATAATGGGAAAAAGAAAGAGAGGACAATTAAGGCGAAGATGGCTGCAAGACATCGTTGATAATCTGCGAATGGATGCACCATCTTGCCTACAACCGAGAGGCCTACAGGAGAGTTGTTAGGGAGGAAAAATTCCGCAAGGGACATGCAAATGACTGACTGACTGTTGCTCCTATATTGGGCACTTCTGAAGTACGTGGTCGGCTGTCATCTTATTGCTGCCACAAGCACGTTAATCGGTTGATCCTATCTTGAACTTGTTGTACAGATGCTGTCTTAGGCTGTTGCGCCTGGTACATAGCCCCATGATAACGACCTGCTCTTCTCTGTTTAGCTGGTAGTAAGGCTCCATTTCTTTGGTAGTCTGGGTGCTATATTTCCCATTTGTTCTTGTAGCTTATGGGGATATCCACGCCCTCTTAGATGTCCACCAGCTACCTCGAAAGTATACAAGTCCACGTCTGAACATGTTCGCAGAAGAAGAAGAAGAAGAAGAATGTTCGCAAGCGTAAACTAATACCGGCTCTTACATGATGTAATTTAAATGGATGAAGGATTCTTATAATTAAATTTTAGCATTCCCCTTGATTCGACAGCTGCGTATCACGTGATGCTACAAAAAAATAGGAGGCAACCACTCATATAATCATTCTCAACTTTAGACCTTTCGTATTTCGTTTCGGAAACTCCTAATTAAACTATTTTTTATAGCGCAAAAAAAAACGAAACAAAACAAAAGGTTAAAACAACATGGTATAACTGTAGAATCGAACCTTAAAATATCTTCCAAGCCCAAAGGGAAATTAAAATGCTTATTTGAAAACCTGTAGGACTGAAATTACAGTTTTCATCATCATCAATCGCAGCTAGCTTAGAACAATAAAAAATGTAGTCTATTGGATGCCAAGTGACACACTGAGTGATACATCATGGGCTCTCGAGGGACTTATCGAACACTGAGACTTTCTTTGTATAATCCATGGATTCTTTTCGTTTGTTTATGTTTTTTTTTCCTTCAATTGATATTTTCGAATGTTGGGGAGGGATCAACTGCGGTGAATAAAGGTTAAAGGTCGCGTTTAAAAATGTATGAAACTACAGAGTGAAAAAACAAGGCCAATAACTGTTTTCTTATTTTCTTTTTGTGCACGGGTGTACTGGAGTTCTGTGCCCCTGTTTCTTTTCGTTTTCTATCTGTTTTGTTCGAGTTAAAATTACCCCTTTTTTCTGCGATTTTGTTTGTTTGTTCTGTTTCTGTTTGTTCTGTGGTCTGAAATGTTAAAAGTTCTATTGTAGGGGAGTCATTCTAAACATTGGGGGGGGGGGGGGTGTCAGTGTAGCAAATTTAGATTTTGAACTTACTCTTACTTCCATGTGTATCACACACAGCCCAAAAGCCTAAACTCTTTCAAAATATAACACCGCAGGTTTCTAATTTAATATCAGAAATTTGGGCGTGTTCTTGTGTGCGAAAGTTGGGAGATATGCTGTTGCTGGGTATCAGGATATTTAAGATGCTGCTAGGTATCAGGATATTTAAGATGTTGCTGGGTATCAGGATATTTAAGATGTTGCTGGGTATCAGGATATTTAAGATGTTGCTGGGTATCAGGATATTTAAGATGTTGCTGGGTATCAGGATATTTAAGATGTTGCTGGGTATCGGGATATTTAAGATGTTGCTGGGTATCGAGATATTTTAGATGTTGCTGCGTATCAAGATATTTAAGATGTTGCTGGGTATCAGGATATTTAAGATGTTGCTGGGTATCGGGATATTTAAGATGTTGCTGAGTATCGGGATATTTAAGATGTTGCTGGGTATCGGGATATTTAAGATGTTGCTGGGTATCGAGATATTTAAGATGTTGCTGGGTATCGGGATATTTAAGATGTTGTTGGGTATCGGGATATTTAAGATGTTGCTGGGTATCGGGATATTTAAGAGTAATGTCGTAAGTTTGCTGCATTAAGGAACTGAATGCTGGAAAATCACCAAAGTCATTTTTTTTTAAAGCTGAATTCTTTCCAGACTGAATGTTTAAGTAAGATTAGAAGAATATTTTGGCCAAACTCCGTAAGAAATAACATCTTGTTGATGAAAACGCTGACAGCGATTATTGAGGAAAAAACGCTGGCGATGGTTGGGACATGTGCTCCGAATGACTGACAACTCACTACCAAAAATAGCACTAAGATGGACACCACAGGGGAACAGAAGTAAGGGTAGACCAAAGAAGAAGAAAAACAGAAAGGATGTTGAGCAATAGAGGGCTCACCTGAGCAAGAGTGGAATAAAAGTCAAAGGACAGGCATTTGTGGAAAATCTTGCGGAAGCCAAACGTGCCTTGACAACTTAAGGTTCAGAGAGAGAGAGAGAGAGAGAGAGAGAGAGAGAGAGAGAGAGAGAGAGAGAGAGAGAAGGTGGGGGGGGGAGGGTACCTTCGTCAAACAGGCTATAAGTAGGTATCCTTGCCAGTCAAGCTACTACTAGGTACACTCAACTGTGAGGCTGCTGCTATGTACCTTCGACAGACAGGCTAATGCTAGGTACATTCATCAGTAAGGCTGATGCTAGTAACCTTCGTCAAAAATCCTATTGCTAGGTACACTCATCAGTGAGGCTGTTGCTAGGTACCTTCGCCAAACATGCTATTGCTATGTACATTCATCTGTGAGGTTTCTGCTAGGTATCTTTGCCAGACAGGCTATTCATAGGTACACTCATTTGCGAGGCTGCTGCTAGGTATCTTTGCCAATCAAATTACTGCTAGGTACACTCATCAGTGAGGCTGTTGCTAGGTATCCTTGCCAATCAAGCTATTGCTAGGCAGGCTCACCAGTGAGGCTGTTGCTATGTTCCCTCGGAAAACAGGCTGTTGCAAGGTACCATCGGAAATAGGTTGATGCTAGGTACCTTCGCAAAAAAAGGCTATTGCTAGGTACACTTGCCAGTGAGGCTGTTGCTATGTACCTTCGCCAAATTGGCCATTGCTAGGTGCACTCATCTGCGATGCTGCTGCTAGGTACCTTCGCCGAACAGGATATTCGTAAGTACACTCATCAGTGAGGCTGTTGCTAGGTACCTTCACCAGACATGCTATTGCCAGATACACTCATCAGTGAGGCTGTTGCTAGGTACCTTCACCAGACATGCTATTGCCAGATACACTCATCAGTGAGGCTGTTGCTAGGTACCTTCACCAGACATGCTATTGCCAGATACACTCATCAGTGAGGCTGTTGCTAGGTAACCTCGGAAATCAGGCTTGGGGAGTTATAGAGTCTTCTTGTCTATATGGCTCATCGTCGAAACGTTGGTTTAAAAAAACAGAGAGAGAGAGAGAGAGAGAAAGAGATAGAGCGAGGAGAAAGGAAAGATCTCAAGTAAAGCTACTAACAACAACAAAAATTATAACTTTGGCTTATGGTCCACAACCTAAAAAAAAAAAAAGATCTGGAACAACTGTTCTGTGATGTTTTGTCTTCACTGTGAAAAAGAACAATAATACAAACTCGAGATTTATGTACAGTACTGTTTTGGAAGCTGCGTTGTCTAATGGTTAGATGTTCGTCTAGGGTATTGTTGGTTGCCGGTTCGAATCCCACAGCAGCAGGGATGTTTTTTTTTTAAATCTTGAATGCTTCAGATATAAATTCCCCCCGGGGTCTCTATGTAATAGGACAGAACGCCCGTGAGCACAAAGTAGGGCACATTAAAAAAAAAAAACATCCCTTGGCAGTTGAAAGCAGCAGAAAGAGTGGACCGGACGATCACTGCCTGGGGCAATATTCTAGAAAATCTACCGCGGAGGTTGGTGCAGGCGCTTGGAGTGTCTGTGGCGGTATGTGGAACGGGTGCCGGAGGAGGTATGGGAATGTTCTGATTGCGATGATGCTACTATCCGAAAAACGTATGTATGCGTGTATGTATGTATGTATGTACGTATGTATGTATGTACATGTATGTATGTATATGTATGTATGTATGTATGTGTGTATATGTAGTATGTATGTATGTATGCATGTATGTGTGTATATGTATGTATGTATGCATGTATATGTATGTATGCATGTATGTGTGTATATGTATGTATGTATGTAAGTATGTATGTATGTAAGTATGTATGTATGTATGTATGTATGTGATGTATGTTATGTATGTAATGTATGTTATGTATGTAATGTATGTTATGTATGTAATGTATGTTATGTATGTAATGTGTGTTGTGTTATGTAATGTATGTTATGTTATGTATGTATTATGTTATGTTATGTTATGTTATGTATGTATGTTATGGTATGTATGTATGTAATTATGTATGTATTTATGTATGTATGTATGTAATGTATTTAATGTATGTATGTATGTAATGTATGTATGTAATGTATTTATGTAATGTATTTATGGTATGTATGTATGTATGTATGTATGTATGCATGCATGCATGTATGTATGTATGTATGTATGGTATGCATGTATGTTTATAAAAATGTATGCTTACCACCATCTCAGTCATTCTTATATATACACTGTTCAAAAAAGAAGCACAACACTAATGAGGTCGTAATGGACACCAAATTTCAAACTTGTATCAAAATTTTATTTTACGGAATTTGTTTCAATCTTGGCATGAAGAAACTTTAAGACTTTAACAATGAAATGATGTTCATTAAATTTGGTTTGGACTTTTATTCTTTGCGACTGAGGCCTCTGTTTCAGTAAGGTGTATGGCCTCCTCTGGCCTGTATCAGAGAACGACATCTCCTTAACATGGATCCGATTAGACGTTGGATCTGTTGTGGGATGGCTGCCCACTCTTCCAGCAGTGCAAGAGACCGACTGGTTAGAGCCACGTCTCACTGGCGGACTTGTCTGTTGAGTTCATCCCATAAGTGTTCTATTGGGTTCATGTCTGATAACATAGATGGCCACAGAATGGTCTGGACGTTGTTGTCAGCGAGGAACTGGGTGATGAGTTGTACCACATGAGGTCGAGCGTTATCCGGCTGAAAAATCGACCCTGGTGCAGCCAGAAGTGAAAGGATGTGAGGACGAAGAATTTAAGCGAGGTATCGTTGGACATCCAGACGTCCTTCTATTTGCACCAGGGCATTTCTTCCCATGAAGTTGATCGTTCCCTACACCAGTATACCCCCACCACCATGTTCTGGGCGCAGCGCTCATGGACTCTGCGGTAAACTCTTCTCCTTCTATCTTGTCGCTGGAGCAGAAAGAATGATTCATCACTAAACCAAACCCTTTTCCAATCATTTCCAACGGTCCATTGACGATGCTGGTTTGCCCACTGTAGTCGGTTCTGGCGATACCGGTCCGTAAGAACTCTGTAGCGTCTTCTAGCCCACAGATCAGCGTCGTGCAGCTGGTTCCTGACCGTTTGATCTGAAATTCGACGAGCTGCTGTCATTGACTGAACTGTTGTGGACGCAGATGAAAATCGATTCCTGAAGTGACACAGCCGTATGATGCGGTCTTCGGCGTGAGTTGTGACTATGGGTCTTCCGCTGCGCGGCCGGTCTGCAACTGAGCCAGTTTCTTGAAATCGTCTCCAAAGGCGACAAATGGTACTTCTAACCACATTAAATTGTCTGGCCACTATACGTTGTGACTGTCCAGTGATGATAAGTCGTTGTTCTGTAGTGAGATGAGCCATACATGTGCACTGAATTTTCAAATAAATTGATTCGAGGAGCGTCAATCGTTTATATGCATTCAATAACATGGTCAGTGAGTTTTGTGTTCAGTAAGTTTCACGGAATTCTTGTGAACCTGTCATGAGTTATTGTCAAACACGCTGTTTTGACTAGTGTCACTTTTCTGTGCTCATGAATCATCTGCTGAGTACAGTTCAGGTCAGCATGTGAAGATGATGTCCAAGTGAACGTTTAAGGCAATGTGCCCTTGTGTGATCAGCAAACTTCAGTTTAAATCGCAACATCGTATTTGTTGCGTTTCATTTTTTAACAGTATATATATAAACAGTAGTTTACCATTCATCAACAGTGTGAATTATTATTGGAGGAGAAAGAACCCGAGCCGACAATGGAAGAAGTTTTATGGGCAATAAAGAGTCTGAAAAATGGTAAATCACCAGGATGTGATGAGATAACCGCTGAATTTATTAAAGCAGGAGGAAAGGAGTGTGCAACAATCTATCATGCACTATGTAAAAAGATATGGCATTCAGGTATTTGGCCAAAAGAATGGAAAAGAACTGTATTCATACCACTGCCAAAAAAGGGTAACCTGAAATTATGCACCAACTACAGAACTGTTGCCCTGATTAGTCATGCCAGTAAAATTCTGTTAAAAATCATAATGGGTAGACTTCGAAAGAAAATAGAAGAAGAAGTCAATATGGTCCAAGCTGGCTTCAGGAAAGGAAGAGGATCAAGAGATCATATATTCAATCTAAGATTAATAATAGAGAAATGCAGGGAGTTTAATGTGAATCTATATTTATCCTTTACAGACTACTCAAAGGCATTTGATTGTGTACAACACCAGAAACTTTGGGAAATAATGGAAAAAATGGGATTTCCAACACATTTGATACAATTAACATCACTGCTGTATTTAGACCAACAAGCAGCAGTAAGAATAAATGGTGAAACAACAACTTGGTTTGACATAAAACAAGGGGTCCGTCAGGGGTGCATATTGTCACCCTACTTATTTAACTTGTATACTGAAAATATAATGAGGAATGTTAGAGAAGATGTAGACAAAGAATATTACGATGCCATAACAGTTGGAGGTTATGAAATACCAGAGATTAGATATGCTGATGACACAGTATTGCTGTCCACAACACAAGAAGGAATGGAAAAACTAATTATGTCAGTCCGCAAGAACAGCGAAGAGCAGAACCTCTATCTTAATGCAAAGAAAACTAAAGTGATGACAACTGACAAAACAAACAAGGCAACTGAAATATGTATCAGTGAGGAAAAACTGGAAGAAGTGGAGAGTTTTGAATATCTTGGATCACTACTAACTAATAATGGAGATACAATGAGGGAAATTAAAAGGAGGACATCTATTGCTCTTCAGAAAGTAAAACAAATAAAGAATCTGTGGAGAGGAGCAGACAGATCCACAAAAATAAGATTTTTAAGGGCATGCATCTTTCCCATCGCAACATATGCCTGTGAGACCTGGACACTTAACAAAACAGCTGAGAAACACATAAATGCCTTTGAATGTAAATGCTATAGAAGAGTTCTCCAAATATCGTGGACACAAAAAAGAACAAATATATCTATACTACAAGAGCTTAATATTGAAGAAGACTGGCTAGTAAAGAGGATTAAACAGAGAAAACTTAAATATTTTGGCCACATTAAACGTCATGATAATTTAGAGAAGACCGTATTGGAAGGATACATAATGGGAAAAAGAAAAAGAGGAAGACCGAAACGAAGATGGCTGCAAGACATCGTTGATGATCTGGAAATGGATGCAGCAGCAGCAGGCCATCTTGCTCACAACCGAGAGGCCTACAGGAGTGCTGTTTGGGAGGCAAAGTTCCGCAAGGGACATGCAAAGGAATGAATGAATATAAACAACTATCATCCTGTGCCATGCCGACAGGCTTCATCAGTCACGCTCCTTCACTGTGTACAGTTCTTAGCAGATCTTTTTGGATCACCTGCATCTCTTTTCCTCTGCCACCTAACCAGCCTATCCCGTGGTACTTGCCACGCTTTCCCTCGTTTTCTCTTTTTCCCCCCTTGAGGTCTTCAGCAGATGTTGACACTCTATGGTATCTATGGCTGCACATGAAGTATCCCCAAAGGGAGAACTTTAAAAAAAAGTAATGGACCCTCCTCCCTTATAATCCAAGGCAAAATAACAAGGAGTAATGACCCCCATGAGAAAGGTTAGAAGTATTGTTATGGGAATCGGGCGTGCCGACACTAAAAACAGAAGGAAGAGACATCAAATTCATGCAGCACGCGAAGACATGGCGGGGGTAATGAATGGCCCCATATGCGTGTTTCCGTAATCAAATGTCTCCAATTACAACACCATGGGGATGAAAAAACAAGGAAAGAAATTGTGAACAAGGGAATCGGATTAGGTCAAATGAGGGAAATAATAATTACGCGGTAAGAAGACAGTAAGTTAATTCTGCAGTTCTGTGACTGAAATAATTTGTACTTGTACTTGTACAAACTTCTTGTAGCTGCGAGCTCTTGTTATTTGCAGCCGATGCTGTAGAGGTGTTGAGGCACAGCATCGTATCGGCGTGGGAGCGGGCTATGGTGGCTACTTTTTCAGTCCCGGGGCACAGCTAAAAAAGCAGGGGTGTGTGCAATGCTTCTTTAGCAGACTCCACCACCATGGGGACTGTGGCGATCCCTGGCCCATTAGCCAGGCTAGGCCTGTTACTGGGGGTATCATGGAGAGGTGGGACAGGGTCTTGGTCAGCTAGGATCGCTAACCCTGACGCTGGCATATCAGCTATGGGTGGCTGCCTCAACGGCGTCTTCACCCCCGACTGAAATAATAGTATACATATATACAATAATATATACATGTATACAATAATATATACATATATACAATAATATATACATATATACAATAATATATACATGTATACAATAATATATACATATATACAATAATATATACATGTATACAATAATATATACCTATCCCTGGGTTTACGAGTATTTGCTCTAGATAGTGAAATGTACAAATCTTTTTCCTTGTGTTTCAAATAGTGAAATGTACAAATCTTTTTCCTTTTGTTTCAAATAGTGAAATGTAGAAATCTTTTTCCTTTTGTTTCAAATAGTGAAATGTAGAAATCTTTTTCCTTTTGTTTCAAATAGTGAAATGTACAAGTCTTTTTCCTTTTGTTTCAAATAGTGAAATGTACAAGTCTTTTTCCTTTTGTTTCAAATAGTGAAATGTACAAGTCTTTTTCCTTTTGTTTCAAATAGTGAAATGTACAAATCTTTTTCCTTTTGTTTCAAATAGTGAAATGTACAAGTCTTTTTCCTTTTGTTTCAAATAGTGAAATATACAAGTCTTTTTCCTTTTGTTTCAAATAGTGAAATGTACAAGTCTTTTTCATTTTGTTTCAAATAGTGAAATGTACAAGTCTTTTTCCCTTGTACCAGACAATTAAATGTACAAGTATTTTGTCTTGTTCTAGATATTTAAATGTATAAGTCTTTTTCCTGTGTGTCAGTTAATGGAATGTACAAGTCTTTTCCCTTGTATCAGATGATGGAATCTACAAGTCTTTTCCCTAATGCCAGATAATGGAATGTACAAGTCTTTTTCCTTTGTACCAGATAATGTAATATACAAGTCTTTTTCCCCTTGTGTCAAATAATGGAATGTACAAGCCTTTTCCCCTTGTGCCGGATAGTGGAAAGCACGCGTATTTTTCTGCTGCTCTATATCTTCATACAGAATGTCGGTGATGGACCAGTTTAGCGATACCAGGTTCTTCCGAAGATCTTTCACTGCATTGCAGTCCACCAGATGGTGCTGAACTCTTTTCTTGTTGTCTTTTTGCAGTGTATGCAGTATGTGCTTGTGATCAGCAGTCACTCTGTGTAAGTGCTTAACTGAGAGTGGTGTGTCCTGTGCTCAACCTGAAGATCGTGCACTGATCTCTGCGACATAAGCTGTTGATGTGATACCGGAGTTGAGCTTTGGCAGGTACACAGATAGAGACCTTCCAGTTGGGGGTTTGCTGGCCCCATTAGTCCACGCACTGCTGCTTGTATCTGTTGTTGTTACTGTTGTTGTTGTTGTTGTTGTTCTTGTTCTTGTTCTTATTCTTGTTTACGTGTTTAGCTTTTCTCATATTGGTGAAAGGATGTGAGGCTATGGAATGGTGGCTCTATTCTTTGCCATGTCTGCATGTTCATTGCATCTAATGTTAAAAAAACATAATACATGTATATGTTTATATCACTTGGCAAACGTGGTGCATCGTACCTTCAAAATAAAAGCGCCATAAACTATTCCCTACGAGTTGTCCTAACATGTGCGTAAACAGACACATGCTCGCGTATGAATACATAAACATCCGTTTGGAGGCGTAGAGGGAGAGGGGGCTTAACAGAAATAACATACAGGTCATTATGTGAAAGAATTGTGTTATGTAACTCGTTTAGGCGGAGAGCATAGAAGAGGACTGTGAAGGAGGAGAAAAGAGAAAGAACAAGACGGCTCGGAGAAGAGAAAGAGGGGGTTGCTTAGGAGAAAGAAGATAAAGACGAGAGAGATGATGTTTAAGAGAAGAAGAGAAAGAGGGGAAAGATGTTTAGGAGAAGAAGAGAAAGACGAGAAAGACGTTTAGAAGAGGAAGAGGAGAAAGACGTTTTAAAGAAGAGAAAGATGAGAAAAACTTTTAAGAGATGAAGAGAAAAAGGAGAAAAACGTTTAAGGGAAGAAGAGAAAGAGAAAAAAGACGTTTAGGTGAAGAGAAAGAGGAGAAAAACGTTTAAGAGAAGAAGAGAAAGAGGAGGAAGACGTTTAGGTGAAAATAAAAAAAAGAGAAAAACGTTTAAAAGAAGAAGAGAAAGAGGAGAAAGACGTTTAGGTGAAGAGAAAGAGGAGAAAGACGTCTAAGTGAGGAGAAAGAGGAGAAAAACGTTTAAGAGAAGAAGAGAAAGAGGAGAGACACGTTTAGGTGAAGAGAAAAGGGAGAAAACGTCTAAAAGAAGAAGAGAAAGAGGAGAAAGACGTTTATGAGAAGAGAAAGAAGAGAAAAAGTTTAGGAGAAGAAGAGAACGGAGAAAGACGTATACGAGAAAAAGAAGAGGAAAAAGTAGGAGGACGTATAAAAGAGAAAGATGAGGAGGCCATTTAAGAGAGAAAGAGAAAGAAAGTTTAAGAGAAGATGAGAAAGAGGATGATAACGTTTAAGAGAAAGAGAGAATGAAAAGGAGGAAATCCAGGAAGAGAACAGAAAAAAGAGGATTGTTGGACAACAGAATGTCAAGAAAGATGATAAACAAAATGAAGTAAGCTGGTGAAAAGACTGGGGAAAAAATGGTGGAGGGAAGAAAAGTAAGAAAATAGAAAAGAAGCAGAAGACAAATAAACCGGGTAGAAACAACGAAAAATGACTTTTAAACAACGAAAGTAACAAAACACTATAGAGCTAAAAATAGAAACTGCAAGAAAGCATATCTAAGGAAGAACAAGGACTTCAGGAACAACTTTTTTAAAAGGGAGATAATTCACTCTTGTGACGAAGACAACAAACAAACAAACAAACAAAAATAGTGATCGTAGGAAATCGTCAGTTTTTCAGTAATGATTCACTTGCGGAGTAAGCCGTAAACCAGCAGCTCTCAACCTTTCTTTGCTCAGTGCGCCCTTTTCACCTGTAAGATAGGTGCCACATTTGGCACTGGGGTGAGATAGTTTCTTCTTGGGAAAGTGAAATGCGAAAATTAGTAGCCTGGCGATATCCCGAGTACACAGAGGTCAATTCTGTATCCCCATTTTTGCAGGCTGAGAAACACATAAATGCCTTT
The DNA here is from genome assembly GCA_009760885.1 of Achatina immaculata. NCBI lineage: Eukaryota > Metazoa > Mollusca > Gastropoda > Stylommatophora > Achatinidae > Lissachatina > Lissachatina immaculata. The sequence goes on along the minus strand of CM019693.1, from coordinate 29,495,577 downwards.
GAATGTAAATGCTACAGAAGAGTTCTTCAAATATCATGGACACAAAAAGAACAAATATATCTATACTACGAGAACTTAATATTGAAGAAGGTTGGCTAGTAAAGAGGATTAATAGAGAAAACTTAAATATTTTGGACACATTAAACGTCATGATAATCTAGAGAAAACCTCCTTGGAAGGATACATAATGGGAAAAAGAAAGAGAGGAAGACCAAGGCGAAGATGGCTGCAAGACGTCGCTGATGATCTGCAAATGGATGCATCAGCAGCAGGCCATCTTGCTCACACTGAGAGACCTACAAGAGTGCTGTTAGGGAGACAAAGTTCCGCAAGGGACATGCAAATGAAGGAATGAATGGATGAGGATCGTTGGGGGTGAGGCCACTGGCTAATAGAGCTCTGACTCGCTCAGGAAGACGAGCTCCCCTGAGTTAAATTCTGCCCTAAAATGCGACAGGCCCTGCAAGCCGGCAGTGTATCTCTTTACCGCTCACAGAAAACACAGAAAGAACAGACGGGCTGATATAAACGGAAAACGACTTGGAAACGTTAAGCTACATATCGCCAAGCCCCTATCAAGACGTCTGTTTGTCCCCTCAACATTGAAAGGTATATGAGGAAGGAGACAAGACAAGACAAGCACCCTTTTAACCTTAAATCAGAATGTCATTCCCAATCTTCGCTCTTCCACGTTTGTCTGACTATTAAAAAAGCGCGTTTATTTGCAAAAAAAAGGTCAATATTCCAACATTTTGAGCCAGTCTGTGATCAAAACCCGAATTCCTAAAATCCAATCCATGATTGGGGGAATATTTTCCACTGGTTGAGAACCTCTGACATAAACCCTAGCAATAATTACTTCCAGGAATCCCGGGATATGCTGTAGCTGATTCTCAGTATCCAACAGATCTCTTGGGGGGGGGGGGGGGGGGGGGGGAACTAACGTATTATTCATCTCAGTTTTACTACATGATGAAGGACGTCAGTAACTGGCCCACAACCTCATAAATCCTGAATGCCAAATGTTAGCATGAGAAGGCTAATTCCAATGTTAATTATGAACTGGAAAAACCATTATTCTCAGAAGATGGGAGAGAAAACGTAATGCAGTTTTGCACGTCATCTCACAATCACGCATTCATTCACTTATTTTTATTCATCACATTCCGTTTGGATTAACGTTGACGATTATATCTTTCCTTTCGGTGTACTTTTTTTTTAAAGGTTCTCTCCCTTAGTTCAGTTGTCTCTCTTGTCCTCATGGTAACTTAGTCAACTCGTCAAAGAGCCACTGCTTTTCTTTCTTCCCCTGCTTTTTTTTTCTCTTTCATTTTCTTCCGAGTTTTCCGAAAAAAATTTTCGAGTTTTCATTACCTACCTCTGCCTTTTGTAGTACATCCACTGGAACGTTCATTGTCCTTTCTTAATGACGTTAACTGTTGTTCATCGTTCTTCTGTTTCTCTGAGCGACTGTAATTCTGTAATGTTAAAGAATCGTTTGCAGGTAATATATCACTGCGTGCAAAATTGCTCTCAGAAGCAACGAATCAATTGTGGGTTAATCTTTGCTTTAGCCAGATCAGTGGTTCCCAAGCTTTTCCACGCCGTCAGAGGAAATAAACCATTTATTATGGAATTTAAGTCAGAAGAAATGTACCATTTATTATAGAATCCAAGTCAGAAGAAATGTACCATTTATTATAGAATCTAAGTCAGAAGAAATGTACCATTTATTATAGAATCTAAGCCACAAGAAATGTAGTACTTATGATGGAATCGAATCAGACGAATTGTAGCACTTATGAAGGAATTTAAGTAAGAAGAAATGTAGCATTTATGATGGAATCTAAATCAGACGAAATGTAGCATTTATGATGGAATGTGAACCGGGATGTGAAAATAAAGACTTCGAAGAGAACGCTAAACGGCTGCCTAGTTCTGGCTTGTCATGACTTTTCTTATGTCAGTTTGGGGGGGGGGGGGGAGTAGACTAAAAGATAATATGGCGTCACGACTGCCATGACTCTCTTCGATCCATGCCTCCTTTGCCAGGCTTTTGTGACTTTGCTTTTACTAGTAGCGCTGCAGGCGGAGGACTAGGGGTTGGGGGTGGTGGGGGGGGGGGGGGGGGTCATCAGTTTGCCAGTTGCAGGGTTGTAACGAAAGTCCCTTGTTACTGGTCTCAATCGATATCATGTCTAAATGCCAGGACTGGGCTGCATTCTTTTATCATTTCATCGTTTTGCCAAGAGCTTTCAATTTACATCAGTTAGCTCCCTACATCAGTTATCTCCCTACATCAGTTATCTCCCTACATCATTTACCTCCCCACATCAATTATCTCCCCATATCAGTTATATAGCTACATCAGTTATCTCCCCCCACATCAGTTATCTCCCTACATCAGTTATCTCTCTACATCAGTTATCTCAATACATCAATTATCTCCCCACATCAGTTATATAGCTACATCAGTTATCTCTCCCCACATCAGTTATCTCCCTACGTCAGTTATTCCCCCCTCCACATCAGTTATCTCCCCACATCAGGTATCTCCCTACATCACTTATTCTCTTCCCCCCCCCCCGCGGTCCCCTACTCCCCTATGTGCTCGTATTATACCTGCTTACACCTATACGGGGAAACTCTACTGTAAAGAGTTACACAACACAACTTCTTCAGATCATCAGAGAAAGTACACCCCTCCCCCTCCCCCCCCCCACAAGACAAGTGTTTCGGCCCTATTAAACTACTGACTCTCTAGGGGGTGGGTGGGATCACAGGTCATGACTCCCAGAGTTCTTGTTAGTTGTGTATCATTATTATTATTATTATTATTATCATTATTATTATTATTATCATTATCATTATTATTATTATTATTATGTCCTATCCCGGAACTGAACCCACGTCTCTCACGATCCTCCAGCTGGAATTCGGCTAAGAAGAAGCAGTAACAGGTGGATGTTACAAATGAAATTAGTAATTTACTTTCTGTCACCGTAACCATGTCCTGACCAAGGATTTAACGAAAACGCATAAAAATTCATAGATAATACAAGAAAAAGATAACATAATAAATAAAAGGGTTTTTTTTTAATTTAAATTTTAGCATAGTTGTAACTAGTTGACATGTGGAGAAAGAACGAACGAAAGAACGGACTTTATTTTCGAAAAGTTAAGAATTGGGCACGCAGGTCCGTTCATCATTCTGCCCTTTATCATACAACTTTCATTCACTCACAGATATTCAGCATTTGTTATTGAACATAATATGCATGAAAAAGCAACATATGAATTAGTAAATAATTAACAAACCCTTTCTTTCCATGCACTCCACATTCTCCTTTATGCAGCTACATGAAATAAACTTTATTACATGCTCACATTCATTATAAACGAACACATTTTTGGAACAGCACTATAATATGTACAACACATCAGGTCATACTTTAGATTAAACTAATTTAGACTTTGATAGTACATATGCCTATAGTTTTCTTAAAGCAATATATATCGATGCATTTATTCACACACACATACCACATATAAACAAACACACCCATACATGTACATACACAGACATACATTCATATGTATCCACACAGACGTATGCATACACACATGTATGTATGCACACATAAAGATAAATGGATATACATACATATACGCACACATATATACATACAAACATACCGATATACATGTGCATACACACATGCACATATACGTATACACCCACATATATATACATACCTACACCTATTTATACGTGTATATAAGTATGCACAAACATAAATACATATAGTAAGGGAGGCATATAGTCAATTTCAAACAAATATTAAGAAAGTTTGAAGTTATAAGAATGAATATTACTTATAAGTTTTATATGAGATAATAGGGCATTCAAAAGGTGAGCAGCTGAGTAAGAGAAGCTTTTTTTTCAAACACGTGAAGCCTTGGTTTTGGGCGAATACAACTGCGTAAGTGTTGACTGTGTTTTGGGTTGGATTTGAAAAATGACCAAAATTGGGTGGAGCATTGTGCGATAGAATTTTATAAATTAACTTGGCCTTGTTTAATATAAATCTCTTCTTGAGGGGTAGAATGTCTAGATTTTTGCCCTTTTTTGCAATATGTGTGACATGTTTGTTGTCTGTAAGCTTTACTGCTTGTTTTTTTTAACTGAGTAAAGTCTTTCATGTTTGATATGGAGCAACCATCACAGACTGTGGAACAGTAGTCCAAATGTGTTTGTATTTGTGATATGTAGTATATTTTCCTGGTGTCTGTGTCAAGAAAGTGTTTAATTTTGGCAAACTGGTAAACTTTTTGAGCGATGAATTTGGTTAGATTATCTACATGACGATTCCAGCTGAGGTGGTGGTCAATCGTGAGACCTATAGTTTTATGTTCACTAACATTCTCTGTCTTAGAAGTTCACAGCGTGGAGCTGTAGTGTTGTTGTTGGCGCATATGTCAATTTCTTTCTTGTAATGAGCATGGATTTTGTTTTGCTGGTGTTTATGAGCATTCTTTTGTTGTTGATCCAGATAATTAGACTTCTTATCTTATATAGTATCTCATATCCTTCCCCTGTCCTGTAAAACGTCACATAGGGCTCGAAAGCTAGTTCGCCAATTAGACGCGTCACTTCAAATTTAAGAGCTGACTCAAGATTAATACAATCATTGTCACTAGTGTAAACTGTGCAGTCATCAGCAAAATGATCACAAGACGATTTTGGACTATCACTGATGTATGTGGTAAAAAGCTGAGAAATGACGCATAGAGGAGAAGTCCCTGAGAACTATTATTTCCCCTGAGAGAACTTGTAAAAGTATGGCGACTGGAGGCATCGTTCCAGTAATCGAAACAAAACAAAAGGAAAAATGTAGATAATGTGTTCGATTTTTTTTTTACTGCGATTGGTAGTACTTAAATTAGAATATACCAGATTATTATTGTCTGTGTAAATACCTAGCACTATAGAAAGTCTCTTTTTATAAGAAGAAAGTCTATTTTTATAAGCACTATATATATATATATATATACTCGGGCCAGTAAAACAGACGTGGTAAGAGTTAATATTTCCGCCGTTTCTTTGAACAATTTTTAACCCTCCTAAGAAACATAGACACTTAACAAATCGCTAAGAAATAGAGTTAATAAAAAAATTATGTATTTCAGATATTTTTTATATGTACAAATATATGAGGCGGCCTGATTAGCTGAGTGGTTAGGTGCTCGGTTTACTAATCTGATAGTACCGGGTTCAGTCCCAGCAGGATTTTTTTTTCTGGTACAGACGGGGGGGGGGGGGGGGGGAAGGCCAGAGAAACCTGGGAAGATAAATGAAACCAGGCCGTGATACTGACCAAACTTTCATGTGCCGAAATTTATGGAAAATACGGGCCTAACACCGTATTCCTCAATTTGCGTTAATGGCATGGAAACGGAGATTTTACCTTTTACAAATTTATGAACAAAATTTTGAGAAAAAAACAAATAACATATGTTGCATTACGTGTAATAGAATAGGATATGTAATTGGGTTGGATAGAGATAAAATGGTAGTCTCCCCTGTAGAGAGTTAATTTTGGATTTTTATAACCGTGCGCAGCGGGAAAATCTGTTGTAAAGCTCGCACGTATTTGTGCTCACAGTGAACGAATTTGGAAGAGACGCACAAAAAATAGGCAGACGTAAAAATAAAAGGTTGAGACGGGCAAGAGAGAAGGTTCCAGAACAGTAGGCACGCAAGCTCTTCTTCAGAGTCAGTATTTTAGTTGAGCTGTCGAAATAGTGACAATCTAATGGCTTTTTGCATGGAAAATCAGCTAATAATTTCTAACACACTTTTTAAACAACATCCAAGAAGACTTTACACATGGACATCACCTGATGGGAAAACCAAGAATCAAATAGATTACAGTTTAGTGGAAAGAAGGTGGAGATCAAGTATAACATCAGCAAACACTTTACCAGGTGCTGATTGTGACACGAACCATGAGTTATTAATAGCAGACATGAAGATAAAGATAAAACAGACAGTTGCAGGATCAAGACCACTACACTTTGATCTTACAAAAATACCAGAACAATATGGTATAGAAGTGAAGAACCGTTTCGAAATCCTGATGGCTGTACAGGAGGAGATGACACTAGATAATTTGGCTACACAGGCCAGAGATATCTTAATAACAACAGCTAAAGACATAGTTCCAGTAAAGAAAACACAAAAGAATTAATGGATTACAGCAGGCACACTAGAACAGATAAAACAACGTAGAGAAATGAAGATTCAATGGAAAGTGACAAACAACAACAAAGAGCACTATAAATCTTTAACAAAAGAAGTACGAAGAAACATAAAAAAGACCAAAAACAATACATACAAGATTGTTGTGAAAGAATAGAAGGACATTAGAAATGTGGAAGAGATAGTGAAATGTTTAAAGAAATGAAAACATTAACGAGAAATGTCACATCTAAGCTAAATGTAATTTATGATAAAATGGGGAATACCTTGACAGAGACAGGGAAAATTCTAGAAAGATAGAAGGAATATTGCAGAGGAATGTATGAAACAACTGATTGTAAAAGCAGAAATCAACAGTGTGAATTATTATTGGAGGAGAAAGAACCCGAACCGACAATAGAAGAAGTTTTATGAGCAATAAAGAATCTGAAAAATTGTAGATCACCAGGATGTGATGAAATAACAGCTGAATTTATTAAAGCAGGAGGAAAGGAAAGTGCAACAATCTATCATGCACTATGTAAAAAGATATGGCATTCAGGTATTTGGCCAAAAGAATGGAAAAGAGCTATATTCATACCACTGCCAAAAAGGGCAACGTGAAATTATGCACAAACTACAGAACTATTGCCTTGATTAGTCATGCCAGTAAAATTCTGTTAAAAATCATAATGGGTAGACTTCGTAAGAAAATAGAAGAAGAAATCAATATGGTCCAAGCTGGTTTCAGGCAAGGAAAGAGGATCAAGAGATCATATATTCAATATAAGATTAATAATAGAGAAATGCAGAGAGTTTAATGTGAATCTATATTTATCCTTTATAAACTACTCAAAAGCATTTGATTGTGTACAACACCAGAAACTTTGGGAATTAACAGAAAAAAAAGGAATTTCCAGCATATTTGATACAATTAACATCACTGCTGTATCTAGACCAACAAGCAGCAGTAAGAATAAATGGTGAAACAACAGCTTGGTTTGACATAAAACAAGGGGTCCGTCAGGGGTGTATATTGTCGCCTTACTTATTTAACTTGTACACTGAAAATATAATGAGGAATGTTAGAGAAGATGTAGACGAAGAATATTACAATGCCATAACAATGGAGGTTATGAAATACCAGAGATTAGATATGCTGATGACACAGTGTTACTATCCACAACACAAAAAAAGGAATGGAAAAACTAATTATGTTAGTAGGTAAGAACATCGAAGAACAAAACTTTTATCTTAAAGCAAAGAAAACTAAACTGATGACAACTGACAAAACAAACAAGGCAGCTGAAATATGTATCAATGAGGACAACTGGAAGAAGTGGAGAGTTTTGATTATCTTGGATCACTACTAACTAATAATGCAGATACAATGAGGGAAATTAAAAGGAGGACATCTATCGCTCTTCAGAAAGTAAAACAACTAAAGAATCAGTGGAGAAGAACAGACAGAACTACAAAAATAGGATTTTTAAGGGCATGCATTTTTCCCATCGCAACATAAGCATATGAGACCCGGACACTTAATAAAACAGCTGAGAAACACATACATGCCTTTGAATGTAGATGCTACAGAAGAGTTCTTCAAATATCGTGGACACAAAAAAGAACAAATATATCTATGCTACAAGAACTTAATATTGAAGAAGACTGGCTAGTAAAGAGGATTAAACAGAGAAAACTTAAATATTTCGGACACATTAAACGTCATGATAATCTAGAGAAGACAGTCTTGGAAGGGTACATAAAAGGTAAAAGAAAGAGAGGAGGACCAAGGCGAAGATGGCTGCAAGACGTCGTTGATGATCTGCAAATGGATGCATCAGCAGCAGGCCATCTTGCTCACAACCGAGAGGCCTACAGGAGTGCTGTTAGGGAGGCAAAGTTCCACAAGGGACAGGCAAATGAATGAATGAATGTCGAAATAGTAGAATGTAGATTGTAGTCTGTCCTTTGTAGGACTGCTTAGTACTGGGTACATTTGTCCTTTTTTTAGAACAGTTTCTTCTGAATTCAGCTTTTGAGAGAGTATGTGGTATTTTCTATTGTAGAAGCAAAACTGTCCTTCAACATCTTGCCGTGTGAAAGGTCATCCCATGGCAAAGTCAAGTCGCCTGGACACTTTTTCCCGTATCCGTGAATTCCATCAGTCTTTTCACGCCACTTGCATTTGGCAACATCCACCACCAAATGTAGTTTCATCAATAAATCAGTTCTATTGTAACGTCCGGAGTTGGGTGATTATTGATTTATGTTTTGTATCGAAACTGTGGAGTTGGAATAGTCAGTTAATTTATTCATATAGTTCACAAGTCGTGTATGAACTCTCTTTGGTGGTCCTGGTTTATGGAAGTTGCATAGAGCCTATCAGTGTAACGAAGTGAGGCAAGTGTAACAACTTCATGATGTCATGGAAGTTCCCCAAAACGTTCAAGGCACTCTACAGCCATCAGCAAAAAGAAAAACACCATTTTAGTGGTGCAAACAACAGACCATTCAAAGTGAAAGTTTGTATATATTGTCAACTGTAACGTGTATTAAAACTAAATAATCTTCATTATAATGTTGTTATTACAAATGTCCCTTTTATATGACGCCATATATGTTCGTTCACTGACAGATGTTGCTGGTGTTATAAAGTAATAACACTGCTTTGAGCAATTAATACGCAGATGTTAATATTTTGTTTACTGGCGTCAGAGTGTTTTTTGCCGTCATGAAATGTCACACTGTTTTAATAATTTAAGAAGAAGATGTTAGATTTTTTTTCATGTCGACAGATGCTTACTTATGTCTTACATTCTTACATCCTTCCCGTGCTGTTAAACGTCACACAGGGCTCGCATGGTAGTTCGCCACGTTTTCCTGTTTTCGGCGAGCTTTTCAGCCTCATCAAGGGATGTTATGCCCACTAATCTGCCCTCTCTTAACAATGTTTTCCTCAGAGTTCATGTGGCCGACCTCTTTTTTTCGGGCTGTTGTGTTCCACATGATAACTTATTTTGGGATTCTCTGACCGTTTCTTCTCATCACGTGAACTATATATATATATATATATATATATATATATATATTCTTTTTCTGATCACCTATAGACTTAGCGGGTGCTAGATCTACAATTTAGGACAATTTTGGAAAGGGACAGGACCAAAAACCCAGCTACAACCCACAAATCCATGGCCTATGTACTACCGTACTGAGTGGCCAGGCTCAAAACCCATCTGATCGACAACCCAGATTTCCCATCCAAGGATGCCGTATGCCAGTTATGCAGCATATTACATACATTCATACACATTACATGACATGCAATATACATTACCAAGTCAAGCAATTAAATCAGTAAATATATTTATTATTCACACTACATACCCATTAACGTCACACAGACATAGCATGCACAGCACATCAACATGTATAATCACGAGTGAAAACAAGTATGACATCAATATAACATATAACTCTAAGTATGAATAGAAATCATACTGACCTTATTTGGCCTGGGCTCTCCTGGCCTTCATAAGCAAATACATACATTCATCTAAGTTGTGCCCTCTCATTTATTAACATTGAAGCTACTGGTGCTCTTATGAAACTCGCATCTCCCCATACTACACATAATCTCCATTGTGCTAATGCACTGAATACCACAACATATCTCCCTTGTACTAACGCACTGAATCATCACACATATCTCCCCCCCCCCTCCTTGTGCCAATACACTGAATCATCCACATATCTGCCCCTTGTGTCAATACACTGAATCATCACACATATCCGCATTATGGTGCCTCACCTCCCATCTCCAGGAATTACCATGTGCTATGCACATCATTGATGATGCGGCTGCCTGCTGCCAGGTTATGTATCTCCTGATACCCTGACATAGTAGTATCCATGCAAATGAAACATGATGGACCTTGATGTGTGCCAGTCCAAATATATATATATGACGAATATCATCAGGCATCAGAGAATCTCCATATAAGAAGATAAATGACTTAATCCACAGCACATTATGATTCACAATACATTATCAACAGTGTGAGGTCGGCTGGGCCTAAGTATAGACGAGAATCATAAGCACAGACGAAACGAAACTCAGCCCCGCCATCTTTCCTCTAGATTGTCTCCTTTTAACACGCTTTTCCTCACAATATATATATATATATATATATTATATATATATATATATATATATATATATATGGTCCTTCTACCCCCGGATTACGTGAACGGTAACACTCCGCCCACTTCGTACACCAATGAGCTTCGAATGGCCGTTCACACACCCATGAGACAATTTTTTGTTTGCTCATCTATCTTATCTCTGCATTTTTCTTAAATTGGTAACTAGTGTTATGAAAATTATGATTAACTACAGGAAAAGACGAAGACAATAGCAGAAAAAAAGGCGAAGGACAGGCATTTGTGGAAAACCCTTGCGGAAGCCCCATGTGCCCTGGGCACTTAAGGTTCAGATATATATATATTGTTTTAAAGATGATTATGATAATTATAGAAATAAATTAGAAAATTTTATTACAATGTGTTGATAGAACAAACCACAGAAATTAATACATATTCACCGCTGAGGAATCAAAAAGAAGTTGGAGGAGGGGGGGGAATATATTGTAGATTAGAAAGGGGGGAGGGGTTATATATGACAGTATCAGGAAAGAAAGACGCTAGGCAATCTCTGGACAAAGGAGAAGTTAGCAGACGTACAGACGTAGACACGTAGTTAACTTACAGCGTTAATTAGGAACCGTCGACGTATGAAGGTGGAAGAAAGGGACGATAAAAGGAGAGGGCGCCACGTTTGAAGGAGAGGGCTGGACAGTTGGATGCATGTCTGTGTTTAGAGTTTGCGTTTGAGCGCTTCTCAGGATAACATTATTGTTGTTTACGCTTGAGAGGAATGAATAAACCAGGCGGTGAACCAAAAGTTACATGCTTCTGGGGACCATTATTGCACTTTTGTTGTTGTTGTTGTTGGAAATTGTTCGTTTCCATGATGGTTTCGCAGTGATTGTCAGGCTGCTTGGGTGACTACACCGCCAAAACCCGGCCCAACGAACATCAGAGACGGCCACAACGCCATCTAACCACTACACCGATCATTGAAATAGTTGAAACAGCCACCCAAAACGTTTGTTTAACCACCACAGTTGTCACATGCTGATGATGTCTTGGTTTGTCGGCAGGGCCAAGACAGGAAGCAGACTGGTGGTGAACTCCATACAGAACTGGGCCGTATTGGTGGGTGGCGCAGTGAAGGGTATGCTCTGATTAACCGGGCGAAGGAAGCTGTGACATGGTTCTCTCTGAATAACCTGACAGTCAACACACCAACACCAGCCACGAGTCTGTGCTCGGAGGTTGAGGAGATGACACACGCAATGAAATAACAGAGTGCCATTTGATCAGAGCCTTTCATTCAGAGAACACGTTGATTATGTGGCACTGAAGGGCTAGGAAGGGCCTATCCACGATGAAGATAATGGTTGTGGGGTACTGCGAGCAAAGTAATCTCGTTCTCTTTATACCAAGGACTTGTCCTTTCTGTGGTTGAATATATCCTGGCAAATCCTTACTCTCAGTCAGACTCAGATGGAGAGACTTGAAAGGATACAGACTGAAGCAATGCGAATCATACTTGGGTGTACAGAAACACATCCTGCGGGGCTATGAAGTATCTTCTTGACTTTCCAACCACGATGGACAGAGCAAGAATTTGCCGGGTACGTGCATACCTCCGAGTCAGGGGAGACACATACCACCCATTGCACACTTAAGAGTTAAAAGGCACCAGATTAACAACAGGAAAATCCTGGATGGGGCAATCAGAGGACATTGTTCAACAGGTCTGTCCAGCTAGAGAGACAGAACATGGTGAGGAGTTGGCTTTGGTGCCAGCGGACTGCTGTACTTCCTTCTCAGTGTTCATCACATTGGATGGAGATTGCAGACAGCAAAACTTCCTTCTCAGTGTTCATCACATTGGATGGAGATTGCAGACAGCAAAACTTCCTTCTCAGTGTTCATCACATTGGACAGAGATTGCAGACAGCAAAACTTCCTTCTCAGTGTTCATCACATTGGACAGAGATTGCAGACAGCAAAACCCATTGGCTGTGAAGACAGAGGCTCAGGCTTTGACTGCCAAGAACTCTTCTGAGTGTGATGTGGCCATCTACTCAGATGGATCTGTTGTCAGACACAGGCACAGCGCTTGGAATTTTACGGCATGGGCCGGAGGGAGAACGGTGATGGAGGACACTGATGCTTTTACTTCGACCACAAGTAGCCTGACTCTGGAGGTCATGGGGGCAAACAAAGAAATGGCATGACAGGAGACACTGACCTTTTTTCGGCGACTCAATGAATATGCTCAGGAAGACTGAGTCGGGTTGGGTGGGAAAACACTGGCTAGAGTCACTGAGAAGATCACGGATGACAAAAATCGGTTTCGTTTTTGAGCCAGGTCATGCGGGGCTGAGAGGTAATGAACGAGCTGACAGACTTATTGGTATGGATACACTGGATAGTGGACAGACTTACTGACATGGATACACTGGATGGTGGACAGACTTACTGGCATGGATACACTGAAGGGTGGACAGACTTACTGGCATGGATACACTGAAGGGTGGACAGATTTACTGGCATGGATACACTGAAGGGTGGACAGGCACTGGACCGGGCTGATATCCTGAAAGCGTCCAGAGAAGCTGATCGAATCGCCGTTTCAAGCAAACAGTTCTGAATCTGTAACCATGAACAGACTGCTGGAGCATAACGTCAGACGTGGAGTGGCCAGACAAGAGCGCTACAGTGGGAAGCAAAGGAGACTGGTTAGTCAGCACAGAAATGATATCATCAGCCGCCAAACACTGGGGGAAATACTGAAAATGGGATCGGAGCACTTACGGACTGATCGTCCGATGTGCAATGAGGATGATCCATCGACAAACTAACTGCATCTTCGCCACACAAAGAATTTTTTAAAAATTGTCTTTTCCATTAGTTCCTGGAATATCTTCACATCCTTGAAGAACTTCTTTCTTCTTTTTCCCGGACGACATTGGGGTCATATACAAATCTCTATGTCCTATAGCATTTGCATGCCGCATGGGTGAGAAGTGTTAGTGCCTTCACATTTCTAGGTCACTGCAGTACTCGAGGTAGGGATGCCAGTGTCTGTCCTCGCTGCCTTCGTTTTCTTAAGAAAGCTGGGTTGACCCTGGTGCAAGTAGGTCCTGAAACTTCCGCTCCAGCGCAAAATCCAACGAGGAACCTTCTGGCTGGCAGACGAGTGTACTAACCACACACAAAAGCGGAGAATCTATATAGCTACTACACCAAGAGTGGGTTCAATGAGATTATTACTCGATCAACACATTTCACATTCGTTTCTTTCAAGCCTTTTCAGTGAGTATATATTCTATAGAGATCTTGTAAGGCTTGTTTTCTGTGCTAGCTCTTCAAAGGTTCAAAATGAGAGTCCGGCTGTCAAGACAGGCCCGTATATTCTCCGCCGCATGCCGAAACATCCAAGAGCATGTTTGCTAATAGTTCCTATCAAATGCTGGTTTTTTACAGTGCGTTTTCTGCCACACAGTTCAGATATCCGTGCCGACTGGCGTTGGCTATTATGCTTCTCCAGAACCTTCATGCTTGCCATCATCTCAGTTGGTGATCTCCTCTCACACCATCCCGTCAGACTGTCCAGTATCATTTCTCTCGCTCTCCCCTGGCTCTTCTTCCCTCTATTTTTCCTGTTGTTATAATATTTTCAATGCCCCCTCTTCTCATTGCATGCTCTATGAAAGTATATTGTCTCTCTCTATTTTATGACAAGATTTTTTAATATCTCTCGCTCTTCTCGAACATTCTCCATTAGTTATTTTTGTGGTCCAGAGAATTCACAACGCTCTTCTAATAAACCACATTTCTGCTGCTTCCAATGATTTTTGTGCATACCTGCCTATTGTCCATGATTCACTTCCATATAACAAGATAGGTTCAATATAGCATTTTAGGAGTCGTTTTCATTCATTGATAAGGATGTGTTGCATAATATTTTCTCATTCTCTGAAATGCAGTTTTTCGCTTTGCCTATTCTGTTCTTAATTTCTGTTCTGCATTTTCCCATCTGAAGTTATTACTGCTCCAAGGTATTTGAATTTCTGCACTGCTAAGAATAGTTCCATTTAATTTTGTACTGAATTTTGGTGGATTATGTTTCTTAGATATAACCATAGTCTCTGTCTTTTTGATGTTCAAAGTAAGGCCTTTCTGTTCACTTTCTTTGGCCACTTTATCCAAGAGATTTTGCAGGTCTTGTTGGTTCTCAGCTATCAGTACTGTGTCATCAGCATACCGAAGGTTGTTAATATTGTATCCTCCTACTTTTATACCTGGTTTTGTAATGATCATTCTTAGAATATTCTCGCTGTACAGAGAAAAAAGGTCTGGAGAAAGTACACATCCTTGTCGCCCTCCTTGTTTTATTGATTGATATTTTCCAGTTCTATTTTCAACTGGAATCGCTGCTTCCTGCTGCCAGTATAGATGTTTTACAATCCTCATGTCTTTGTTGTCTATGTTTATGTCTTCAAGCATTTTAATAATCTCATCATGTTTCACCTTGTCGATTGCCTTGTTGTAATCGATGAAGCATAAGTAAAGATCTTTCTGTACTTCTAAAGCTCTTTCTGTTAGTGATTTCATACCAGCACCGTTAGTGTGTCATAGCCGCAGCAAAATCTTCACAACTACATCGTTCTTCCATTCCCGCTCTTCGTTTTCCCTCAGTCTTTCCAATGAAAGCAATGTCGCCCTTGTCCATTCTCAGTCTGCCATTTATTTTAGCCTGTCCAGTAAGTCTATCTGCCACTTCATTGCCATGTACTCCCGCATACCCTGGACAATAAAGCCACGTTAGGCTCATCACAGCTGACTGGATAAACAGATGAATCCATTCCTTTCGAAGCAATTTTTTCTCAATCATACGAACCATATTTTCTGAATCCGTCACATTGACGGCACGAACTACATTGTGGGCAACTAGCCATTCCATTGCTGCCGACATAGCCTCAATTTCCATTCTATGTTGGCCATGAACTACATCACAGGCAACTAGCCATTCCATTCCTGCCAACACAGCCTCATTTTCCATTCTATGTTGACTATCTTGGCGGGAAACGGCTGTTTATCTAAAGTTTATTATTACAGTTTCCATGTTCGTAAACACAACAAATCAAATGTAGAACACTGATTATCTTGATATCGATTGTTGAGTTTGAGACTGTAAGTATTACTTACATAAAGATGCGTCTCATTTTTATGTGATTTGCTTACACTAGTGATTACCGGTGTAAGGGTATCGTTCATCTTCCTCTTTTCTCTTTCTGTTTCTCTGACTCTATTAACTTCTCGTCTTGTTGCTATGGCACAGTTGCTCCTATGGTTGGGCCAGTTTGCAAAATATATCTCTAAGTTATACACACAACAACACAGCAAGACACCCAGGCTCTCAACAATTCTACAACAGAACACTAAATAGCGAACTGTGAACTACAACTAAAACCTGCCGTCAGTCAACTTCACCAACATTTAACATTCCACGAGAAAATGAGGCAAAGCTACTGTTTAACAAATACTCAATACAACATTTATTAATGGCTAGAATGGAGGGTGATCTCATGAGATGAAAACATAGCCCATCAGGCTGAGAAGACAAAAAAAAACGATTCCCGGCGTGAAATATTCAACGCCATCTAGGAAGACACCTGAACAATTGACTCATAACAATATATATATATATATATATATATATATATATATATATATATATATATATATATATATATATATATATACAGGTACAAAAATATCCCAAATGAAATCACCTCTGTATAACAAAATTCTTCGAAACTATTACAAATCTCACAAGAAAATCCTACAGAAAAAATCTCTTAACCTAATCTTGAGTGGTATTTATACGATAACTTTTCCCATTCACTTCTCTAGCTTGCATGCTTACCTCAGCCTTTTGCCCGAGTCCTTCAAGCTGTTAACCTTTAACCTACACAATTAGGGTCCTCGCTCTTGTTAATGAATTTACCCGTGTGCTAATTCCACTTGTGTCCCATTTGTTTGGAAAATACTAACACACTCTCCGTCTCTGGTCTTTCTATCTATCTTCTCTCGGTATCTCTCTCTATCTGCCTGTGGTTTCTCTCTGTGTCTCTCTGTCTCTGACCTCTCTATCTCTGTCTCTCCCTGTCTTTCTATGTGCCTCTCTGTCTCTCTCCGTCTCCGTCTCTTTCTCTCTCTATCTCTTTCTGTGTGTCTCTCTCTCCCACCCCCACCACCCACCCCATCCCACCCCACCCCCTCCCCTGGGCGACGAAAATATCTAGTATCTAGTGAAGACTGGGGGAGGAGGAGAACAACAGAAGCGGATCTGAAGACCCTTGTGAGACACGTGGGCAGCCAACGATCGGGATGTCTACACTGGTTCTGAGTTGTTATATCTGCCTTCTTCATGTATGACCCTTGTTTCGCTCCACCATCTTTTCTAAAGTGCCATAAAGCGGGGTCGTCTTAACAGCATCGGGGGGGGGGGGCCCTGGGCAAGGTAATGCATTGGGCCCCCTGGGCAAAGCAATGCATTAGGCCCCCATCGCTCCTCTCTAACCAATGGCAAGCAATGTTAGGAATTAAAGTATACTAAGGTCGTGAAGACGAGCCCATGCGTTAAGACGGCACGTCGCTGAAGTACACACTTAGTATACATCACAATTCTGTTTTTTTGGCATTTAGGACTAGCTCTGTGGGTCACATGCAAGCGGAAACAGGTTATCTCCCGCTTTTCAGTCCAGGTCCGGAACTAACCTGTCACGTGGGCGGGGTTTTGCCTGTAACAGGAAACCCTGTTATGTGTTAATTAAAGAAGAACATGTCACTTTTTTTTTTTTTTGGGGGGGGGGGTCTAAAAAAACCAGAAAGCAAAACGAAATTAGCAGCCCAGCCAGGCAAGCAGCCATTTGTGTACGTCCCAGAGATGGAAGTGGAACGACTGACGGACAACGGGAAAGACAAGAAGAGAGGATTTCGAAATACAATGACCAGCCCCGTTCTCATGGATGTTATCAGCAATTTTAGAGATAAGGCGGGCATGTTTATGATTAACAATTACATCAGTCAGTCATTTGCATGTCCCTTGCTGAACTTTGCCTCCCTAACAGCTCTCCTGTAGGCCTTTCGGTTGTAAGCAAGATGCCCTGCTGCTGATGCATCCATTTGCAGATCATCAAGGATGTCTTGCAAGCCATCTTCGCCTTGGTCTTCCTCTCTTCCTTTCTCCCATTATGTACCTTTACAAGACGGTCTTCTCTAAATTCTCATAACGTTTAATGTGCCCAAAATATTTACGTTCTCTGTTTAATCCTCTTTACTAGCTAACCTTCTTGATGCTTACACTAGTGATTACCAGTGTAGGGATATAGTTCATATTTCACTTCGATACATAATTATCAACATTCGTATTAGTAATGTATGTTCACAACATCCATTATTTTTGCCTCCCTGCTCGACCACCTATTAAAAAAACACCAGGTGTTTGAATGTCCAAGTGTTTGAATGTCCAAGTGTTTGAATGTCCAGGTGTTTGAATGTCCAGTTGTTTGAATGTCTAAGTGTTTGAATGTCCAGGTGTTTGAATGTCCAGTTGTTTGAATGTCCAAGTGTTCGAATGTCCAAGTGTTTGAATGTCCAGGTGTTTGAATGTCCAAGTGTTTGAATGTCCAGTTGTTTGAATGTCCAAGTGTTTGAATGTCCAGTTGTTTGAATGTCCAGTTGTTTGAATGTCCAGGTGTTTGAATTCCAAATGTTTGAATGTCCAGGTGTTTGAATGTCCAGGTGTTTGAATGTCCAAGTGTTTGAATGTCCAGGTGTTTGAATGTCCAGGTGTTTGAATGTCCAAGTGTTTGAATGTCCAGGTGTTTGAATGTCCAGGTGTTTGAATGTCCAAGTGTTTGAATGTCCAGGTGTTTGAATGTCCAGGTGTTTGAATGTCCAAGTGTTTGAATGTCCAGTTGTTTGAATGTCCAGGTGTTTGAATGTCCAGGTGTTTGAATGTCCAGTTGTTTGAATGTCCAGGTGTTTGAATGTCCAGGTGTTTGAATGTCCAAGTGTTTGAATGTCCAGGTGTTTGAATGTCCAGGTGTTTGAATGTCCAAGTGTTTGAATGTCCAGGTGTTTGAATGTCCAGGTGTTTGAATGTCCAAGTGTTTGAATGTCCAGGTGTTTGAATGTCCAGGTGTTTGAATGTCCAGGTGTTTGAATGTCCAAGTGTTTGAATGTCCAGGTGTTTGAATGTCCAGGTGTTTGAATGTCCAGGTGTTTGAATGTCCAAGTGTTTGAATGTCCAGGTGTTTGAATGTCCAGGTGTTTGAATGTCCAGGTGTTTGAATGTCCAAGTGTTTGAATGTCCAGGTGTTTGAATGTCCAGGTGTTTGAATGTCCAGGTGTTTGAATGTCCAGGTGTTTGAATGTCCAGGTGTTTGAATGTCCAGCCGTCGGCCATATCTGAACCGCTCTTCTCCAGACCAGACCTGGCAACCATAACCTACTGCGATCATCATCCTGTGCCGTTCCCCCCCCCTCAAATCCGAGATGAGCTTCCAGATAGTTCTGTTCTTTGTTTTAAGTGTGAAAACCCGGCCAGGCTAAACGCCTCTTTATATTATCCATCCATCTCTATCATTGCTGACCTTGGATTTTTTGTTCCTTTACCTCAGCTTTGCCTTTAGGGATGTTTTTCATAATTGTATTATGTCTCCTGACATTGCCGAAATATGTGAATACTTTGTTCTTATGTTGTCGTTGTTTGTTTGTTTGTTTGTTTGTTTCTCTTCTCACTCTGAATAAATTTAAGAATTTCTTATTTGTTTTATTTTCCGCCCAAGAAATTGGCCTCGCCCTTCTTGGTTTTCTTTAAAATCTTCATGACTCTTACAACATTGTACAGATGAAAAGAAAGAAACTAAACAGAAGGGCCCGCGCGCGTGTGAGTAAGGGGGGGGGGTACAATTATCCATTAAGTTGAACGGGTTTAAGTCTAGGAATCCGGATAGAAAGGGGGCCCAGTGTCAAGGGGAAAAATATAGCAAAACAAATTATTTTGTTATAATTTTATATCGGAAGATCAATTGTTGTAAGTAAGAGAGAACTGAGGCCCTTATAAGATGAACTGTTGTAAATAAGAGAGAGATGAAGCCCTTATAAGATAAACTGTTGTAAGTAAGAGAGAGATGAGGCCCTTATAAGATGAACTGTTGTAAGTAAGAGAGAGATAGGGCCCTTATAAGATGAACTGTTGTAAGTAAGAGACAGATGGTACCCTTGTAAGATTAACTGTTTTAAGTAAGAAAGAGATGATGCCTTGATAAGACGAACTGTTGTAAGTAAGAGAGAGATGATGCCCTTATAAGATGAACTGTTCTAAGTAAGAGAGAGATGATGCCCTTATAAGATGAACTGTCGTAAATAAGAGGGAGATAATGACTTATAAGATTAACTGTTGTAATAAGAGAGACAGAGATGATGCCCTTATAAGATTAACTTTTCTAAGTAAAAGAGAGATGATGCCCTTATAAGATGAACTGTTGTAAGTAAGAGAGAGAGAGAGAAATGATGCCCTGAAAAGATGAACTGTTGTGAGAGAGAGAGAGAGAGAAGGAGAGAAATGATGCCCTTATAAGATGAACTGTTCTAAGTAAGAGAGAGATGATGTCCTTATAAGGTGAACTGTTGTAAGTAAGAGAGAGAGAGAGAAATGATGCCCTTATAAGATGAACTGTTGTAAGTAAGAGAGAGAGAGAGAAATGATGTCCTTAAAAGATGAACTGTTGTGAGAGAGAGAGAGAGAAATGATGCCCTTATAAGATGAACTGTTCTAAGTAAGAGAGAGATGATGTCCTTATAAGATGAACTGTTGTAAGTAAGAGAGAGAGAGAGAAATGATGCCCTTATAAGATGAACTGTTGTAAGTAAGAGAGAGAGAGAAATGATGTCCTTAAAAGATGAACTGTTGTGAGAGAGAGAGAGAAATGATGCCCTTATAAGATGAACTGTTCTAAGTAAGAGAGAGATGATGTCCTTATAAGATGAACTGTTGTAAGTAAGAGAGAGAGAGAGAAATGATGCCCTTATAAGATGAACTGTTGTAAGTAAGAGAGAGAGAGAAATGATGTCCTTAAAAGATGAACTGTTGTGAGAGAGAGAGAGAGAAATGATGCCCTTATAAGATGAACTGTTCTAAGTAAGAGAGAGATGATGTCCTTATAAGATGAACTGTTGTAAGTAAGAGAGAGAGAGAAATGATGCCCTTATAAGATGAACTGTTCTAAGTAAGAGAGAGATGATGCCCTTATAAGATGAACTGTTGTAAGTAAGAGGAGAGAGATGATGCCCTTATAAGATGAACTATCGTAAATAAGAGCGATGATGCCCTTATAAGATTAACTGTTGTAAGTAAGAGAGAGATGGGGCCTTTGTGAGATGAAGTGTGTAAATAAGAGAGAGAGATGAGGCCGTTACAAAGTTTACCCTTGGGGAAGGCGGGAGCTGAGTAATTGTTAATCCCCTACTGTGAAAAAAGGACATGAGCAGTAGATATCACTACTCAAACATCCGGCAAAGGAGACATTGCTGCATCCGCGAAAGCAGGAAAGTCCACAGCAGAACAGATGCAGAACTTATAACCTGAACTACATTGATGCTTGTAAAGCATGGCTCTTAAGTCTTGCAATCTTCCCATGCTGATGATGAATGTGGATGGATATATATATATATATATATATATATATATATATATATATATATATATATATATATATATATATATATATATATATATATTATATATATATATTATTATATATATATATATATGGGTGTCTGAGTGGCGAAGTGGTTAGTGCACTGGTCTCTCATGCCGAAGGTCGGGGGTTCGAATCCGGCCGGAGGCACCCCAGTCACCCAGCTGTAGAAACGGGTACCCGACTTCTTCTGGAGTTGGAGAAGGAAAGGCGGCCAGGCGTGATACTGACCATATTACCCTCTAGTGTGCTGACAGGTGAAGGAAAATATGGGCACTAACACCATATCCCTATGTGCCACTAAGGCAAGACAGGATTAGCTTTACCTTTTTACTTATATATATATATATATATATTGGTCAAGTGATCAACATATGTCCATCTCCTTTTCCTGATCACCCATGAGACTGGTTGTTGTTTAGTCATCTGTCTTATCTCTGCATTGTTCTTGAATTCGTTACACTTGATGCCAAGTATTTTCCTTACGCATTTGTTTTCAAAAGAGTCTAATTTCTTTTCTATTTCTTTAGTTGTTTTCCAGCTTTCTCATGCATAAATGAGGGTGGATATTATATTTGAATTGAATAGTCTTAACTTGGTTTTTGTGCTTATAACTTTTAAATTACATATGTTCTCAAGATTCTTGAAGATTGATGCTGCTTTTGCAATTCTGATCCTAACTTCCTTTCTAGTGTCACCATCCTGGTCTATGTAGCTGCCAATGTATGCAAACTGATTGACTTCTTCAATATCTGTCCCATCTATGTGTATTTTTCCATTTTGATTAATGGGAATTTTCATTATTTTTGTTTTGTCCTTGTTAATTTCAAGTCCTATTTTGCTAGCCAATGAAGGCAGGCTATCTGTTTTTTCTTGCATGGAATTCACATTATTACTGATAAGAGTTATGTCATCAGCAAAATCAAGATCTTCTAGTTGGGTCCCATGTACTTAGTCAATACCTGTGTTACCCGTGCAGCATGTTTTCATTACGAAGTTTATTGTAATCCCAAAAAGTAAAGGAGACAGTAAACATCCTTGTTTCACACCTGTTTCAATCTGGAACCATTCACTTATCCCTTCTTCTGTCCTGACTGCACAAACATATCCATTGTATAAGTCCTTAATGATGTTGACAATTTTAGATGATATTCCATATAGACTTAAAATTCTCCATAATGAATTTCTGTGTATGCTGTCAAATGCCTTTTTAAAATCTATGAAGTTCAGTATATATATATATATGTGTGTGTGTGTGTGTCTGTGTGTGTGTGTGTGTGTGCGTGTGTGCGGCTCCTTTTATGTAAATAATGTATCTATTTATTATATATGAATTATTGTATTCTTTCCCTTCTATCGATCTGTATGCCAAAAAACTAAAGAACAGAAAATTCCCCGCCATTTTGTAACACAGTAAAAAAGGTTTTCCCACCTCCATCCACATTAAACCCTTGCCCTAAAACGATGCCAGTTTATAAGACACTAGCTGATTACCCGGCGTTGCCCAGGTATTTATTTATCCCAATCAACAAAGTTCTATTCATTTCCACAACCTTTTAGAAGGTATTACAGAAGTCTAAACAGTTCCACAATCTTCTATAAGGTTCTACAATGTTCTATTCATTTCCACAACCTTCTACAAGGTTGTACAGAGTTCTGTTCCTTCTTTTCGACTAAACGTGGGCTTAATTGTCATCAGTACTGTCACCAATCAGCTTAGCGACCCCGAACATTATGGATTCGATACTAATCCTGGTCAATTTGAACATTTTATTTTTCATCACATCTCACTCCCCCCCCCCCCCCCCCCCCCCATGTCGATGGAAGCTGAACTTGTGAGTGTCACTATTCATCTCAGCGACACCAAAAACTGGATTCGAGACTAATATCGGTCGTTCTCGATTATTTGTACATGTCACCCCTTCCCAGCCTATGCCCCCCCCCCCCACCACGCCGAATGAGGCTGAACTTGGACTTAAACGGCATCGGGAGTATCATTAATATCTCAGCTCCCCGAAAACTATGGATTCGACACTAATATCGGTCGTTTTCGATGATTTATACACGTCATCCCCATCCCGCCCCTAGCCCGAGGGTCCCCTCTCATGCCGCTTGAGGCTGAAACTGGACTTAAACGGCATCGGGAGTGTCGCTATTCATCTCAGCGACCCCGTAAACTGTGGATTCGACACTGATATCGTTCATTTTCGATTATTTTTACATGCCACCCGGACCCCTAAGGGTCATTGGGGGTATCCTAGGGATATCTTACCCCAACAGGATTTCTTTTCAGATTGTAAATCATATTTGTACCAAGTTTGGTTGAAATTTCTCCAGGCGTTCCAGAGTGATGTTGGAACATATATACAAACATACACACACGTCCATTTTCAGATATATATAGATAAAGTAGAAACTAATTATTTCGCTTCTTTTTTTTTTCTTTGTTTGATTCCTTGTAAATATCTTTGTACTTTACTTCATTTGTTAGATGTCCTTTAGACCTTTCATGCAACTCATCAAAGATATTCTTTGTTTTAGCTTGAGTACACTAATCTGCTCGCATGGCTTCCTGTGATTTTTATGCGTTTATTGTTCTTAATCTGAATTCATATCTCACTGCCCAGGAGTTTGTATTATTATTATTATTATTATTATTATTATGCACAAGTAAATGAAATCAGTTACTTAAGGATAACAATAAGAGCTGATGGCAAGTGAAGAAATGATGTCAAATTATGAACACACAAAGCAAAAGCAGTTTTCTTTTTTTTCTGCAACGAAGAAGATACAAACAAATAATATGTCCCTAAAGGTGAGGAAAAGAGTTTTGAAGTGCCAGTATTGCTATGTTTGTGAAATCTGGACAATTAACAACAGTCATCATCATCACGTGCCGTGCCGACTGCCGGTGGCTATTATGTTTCCCCATGGTACCCGATCCTTCACGCAGGCCATCAATTATTCATTTGGTGACCTCCTTTCACACCATTTCGTCAGACTTTCCGGTATCATTTCTCTCGGCCTTCCCTTGGCTCTTATCCCCTCTATTTTTCCTGTTGTTGCAATATTTTCCCCGCACTCGTAATTTTATAGAAAGCCACAGCAAGTATAATGATCGGCCAGGTAAACAAACGAAGAGATCCTCGTGGAAGTTCGAGGAGAACTTTGAACTAGTTAAAATTTGTTTTTTTAAAAGAGAGTCCAAATTTCTTGGATATGTCATGAGAAGACGGAAGTTGGAGAACTTGGAAATGGCTACCAAAATTCAATGGAAAGGGGGAGTTGTTTGGGGGGGGGGGGGAGGGGCGAGGATGGATACGAAGAGAAAAAATATCCCGGCAGATACCCTAAGTGCCATGGCACAAGAAAAGCACGTGAATATATCGGAAGCACCAAGAACCGCACAAGATGAAGACACAAGACTGCCAGCGATATTCGCCGTGAAACATGAATGAGTGAGTGAATGAATAAAACGAAAAAGAAAACATTCTAAATAAATTATTTTTCATTATCATGAATGCCCTGGGTATCTGCTGCGCTCAGACATAACGAAGCGACGCTGTTGCTTTTCTGTACGTAACAATTATGGGTACATGTGCTTAGACATAATGCGAGATACAGAGAAATACAAAACGAATCCACGAGCCAAGAAGAAGTGTGCTATTTGGTTCATATAACTGGGGAATAAGGGCTGTAAACGACCCCAAAATTGTGTAGTTTTCCTTCTATTTGGCACAATCAGGAACGCACGACAGTGCACTTTTCCAATAGACGCGGCCAAGGCTCTCGACAGCGCTAAATTCGAATTGTCCAGGGAATTGGCGCGTTCGCAGATGTTATCGATCACTGTTCACTTCTACAATGTTGTTGGCTGGCAGGCACTCTAACAAAATAAAAAAAATAAATATATGTACATATAAATAAACACAGGAACATCTGTTTAGTGCAGTGGTTCCAAAACTGGGGTCCGCGGGGGTAAGTATAGATTATCATCACTATCAGACGACGTGCTGGTAGGCGTTGGCGGTCATCTTTTCCCACAGATCTCGGTCCTTGAAATCAGGTCAGTTAGTGACTCTTAATGTGCCATGGCGTTATACTGCCAATAATTCTCTCTCTCCTCTCTCTCTCTCTCTCTCTCTCTCTCTCTCTCTCTCTCTTTGTCTTCCCCTGCCTCTTTTGCCATCCCCCTTTTCTTCTCATTTTATGTCCAATGACTGTCATTTCTTTACGGATTTAATTAGGTTCCTTTCCATATTTGGTTTTTTAAAACACATTCTCTATCCACCCTCTTAGCTGCCCATGGTCCCCTTAACATTCTTCTAAGAAACCTCATCTCTGTTGCCTCTAGTGATCTCTGCATTGATCTGTTCATTGTCCAAGACTCACTTCCATACAGCAGGATAGGCTCAGTGTTGTTCAGTGTTAGAGATGCACTACACAAAATGTTTCTCATCTGCTTTGGCTTGGTATAGATTATGCAGAATACTTTTTTAAAAAATATCTTATCTTATATCTTATATCCTTCCTGTGCCGTTAAACATCACATAGGGCTCGCAAGGTAGTTTGCCAATTTTTCCTGTTTTCAGCAAGCTTTTCAACTTCATCAATGGATTTTATGCCTATTAATTTAGCCTCTCTTAACAATGTCCACTTTAGAGTTTCGTGTGGTCTGCCTCTTTTTCTTTGGCCTGTTGTGTTCCACTTGATAGCTTGTTTTGGGATTCTCTGATCGTTTCTTCTCATCAAGTGACCAACATATGTCCATCTCCTTTTCCTGATCACCCATGAGACTGGTTGTTGTTTAGTCATCTGTCTTATCTCTGCATTGTTCTTGAATGCGTTCCACTTGATGCCGAGTATTTTCCTTAGGCATTTGTTTTCAAAAGAGTCTAATTTCTTTTCTAATTCTTTAGTTGTTTTCCAGCTTTCGCATGCATAAATGAGGGTGGATATTACATTTGAATTGAATAGTCTTAACTTGGTTTTTGTGCTTATAACTTTCGAATTCCATGTGTTCTCAAGATTCTTGAAGGTCAGTGCTGCTTTGGCAATTCGAATTCTAAAAAACATGTGAACAACTTTATCTGATACCAAATTGTGGGGGGTGGGGGAAGAAGAACTGGAGCATCCCTGATGGGAGTGACTACAGGAGGGGATTAATGAAGTATCTCGAGTTTTTTTTTTTTTTTGGGGGGGGGGGGTCAGAGATCTAAACAAATTTTGGAACCTGCTATTGTAGAACTGTTTTTGTTTATATATAAATATATATGCATTTATATACGTATGTATATATATATATATATATATATATATATATATATATATATATATCTGATTGCAAAAATTTGCATCGACAAGGATGACCTAGAGAGTCGGGAACTATGTGGTACTGGTTGTAAAAATCTATGGAGATCGGCGGACCTAAAAAGCTAAAGAAAAAAAAATTCAGTTCATCTGTATTTTATTACTGGCACTTTTTCTCATTTTTATGTAAGCTGGCGCAGACCAACTGATTTAGATGCGATCTGCCACTCGATTTCTATGGACCAACAAAGAATCCACGGAAATTTGTTTCTCTTTTTTTTTTTGGGGGGGGGGGGTTGTATTGTCCATGGGACTAGCAAATGGACTGACTTGATTTTTTTAAAAAACCTTAATACCATCTGGCTTCTATTTATTGCTTTATTTTTAATAAGGAGCCCACGACTCTAAGGCCGGAAAGGGCCCCACGGTTCTAATGCCGGAAAGAGGAGTCACGGTTCTAAGTCAGGAAATGGGGTCCATGTTTTTTAGCCCGGAAAGGGGGTCCATGGTTCTAAGGCCGGAAAGGGGGTCCATGGTTCTAAGGCCGGAAAGGGGGTCCATGGTTCTAAGGCCGGAAAGGGGGTCCATGGTTCTAAGGCCGGAAAGGGGGTCCATGGTTTTAAGGCAGGAAATGGGGTCCATGTTTCTTAGCCCGGAAAGGGGGTCCATTGTTCTAAGGCTGGAAAAGAGGGCCACGGTTCTAAGACCGGAAAGGTAGTCCAGGGCCAAAAAATACTAAGAACCACTGATCTGAGGTGCGGCTTTAATGAAAAGTTTAAAGAAGGTGGGCCGCCCATCCTGAAATCAGAGCTGATGAACGACTGCGGACCAACATTTTTTTCTTTCTTTCTGGAAAATGAATACAAACCAACGTCATTGCTGTCGTAGCGGAGCCTATTGAGAAGTCTGGTGTTTGAGGTCATCGGGGAGGTCACTGAACCATGCTCTTAAATGTGCCCCGAGACAAGAAGACAAACCCTATATCATCAAAGCTGAAAAATGGCAGGGTTCTTTTCAGACGGGACTGACCGCCGAAGGTCTTCAAAATTTCTAAAATTAAAATTCATTTCTTCGTTCCATTACATCTGTAATCAAGATGTAACCATGAATGGACACAAATATAACGTTAATGCTCGTGTACTATTATATACAAAAAGGTAATGGAAAACGTGGTTGTAAACCGCTGTAACGCAGGATACGATGTGATGTCACGATAGTTCGTGACTGTCCCGCGCCCTTGGGAATTCCCCTGACACACCAGGTCTAATCCAATGGATGAAGGGAGGCCTACATTACGGAATTTGTCCTTTGTTCTGTGAAAAGAAGAAAAAAAAAAGATATAGAGCCCGTGCGTGGTTGTCAGTCAAAGCCTCTTTGATTTGGCCTCGAATCTGTAGTTCTTGGTTTGCGTCTCTAACACTGTTCTTGGTCTGTGCCTCTAGCACCGTTCTTAGATTGCTCCTCTAACACGGTTCTAGGTTTGAACTTCTAACATGGTTCTAGGTTTGAACTTCTAACATGGTTCTAGGTTTGAACTTCTAACACGGTTCTAGGTTTGAACTTCTAACATGGTTCTTGGTTTGAGTCTCTAACACGGTTCTAGGTTTGCACTTCTAACACGGTTCTAGGTTTGCACTTCTAACATGGTTCTTGGTTTGAGTCTCCATAACACGATTCTTGGTTTAAGTCTCTAACATTGTTCTAGGTTTGCACTTCTAACACGGCTCTTGATTTGCACTTCTAACATGGTTCTTGGTTTCCACTTCTAACATGGTTCTTGGTTTGAGTCTCTAACACATTCCTTGGTATGAGTCTCTATAACACGATTCTTGGTTTGAGTCTCTATAACACGATTCTTGGTTTGAGTCTCTATAACACGATTCTTGGTTTGAGTCTCTATAACACGATTCTTGGTTTGAGTCTCTATAACACGATTCTTGGTTTGAGTCTCTATAACACGATTCTTGGTTTGAGTCTCTATAACACGATTCTTGGTTTGAGTCTCTATAACACGATTCTTGGTTTGAGTCTCTAACACTGTACTTAGTTTGAGTTTCTATAATACGGTTTTGGTTTGCACTTCTAACAAGGTTCTTGGTTTGAGTCTCTATAATACGGTTTTTGGTTTGCACCTCTAATATGGCTCTTGGTTTGCGCCTATATCTCGGCTCTTGGTTGGCGCCTGTAACTCGGCTCTTGGTTGGTGCCTCCAGCATGGCTCTTGGTTTGCGCCTCTATCACGGCTCTTGGTTCGCGCACTGTCATGGCTCTTGGTTTGCGCACTGTCATGGCTTTTGGTTTGCGCCTCTATCACGGCTCTTGGTTTGCGCACTGTCATGGCTCTTGGTTTGCGCCTCTGTCATGGCTCTTTGTTTGCGCACTGTCATGGCTCTTGGTTTACGCCTCTATAACGGCTCTTCCTTTGCACCTATAACTCGGCTCTTGGTTTGCACTTCAAACACGATTCTTCGTTTGAGTCTCTAACACGGTTTTGGTTTGAGTTTCTATAATACGGTTCTTGGTTTGCACTTCTAACAAGGTTCTTGGTTTGAGTTTCTATAATACGGTTCCTGGTTTGAGTTTCTGTAATACGGTTCTTGGTTTGAGTTTCTATAATACGATTCTTGGTTTGAGTTTCTATAATACGGTTCTGGTTTGAGTTTCTATAATACGGTTCTTGGTTTGAGTTTCTATAATACGGTTCTTGGTTATAGTTCTAACACGGCCCGTGGTGTGCACCTCTAACTCGGCTCTTGGTTTGCGCCTATAACTCGGCTTTTGGTTTGCGCCTATAACTCGGCTCTTGGTTTGTGCCTCTAACCTGGGTTCTGAAACGGATTCGCACAGGTTCCGTCAGAGGTCGTGACCGAAAAATCCCTCCTTCGGGACTTCTCGTGAAACCCTAGGGACTTCTCATGAAACCATAGGGGCCCCTCATTTAACCCTAGGGACCTCTCGTGGAACCCTAGAAACTTCTCGTGGAACCCTAGGGACCTCTCGTGGAACCCTAGGGACCTCTTGTGGAACCCTAGGGACTTCTCATGGAACCATAGGGGCCTCTCGTGGAACCCTCGAGGCCTCCCTTGGAACCCTAGGGGACTTCTCGTGAAACCCTAGGGACTTCTCGTGGAATCTTAGGGATTAGCTACATGCTGTTTTTTTTTTCGTTTTCGTTCACGACATGCTGGTTTAGTTCTGCAAAAGGGGAAAAAATCCCCTACTCTTGCACATGCCATATACCAGAAGCTATACCTGATTAACATTTTCTATAGGTAAAGGTAACCCTGTTAAACCTTAGATGCACATAGGGGATATGGTGAGTGTCCATATGTTCCTCGACCTGCCGGCATATTAGATGATGATGTGGTCAGCATCACGTCTGGCTGCCTTTCTTTCCACAACTCCAGGAGAAAGTGGGTATCCATTTCTACATTTCGGTGTCTGGGGCGCCTCTGGCCAGATTCTAGCCCCAGATCTTCGCCATGAGAGGCTACTGCATTAACCGCTTCGCCACACAGACGGCAAAAAACTATATTATTATTATTATTATTCCTCTCACTGAAGCTAGCATGTCAGCTAAGGGTCGTCAATCCTGACGCTAGCATGTCAGCCATTGGTCGTCAAGCCTGACGCTAGCACGTCAGCCATGGGTCGTCAACCCTGACGCTAGCACGTCAGCCATGGGTCGTCAACCCTGACGCTAGCACGTCAGCCATTGGTCGTCAACCCTGACGCTAGCACGTCAGCCATGGGTCGTCAACCCTGACGCCAGCATGTCAGTCATGGGTGGTCAACCCTGACGCCAGCATGTCAGTCATGGGTGGTCAGCCCTGACGCCAGCATGTCAGTCATGGGTGGTCAACCCTGATGCCAGCATGTTAGTCATGGGTGGTCAACCCTAACGCCAGCATGTCAGTCATGGATGGTCAACCCTGACGCCAGCATGTCAGTCATGGGTGATCAACCCTGACGCCAGCATGTCAGTCATGGGTGGTTACCCCTGACGCCAGCATGTCAGTCATGGGCGGTCAACCCTGACGCTAGCATGTCAGTCATGGGTGGTCAACCCTGACGCTAGCATGTCAGTCATGGGTGGTCAACCCTGACGCTAGCATGTCAGTCATGGGTGGTCAACCCTGACGCTAGCATGTCAGTCATGGGTCATCAATCCTGACGCCAGCATGTCAGTCATGGATGGTCAACCCTGACGCCAGCATGTCAGTCATGGGTGGTCAACCCTGACGCTAGCATGTCAGTCATGGGTCATCAACCCTAACGCCAGCATGTCAGTCATGGGTCATCAACCCTGATGCTAATATGTCAGCTATGGTTGGTCAACCCTGACGCTAGCATGTCAGTTATGGGTGGTCAACCCTGACGCTAGCATATCAGCTATGGGTGGTCAACCCTGACGCTAGCATGTCAGCTATGGGTGGTCAACCCTGACGCTAGCATGTCAGCTATGGGTAGTCAACCTTGAGGATAGCATGTCAGCTATGGGTCGCTGACTGCTCAAAATGGACCGCGTACCCCCCGGCCCTCATAAATATTCTTTAAATGAAGCTGCAATGCTAAGCCTCCCAATACGCTCCATCATGACTACCAAAACGGAAAGCCTCTTATATTAAACTGTTGGGGACCAAGAGAAATAAAACAACGTTGTTGCAAGGGCTTCCACACAGACAATGTGATACCCTCGCCACCATCAAATCTCCATTTACCTCTCAAAAAAAAAAAAACAGACAGCCAAACTCCACTCACACATAAGCTACTTTTAGCTTTCTTACTTGCCGCCACCAAAGCACCCGGTGTGTTATTTCAGCACCCGGTTTGTTATTTCAGCACCCGGTTTGTTATTTCAGCACCCGGTTTGTTATTTCAGCACCCGGTTTATTATTTCAGCACTCGGTTTGTTATTTCAGCACCCGGTGTTTTTTTTTCCAGTTTCAGTGCTATAGGGATAAACACTCCCATGAAATCCTATCACCGTCGTATAGTACCCTACCTTTAGTATAATTCAAAAGGGATCTTCGTTTATTACCCTTCCGATCAAGTGACGTATGGGAAACGCTATTTCTAATACAGGCGTCAATATAGCATAATAATCAATGTCATTTATTCTTCCAATGTTTGTATGCGCTGAGCTCATATCTCTTTATGAGAGAAAACAACCATTCAGCAGCTGTGACAGAAAACTATCATTTAAACTTCCACCCATCTATCTATCTATCTATCTATCTATCTATCTATCTATCTATCTATCTATCTATCTATCTATCTATCTATATCTATCTATCTATCTATCTATTCAATGTGCCATGCTAACGGGCTTTGGCCGTCATGCTTTCCCACAATTCTCTATCCCTGGTGTTATTATTTAGCTGAGCTGGTTCTCTTTCTCAATGCCACTTCGTCAGTCCATCCATCATCTTCTCTCTTTATCTGCCCCTGTATCTTTTGCCCTCCGCCATCTCTGTTGCTATCAGATATTCCAGTCCACCTGCTCTCATGGCGTCTCCTATAAATCTGGATCGTCTCTTCCTGAGTTTTGTCATTGTTTGCCTCTCTTCTTCTGCATCTTTCAGGACATCTTCGTTTGATCTCTTCGCTGTCCATGGTGTCTTTAGCATTCTCCTAAGGGACCACAGTTCCACTGCCTCCAGGTGGGGCTGTACTTCCCTGGTACCTGTCCATATTGCACATCCATGAAACTGGATTGGTTCACTATAGCATAAGATGGCTCTATTCTTCACTTTCAGTGTTAGTGATTGATTACATGAAAAATGTTTCATCCTTTGAAACATTGTACCCCGTGTTATTCTGTTCGTTATCTGTATTTCACATATCCCGACTGAAGTTATCAATATACCTAGCTATCTGAACGTGTCTACCTTGTTTCAGATGTTGTCTTGTTGGCGGCTATTTTACACCTGGGAATCACTTTCTTCTTAGAGATGACCATGACCTCTGTTTTCCTATTATTCAGGCTCAGTCTCCTTTCTTAACTTTCCATAACTACCCTGTTTATCAGCTCCTGCAGTTCTTAACTTTCCATAACTACCCTGTTTATCAGCTCCTGCAGTTCTTTTTTCATTCTTTGCTATTAAGATGGTGTCATCTGCATATCACAGGCTGTTCAAAGTACATTCTCCTACTGAAGTTTCCGGTAGTCCTTCTATGTAACGCGTTATGTTTTCCACTAGCTGATTACCCGGTGTTGCCCCGGTATTTATTTATCCCAATCAACAAAGTTCTATTCATTTCCACAACCTTCTAGACGGTTCTACAACGTTCTATTCATTTTCACAGCCTTCTAGAAGGTGTCTACCGAGGTCAATTCAGTTCCACAATCTTCTAGAAGGTTCTACAATGTTGTATTCATTTCCACAACCTTCTACACGGTTGTACAGAGTCTAGACGGTTCTACAGAGTTCTGTTTCTTCTATTTGACTAAACGTGTGCTTAAATGTCATCAGGACTGTCACCAGTCAGCTTAGTGACCCCGAACGCTATGGATTCGACACTAATCTCGGTCAATTTAACATTTTATTTTTCACCACTTCTCACCCCCCCCTCCCCCAATGCCGATGGAGGATGAACTAGTGCCACTATTCATCTCAGCGACCCCGAAAACTATGGATTCGACAGTAATATCGGTCGTTTTCGATTATTTGTACATGTCACCCTATGCCACCCCCACCCCTAGGGCCCCCATGCCGTTGTGGACTGAACTTGGACTTATACAGCATCCGGAGTATCATTATTCATCTCAGCGACTCCGAAAACTATGGATTCGACACTAACATCGTTCATTTTCGTTTATTTTTACATGTCACCCGCCCCCTAGGGGTTATAGGGGTATCCTAGGGGTGATCTAACCCCCCCCCCCCCATGGTATACTGTCCAGATTGTAAGTCATATGTGTGCCACGTTTGGTTGAAATTGTTCTATGCGTTCCATCGTGCTGCTCTAACATACACACACACATGTTCATATATATATGAAGAGACCATGTCCGGAGATAGCAGGCATATTTGGCGAACTCCAAGTTTGATTTTCTGGTATTTTCCAACTTCTTGCTCCACCCTTACTGCTGAGAACTGTTGGCGATATATTTCAGCAACTGGTGGCGGAAGACTATCACTTCTTGAAAGTTTAAATGGTAGTTTTCAGCCATCACTTGCTGAAAGTTTAAATGGTAGGTTTCCGTCATCACCTACTCAAAGTTTAAATGATACTTTTCCGCCATCATTTGCTGAAAGTTTAAATGGTTGGTTTCCGTCATCACCTACTGAAAGTTTAAATGATACTTTTCCGCCATCATTTGCTGAAAGTTTAAATGGTAGGTTTCCGTCATCACCTACTGAAAGTTTAAATGATACTTTTCCGCCATCATTTGCTGAAAGTTTAAATGGTAGGTTTCCGTCATCACCTACTGAAAGTTTAAATGATACTTTTCCGCCATCATTTGCTGAAAGTTTAAATGGTTATTTCCCGCCACAACTTGCTGAAAGTATAAATGATAATTTTCAGCCACAACTTGCTGATAATTTAAATGGTAATTTTTCGCCATCATTTGATGAAAGTTTAATTGGTAACTTTGAGTAGTTTCATTTCTATCGCTCTTCAGAAAGTAAAACAACTAAATAAGCTGTGGAGAGGAACAGACAAAACAAAACAAAACAAAAAAAGATTTTTAAGTGCATGCATCTTTCCCATCGCAACATACGCCTGTGAGACCTGGACACTTAACAAAACAGCTGAGAAACACATAAATGCCTTTGAATGTAAATACTACAAAAGAGTTCTTCACATATCATGGACACAGAAAATAACAAATGTATCCATACTACAAGAACTTAATATTGAAGAAGCCTGGCTAGTAAAGAGGATTAAACAAAGAAAATTTAAATATTTTGGACACATTAAACGTCATGATAATTTAGAGAAGACCGTATTTGAAGGGGACATAATGGGAAAAAGAAAGAGAGGAAGACCAAGGCGAAGATGATTGCAGGACATCGTTGATGATCTGCAAATGGATGCATCAGCAGCAGGGCATCTTGCTCACAACCGAGAGGCCTACAGGAGAGCTGTTAGGAGGCAAAGTCCCGCAAGGGGCATGCAAATGAATGACTGTTTTCATTTAAACTTTCATCAACTGGCGACGGAAAAAAATCATTTAAACATTCCTGCCTCTAAGTCCAGTATGCGGGACGTGTTCACTTGTTTATCTCAGTTCAAATTGTTGAATATTTCAACTCGTCTTTTCACATATTTAAAACTGATTTGATGCTTGTCTCAGCCCATATTATTACATATTTAAACTTGTCTTATTACAAACTTGACTTGTTACCTACCTCAGTCTATATTACTGCATATTTAAAGTTGTTACATACTTAAACTTGACTTGCTGCCTATCTCAGTACATATTGATGAAAATTTAAACGTGATGTGCTGCATTCGTAAACATCTTTGTTATTAAATTTAAGACCTAATCTGTCTGAAGGAGTTTCCCCAGATCAGGCAGAGCTTTCGTCCATTTCATCACTACGGAAAGAAAGTTCACGGAACTTATAAGAGTGGGATATAAGAAGATGCTACTTGAGATATGACGCGGGAGTAGCGAAGTAGTTAGTATAAACTAGGAAAAAGAAGTAGGATTGTACATTGTATTGTATGAAGAAGGCCCAGCGCCGAAATGTCACATCGTTGTAAACATTAAGCAATAAAGCTGTTCTTACTTTTTTTTCCTAGTTTATACGTTTTGGTATCACAGCTTTACTGCAGTGCCTCGTGTACAGCTGTACACATACACTAATTATTGTGTGTTAAGAAGTTTTCAGTGTACACGTCCCACAATGAGAAGTTCAGTGGTTAGATTCAGTAGGCAGTAGGCTTGAACTTCCAAGACCCAGCCACTCCACTCCACCCCCACCCCCCAGTTGTAGAAATGGTAGCCATCTTTTTCTGGGTCATGGGACACCCTAGTGTAGAATGGGTACTCGACTCCTTCTGGGGTCTGGGACACCCAGTTATAGAAATTTGTACCCAACTCCTTCTGGGGCCTGAGATACCCAGTTATAGAAATGCGTACCCGACACCTCCTGGGGCTGAGACACCCAGTTATAGAAATGGGTACTGGACTCCTTCTGGGACTTGGGACAGCCAGTTATAGAAATGGGTACCCGACTCCTTCTGGGGCCTGGGACACCCAGTTATAGAAATGGGTACCCGACTCCTTCTGGGGCCTGGGACACCCAGTTATAGAAATGGGTACCCGACTCCTTATGGGGCCTGGGACACCCAGTTATAGAAATGGGTATCCGATGCCTTCAGGAGCTGGGGAAGGAAAGAGTGGCCAGAAGGTAAGCTGACACATCACTCGCTGGTATACCGACGATCGCCTTTCCCAAAACTATCCTCACTCTCCATGAGGGATTCACATGCGAGTCCCGCAATGTGATATATGTCATGGTATGCAAAAGATGCAGAATAACTTACATTGGTGAAACTGGCCTCAGATTAGGTGACCGCATGCTAAAACATATGTACAATATCACCCAGCATGCTTCGAAACCTGTCCCGAATCATTTCATTGACCCAAACCACAGAGGCAAATCTGACTTCCTGGTAACAGTCATCAAACAGTGTCACGCAGATGACACAGGCCGCCTAGAGCTTGAGAACCGCTTCATTCAGGAATATGGGACTCTGGAACCACATGGTTTGAACTCGTTATTCAGCTACACTTAACATTCTTCTCTTCCACAATGATAATCCCTCCCCACTACGTTCCACTCCCTTCTTACACATAGCTTAAAACCTCTTCACAGCATTGCATTACAACCCCTATCTTATATCTTATATCCTTCCCGTGCCGTTAAACGTCACATAGGGCTCGCAATGTAGTTCGCCAATTGTTCCTGTCTTCGGCGAGTCTTTCAACCTCATCAAAGGATTTTATGCCTGTTAATTTGGCAACAACCCCTATACCCCAACTATAATCACATATTTCACCTTCTCCCGGCTAGATTACCATTGTATCACTCTCCCTCCCCCCACGGTTTCCCCACCCACCACCCTCAGTTACGACTCACCTATCACACATCCCAAGTCTCCATTTAAATGCTCATTACACTTCACCATGCGCATTTCTGACATACAGCGTCGGACAAGCCACAGCTTCTTACAAGTTGCAGCTAAATGCTCTGTTCATTTGCTTTGATTTTTTAAACACAGCATTCATATGAATTTATATTTTATCTCCTCTCTCTATTTCTTCGTCCTTTACGTTTTTGTATGATTAAGGCTCACGCCGAAACGTCACAAATGTGTACTCGTTAAGTAATAAAGCTGTTTCTACTTTTTTTTTCCTAGTTTATACATTTTGGTATCACATCTTTACTGCAGTGGCTCCGTGTATAGTTATATACTCATACACTAATTATCGTGTGTTAATAAACAACCTAGAAACGAGACGACACACTGAAATATCTGTGTGCACTAATAACACAAAGAACATGAGGGAGAGGGGCACGCTAGAAATAAAGAGAAAGGCAGAAACCAACCCCAAAACTGCACTGAATCTGTAAAAACAAAATTTTAT
The DNA here is from genome assembly GCA_009760885.1 of Achatina immaculata. Taxonomy (NCBI): domain Eukaryota; kingdom Metazoa; phylum Mollusca; class Gastropoda; order Stylommatophora; family Achatinidae; genus Lissachatina; species Lissachatina immaculata. The sequence goes on along the minus strand of CM019693.1, from coordinate 29,458,505 downwards.
AATCTAATCCAGTTCTATCACCGAGTATCACTAAGCAAGTATGGCTGCTTTATTCAGATATTATCTGGCTTACATGTGAAAATGGCCAGATGGTACTTTTTTTTCATTAATGAAAAATTTTCTCCAATAAAACCACGTGCCTTATTGTTTTAGCCTAGCTATTCCAAACTGCTCCTACCGATGATTCTGAAAAGGGGTCCGCGGACCATCAGGAGGTCCACAGAATGAATTTTGGGGCACACGGACCAGCAAATGGATTTGCTCGATTAAATAATAATAATAATAATATCAGTGTTTTGCTTATTGATTTTTAATGAGGGGTAGATAACTGTTCTCGGGCCAGAAAGGGCCAGACGTAAGGTCTATCACATAATGGACAGATATAAACTTCCGCTATGAATTTCACTAGATAAAAACACTAAATTGTTTAGAAGGGGAAAAAAAAACAACCCTTAACGCCCTTTACTTACGTACACCCTAGTATTGCTAGTAGCACACACTGCTTACAGCAACAACAAATACGCTATGTATTTACAAAATGGCATATGTAACGTGAGATGGGGGCTACTTACGGGTCGTGGGGTGGACTGTTTCACGTGGTGGATCCTAATATTGACACGACTGAATCCATAATGCACCACTGAGCACACTGTATCGCGTGTTGACTGACCTACCGCGTTGTTTGGACACCCCCCGTGCTGTCTGTCACATTCTCTCTTTGGCTTGTGGAGTTATATCAAAAGATGGGAAATTGGGGGTGGGAGGGGGAGGGGGAACAATTTTGTAAAGGAACGATTAGCCATCTTCTCCCTCCCTCCCCCCCCCCCCCCCCCCAACCTTCCCAGTCTCACAGACAAGGATATTGGACTCGTCTATCTGTTGAGCCAGTTTTTGAAACCGGGCCAAATGTGGAAGAGGTTGTACCGCCTTCATGTTTTCATTACTAACTTTTCAGAATCGATTCACTCGAACCATGCTATATTCCGTGCTATCAAGTTCTACATTTTGCTCATCGTATCCCTACTTCTCGAATGAAGCATCCATTCATCAGAGCTTGAAAACTAGAGCTACAACCATAAACAGAATAGGCCCCTAAGACATCCAAACCCACTAAAGTGAAATCATCATCATCATTATCATCATCACGTGCCATGCCGGGCGCGGCGGAGGGTGGAGGGGGGTCATACTTTTTCAGAAATCTCAGTCCTTGACATTTCTGAATAACTCTATTGTTGGTTTCTTTCCATGCCACACTGTCAGCCCTTCTAACATCTGCTCCCTCAGTCCTCCTCTGCCTCTCTTGCCTTCAGTTGTGCCCATTGTTATAATGTTCTCCAGTTTCTCTCTTCTCGTCACATCCCCCAAGAATGATGATTGCCTTTATTTTCTTATCTATGTTATTATACTACGTTTTTCATTAGCTTGTCTCAAACACTTGCTCATTATTTACCTTGGCTGCCCATGGGGTCCTTATCATTTTTCTCGGGAACCACATTTCTGCTGCTGCTGCTGCAGCAACAACAACAACAACAGCAGTAATAATAATAATGGTATTTTGTTGATCTAGAATTAGGTGGGCGCCCTTTCCCCCCCCTCCTCCCAGTTGTTGTTGCCAGAATCATTGCTGCGGAGTCACGTGTCTGCCTGTCCAGGGTTAGTACAAGGGCAACCCCCATAAAGCTGACAACGTTGACTGATCTCCAGATATCCCAGGAACAGCAGGCTGGAACTCTCGATCCGACTCCGCGATGATCTTGAAGCACAGATTGTCGAGTCAGAGGCAGAATGGGGTTACACTGTCTATCATAATGGGTCCAAGAAGTGGGGGGGGGGGTCTTCAAACTCAAGAGAACTACATCGAGTTACCGCTGTTCGACTGCCCAGGTGGTTCAGTGGTCTGATATTAGGAGTAACATGAAGGAGCCGGACAGGAAGTTGGAAAGCTTCGCAGATGTCTATTATTGACATATATTTCGGGGTCTGTCAGTTCTGTTTCCTCATCATCATCAGGTGCCTTTCCGACTGGCGTTGGCTATAAATGTTTCTCCAAAGTACCAGATCCTTCATGCAGGCCATCAGCTCAGTTGATGATCTCCCCTCACACCATCTCGTCAGACTGTCCAGCATCATTTCTCTCGGTCTTCCCCTGGTTCTTCTTCCCTCTATTTTTTCAAATTAGAATATTTTCAACATCCCTCCTCTCGCTGCCTGTCTTGAGAAAGTACATTGTCTCTCTCGTATTTTTTAACAAGAAATTTTTTGTTAGGTCTCTCCAGCTTTTCTCCTACATTCTTCATTAGTAATCTATGCTGTCCAGGGAATTCTAAAACATTCTTCTGATAAACTGTATTTGTAAAGGTTCCTACGTAAGACATTTTTTTAAATAATGCAATGATACTGACATGGTTAATCAGAATGGAGAAAGATTAATTGAAGTATGTCTGGGCATGGTCATTGGAGGCACAATATTCACACACAAAGAGATACATAAAACAACGTGGATATCTCCAGATAATAGAACTAGAAACCAAGATAGATCATTTTTGTATTAGAAAGCAATACAGAACATCTCTCATGGATGTAAGGGCTTATAGGGGTGCAGATGTCAACAGTGATCACAACCTGTGCATAGGGAAAATAAAACTAAAATTGAAAAGTCAACACAAGAAATCAGTACACAGAAAGATAAACAGCCACAGCCTACAGGAAGAAAATACTAACATTAATTTCAATCAGGAACTTGCCAATCATTCCAAAACACCCAGTGAAGTTGAGGAGATAGGTATAGATGAGTTATGGAATTCTTACAGCACAGCCATAATCACAGCAGCAAAAGCAAGCGCTGGACTGGAAAAACCAAATAGAAAAGCATGGATATCAGATAAAACATGGAGGTATATACATGAAAGACGAGCAGTCAAATTAGACATTTTGAATGCAAAAACAGATCTTGGAAAAGATCTGGCGAAAGCAACATACAAAGCAATAGACAAGAAAGTAAAAAGTTCAGCTAGAAGGGATAAAAGAGAATACATAGACAATATGGCGAAAGAGGCAGAAAAAGCAGCAAAAACAGGAGACAGCAAAACTTTATATAACATACAAAAGAGGCTAACAGGTACTATTACATCTAAAGAAAGACCAATCCTTAACAAAACTGGAACATTATTAACATCAAGTAAAGACCAAAAGCAAAAATGGGCTGAACACTTCCAAGAAATACTTAATCGACCACACCCAAAAGAATTGTTAAACCTTGAAACTGACTTACCAACCCCACAACTAAATGTCAACCTAGATGAAATTAAATTGCATGAAATTGAAACAGCAGTGAATTTAATGGCTAACAACAAAGCTGCAGGTGAAGATGAAATAGCCGAAATGCTAAAAGCTATCAATAGTGACAACATCAGACAACTACAGAGAATGTTTAACAAGATTTGGAAAGAAGAAAAGGTCCCTTCTAATTGGAAGAAAGGAATCATTGTTAAAATACCAAAAAAAAAAGGCAACATTAGTGACTGTAACAACTGGAGAGGAGTAACCTTAATATCAGTTGTGTCAAAAGTATTTTGCAAGGTCATTTTGAATAGACTCAAAGATATAGTGGATACTGCAATGAGAGAAGAACAAGCAGGATTTCGAAAAGGGAGAAGCTGTCTCGACCAGATCTTTACTCTCAGAATAATACTTGAAGAACATATTGAAAAGCAGAAACCATTAATACTGAACTTCATAGATTTTAAAAAGGCATTTGATAGCATACACAGAGATTCATTATGGAGAAGTATATGTCTATATGGAATACCATCTAAAATTGTCAACATCATTAAGGACTTATACAATGGACATGTTTGTGCAGTCAAGACAGAAAAAGGGGTGAGTGAATGGTTCCAGATTGAAACAGGCGTGAAACAAGGATGTATACTGTCTCCTTTACTTTTTGGGATTACAATAGACTTCATAATGAAAAAATGCTGCACAGGTAACACGGGTATTGAATGGGTACATGGGACCCAACTAGAAGATCTTTAATTTGTTGATGACGTAACTCTTATCAGTAATAATGTGAATTCCATGCAAGAAAATAACAGATAGCCTGTCTTCACTGGCTAGCAAAATAGGACTTGAAATTAACAAGGAAAAAACAAAATTATGAAAATTCCTCTCAATCAAAATGGAAAATTACACATAGAAGGGACAGATATTGAAGAAGTCAATCAATTTGCATACACTGGCAGCTACATAGACCAGGATGGTGACACTAGAAAGGAAGTTAGGATCAGAATTGCAAAAGCAGCATCAATCTTCAAGAATCTTAAGAACATATGGAATTCAAAAGTTATAAGCACAAAAACCAAGTTAAGACTATTCAATTCAAATTTAATATCCACCCTCATTTATGCATGCGAAAGCTGGAAAACAACTAAAGAAATAGACAAGAAATTAGACTCTTTTGAAAACAAATGCCTAAGGAAAATACTCGGCATCAAGTGGAATGAATTCAAGAACAATGCAGAGATAAGACAGATGACTGAACAACAACCAGTCTCATGGGTGATCAGGAAAAGGTGATGGACATATGTTGGTCACTTGATGAGAAGAAATGATCAGAGAATCCCAAAACAAGCTATCAAGTGGAACACAACAGGCCAAAGAAAAAGAGGCAGGCCGCGTGAAACTCTGAAGAGGACATTATTAAGAGAGGCCAAATTAACAGGCATAAAATCCTTTGATGAGGTTGAAAGACTCGCCGAAGACAGGAAAAATTGGCGAACTACTTTGCGAGCCCTATGTGACGTTTAACGGCACGGGAAGGATATAAGATATAAGAATGATACTGAAGAATTTTAACCCTGTGAAAGACTAAAGATAATACAGGAAAAACCAGGTGCACGACGAAAGACAATACAGAAAAAACCCGGTGAAAGACTAACGATAATACAGAAAAACCCCATTAAAGACTAAAGATAATACAGGAAAACCCGGTGAAAGAATAACGATAATACAGAAAAACCCCATTAAAGACTAAAGATAATACAGGAAAACCCAGTGAAAGAATAACGATAATACAGAAAAACCCGGCGAAAGACTAAAGATAATACAGGAAACCCCGGTGAAAGACTAACAATAATACAGAAAAACCCCATGAAAGACTAAAGATAATACAGGGAAAACCCGGTGAAAGACTAACGATAATACAGGAAAACCCGGTGAAAGACTAAAGATAATACAGGAAAACCCGGCGAAAGACTAAAGATAATACAGGAAAACCCGGTGAAAGACTAAAGATAATACAGAAAAACCCCATGAAAGACTAACGATAATACAGAAAAGCCCCATTAAAGACTAAAGATAATACAGGAAAACCCGGCGAAAGACTAAAGATAATACATGGAAAACCCGGTGAAAGACTAACGATAATACAGAAAAGCCCCATTAAAGACTAAAGATAATACAGGAAAACCTGGCGAAAGACTAAAGATAATACATGGAAAACCCGGTGAAAGACTAACGATAATACAGAAAAACCCCATGAAAGACTAAAGGTAATATAGGAGAAACCAGATGAACGACGAAAGACAATACAGGAAAAACCCGGTGAAAGACTAACGATAATACAGGAAAAACCCCATGAAAGACTAATGATAATACAGGAAAAACCAGGTGAACGACAAAAGACAATACAGGGAAAACTCAGTGAAAGACTAAAGATAATAAGGGAAAACCCGATGAAGGACTAAAGATAATACAGGAAAACCCGGTGAAGGACTAAAGATAATACAGGGAAAACCCGGTGGAAGACTAAAGATAATACAGGGAAAACCCGATGAAAGACTAAAGATAATAAGGGAAAACCCGGTGAAAGACTAAAGATAATACAGGGAAAACCCGATGAAAGACTAAAGATAATACAGTGCGGCAGCGGTTCACAAATCGTTTTATAGCTTGACCCTAAACCATGACTAATGAGTGACCAGTGACCCATGAAATATAATGTAATCCGGGCTAAACTATTTTTAATGAAAAGTAAAGATTGTGACTGTTATTTTAAAATTAGGCTTGAAAACATCAAATAGGAGAATTTCCTTAAAAATCGTGTACTTTTTGTGTTATTTTAACGGTTTTTTTTCATAATGCCTTATGGAGAACCTATCTCAGAATGCTAGGGACCCCAATTTGGATCTCGACCTGAGATAGGGAGCCATTACAGTATAATGGTTGTTATTATTATAACCAGTGGTTAGACCTGGAAAAAAAATCTGCGTAGACGAGGCACTTTTAGACGTGAGAGAGAGAGAGAGAGAGAGAGAGAGAGTAAAATGACGAGAGAATTTTATCTAACTGGGACTTGAACCACGGTCTCTGGTAGGGCGAGCAGCCGCCTAGCCGCGAGACAACAGCGCATTAATAAACTTGGCTATCTCGCACTGAGACAAGACAACACCAGCAACTCTTTCCCTTCATCTGTGTCGCTTGATGACCACTACCCTCCCCCCCCCACTTTTTTTCACTCCAACCCTTTTTTTAAAAATATATCACAGACAACTCTGTTTTACTTTTGCCGCTGTCTTAATCTTTTATCTCCCCATAGTTATCTCCCATTCATCCACACCCCCCCCCTCCCCTCCATCTCCTCCTTTCAGTGTGCGATTTGAACGAACTAATGAGACGCGTGAACTTTCATCAAAGCACTTTCCTACTCGTGGGGTGGGGGGGGGGGATGGCGGCGAAAGAGGATGGCAGGGATAGAAGAAGCCTTTTTGCGAGTTTGTTAACAATTGGAGGTTATGAAACATAACAGGGATTAGATATGCTGATGACACAGTATTACTGTCCACAACACAAAAAGGAATGGAAAAACTAATTATGTCAGTCCGTAAGAACAGCGAAGAGCAGAACCTCTATCTTAATGCGAAGAAAGCTAAATTGATGACAACTGACAAAACAAACAAGGCAGCTGATATATGTATCAATGAGGAAAAATTAGAAGATGTGGAGAGTTTTGAATATCATGGATCATTACTAACTAATAATGGAGATACAATGAGGGAAATTAAAAGGACGTCTATCGTTCTTAAAAAAAAAGAAGAAAAAGAAGAAGAAAACAACTAAAGAAGAGATGAATAGACAGAACTACAAAGAAGGGCATGCATCTTTCCCGTCGCAACATATGCCTGTGAGACCTGGACACTTTACTAAACAGCTGAGAAACATATAAATGATTTTGAATGTAAATACTACAGAACAGTTCTTCAAATACCATTGACACAAAAAATTAACAAATATGTCCATACTACAAGAACTTCATACTGAAGAAGGTTGACTAGTAAAGAGGATTAAACAGAGAAAACTTAAATAAGAGGGGCGTTCAGAAAGTAATGCACCACATCGGTTTTTTTTTCAGCTAATAATGAAGATAGAAGCATGAAATTTTGCACACTTTAAATATTGCATGTGCCGATTGTGTGAACCAAATTGCACCGCAACCAGACAAAGAATATGGCTACCCTAACCGTCGAAATGGAGCGTGTTAGCAACTTGCGATATAAGCAACGAATTGCGATAGAATTTCTCTTTGCAGAGAAGGAAACTGTTGTGAACATTCACAAGGGCCTATGTGATGTGTATGGAAGTTTTGCAGTCGACAGGAGTACAGTCAGTCGCTGGGTTCAGAAAATTAACGAATTAATAAGCGGAGATAAGGAGTTGCATGATCGGCCGCGCTGTGGACGTCCTGCCACAGCCACCAACGCAGAAATGTTGAAATGCGTTGAGGGCATTATTCTTACTGATAGGCGTATCACTACTCAATAATTGGTCTTAAAGCTGTCAGTCAGTAATGGTATTGCAAATGCAGTTATAAAAGCTCTCGGATTTTCTAAGGTTTGCGCAAGATGGGTTCCTCGAAGTCTCACAAATGACCATCGACTGCAAAGGAAAGCAATTTCTTCTGAAGTGTTGGAGCGTTTCAATGCTGAGGGAGAGAACTTTTTGGCCAAGATCGTAACAGGTGACGAAACCTGGGCACATCATTTTTGTCGTGAGACAAAAAGACAGTCAACGGTGTGGCATCATCTGCAATCACCACGAAGAAAGAAATTCAAGACAATTCCTTCAGCTGGAAAGGTCATGATCACTATCTTTTGGGACACTGAGGTGTGATTCTTATGGATGTTATGCCAAGAGGAGAGACAATCAATTCGCAAGCTTACATTAAGACATTGAAAAAACTCAATCAACGTTTTCGCAGAGTTCGGTCGCACAAGAATCCAGCAGACCTGCTTCTCCTTCACGACAGTGGGCGCCCTCACACAAGTCTGGCAAAACGGGAAGCAATCACCAAATTGGGTTGGACTGTACTACCCCATCCACCCTATATTATTATTATTATTATCCACCCTACATTAGAATGAAGTGTAAAACTACGTTAGAATGAAGTGTAAAAACTACATTAGAATGAAGTGTAAAATTACATTATAGTCCCGATTTGGCAGCCTCTGATTTCCATCTGTTTTGGTCCACTTAAAGATGCACTCAGAAGGGTAAGATATGAAGATGATGAAGGAGTGATTCATGCAGCGAAGAAATGGCTACATAATCAAGAGAAAATCTGGTACGGGCTAGGAATACATGCACTTGTTTCGCGCTGGCACAGAGCCGTACAAGGTGGTGGGGATTATGTTGAATAATACCAATCTTTACATGACATATCCATGTATATTGTGTATAAATTTCATGCTTTTTGAATAAACAGCTCCTGAGAAAAACGATGTGGTGCATTACTTTCTGAATGCCCGTCGTATTCTGGACACATTGAACGTCATAATAATAAGAGAAGACAGTCTTGGAAGGGTACATAATGGGAAAAAGAAAGAAAGGAAGACCAACGTGAAGATGGCTGCATGACGTCGTTGATAATCTGCAAATGGATGCATCATCAGCAGGGCATCTTGCTTACAACTGAGAGGCCTACGGGAGAGCTGTTAGGGAGGCAAGGGACATGCAAACATGTGTTTGTTATTAATGTTCGGAGTGCTACACAATTCTAGTGTAATCTCGTTTCATTTAATGATGATGATGATGACGATGACGTCGATAACGACGACGACGACGATGATGATGATGATGATGACGACGACGACGATGATGATGATGATGATGATGATGATGATACAGTAAAATCTCATTATAACGGACTTCAAAGGGGACTGGTAAATTAGTCCATTATATCCTAAGTCTGCTATATCCAGAATAACATACAGTGTAAATACGTATATATATATATATATATATTTGTCTATTATCAAGCAGCCACAAAGATATTCAAGATAAAATAAACAAGCTAACTCAGAATGCAAACAACATAGGACTAAAGATCAACGTAGGAAAGACAAGTTAATGAAGCAAAATGTGAACAACAGAAATATACTCAGAGTAGATAGTAAGTTAGTGGAGGAGGTCAACGAATTTGTATACCTTGGCAGCAGAATAGTAGAAAATGGAGACAGCACAGAGGACATCAACAGCAGACTTACTAGAGCAAACCAGGCTTTTGCAATGCTACAGAATATATGGAAATCTAAAAAAAAACTAAGCATAAATATGAAAATCAGGATATTTAAGAGTAGTGTTCTAAGTGTACTACTCTATGGAAGTGAATGCTGGAAAATCACCAAAACCATAGAAAACAAGTTGAATTCTTTCCAGACTAAATGTTTACGAAGAATTAGACAAATATTTTGGCCAAACACCATAAGAAATAACATCTTGCTGGCAGAAATGCAGATGAAGCCACTGACAACAATTATTGAGGAAAGACGCTGGCGATGGTTGGGACATGTGCTCCGAATGACGGACAACTCACTACCAAAAATAGCACTAAGATGGACACCACAGGGAAACAGAAGTAAGGGTAGACCAAAAGAGACATGGAGAAGAACAACAGAAAGGATGTTGAGCAATAGAGGGCTCACCTGGGCAAGAGCAGAAAAAAAGGCGAAGGACAGGCATTTGTGGAAAACCCTTGCGGAAGCCCCATGTGCCCTGGGCACTTAAAGTTCAGATATATATATATATATATATATATATATATATATATATATATATTATACGTGCAGCTGGAATCGAAGCCTTTTTCAAGGATCACATACAAAAACAACATAACAGATTAAAAACACGAAAAATAGATGAAAAATCACACACTTTTTTTTTTGTATTCTCCTTGTAAGAAAGACGGGCAGAAAATGCATTCACTTAGACTCTATGACCCTTGAAAAAACGGCTTTTGCCGAAATATTGGATTGTTGTATGTTCTTTATTTAAACGTACCCATCTTACTTTCTGTCAAACTTGTTTCTGCCCAGTTTCCTGACTCTTTCCATCTCTTTGTAAGACTGAATCATTCACCCCAGTCTACACGTCTTTATCTCACATTCTAAAACTACGTTAGAATTAAATGTAAAAACTACATTAGAATGAAGTGTAAAACTAAATTAGAATGAAGTGTAAAAACTACATTAGAATGAAGTGTAAAACTACTTTAGAATGAAGTGTAAAACTACTTTAGAATGAAGTGTAAAACTACTTTAGAATGAAGTGTAAAACTACGTTAGAATGAAGTGTAAAACTACATTAGAATTAAGTGTAAAACTACGTTAGAATTAAGTGTAAAACTACGTTAGAATTAAGTGTAAAACTACGTTAGAATGAAGTGTAAAACTACTTTAGAATGAAGTGTAAAACTACTTTAGAATTAAGTGTAAAACTACGTTAGAATTAAGTGTAAAACTACGTTAGAATTAAGTGTAAAACTACGTTAGAATTAATTGTAAAACTACTTTAGAATGAAGTGTAAAACTACTTTAGAATGAAGTGTAAAACTACTTTAGAATGAAGTGTAAAACTACGTTAGAATTAAAACTACTTTAGAATTAAGTGTAAAACTACGTTAGAATGAAGTGTAAAACTACGTTAGAATTAAGTGTAAAACTACGTTAGAATGAAGTGTAAAACTACGTTAGAATGAAGTGTAAAACTACGTTAGAATGAAGTGTAAAACTACGTTAGAATGAAGAAAATTAACCGTTGTCCCACCTTTTTTTTTTGACTTGGAATATACAGCGTACATTAATAAGACACGAAAGATAATTTCTCTAAGTTGAATAACAGAGGACTTTCAAACATTTCTCACATGTTTTGTTCCCGTGTTCTGTCACAGACAGTGACAGTTTGTGCACGTTCATCATCATCATGTGCCGTGCCGACTGGCGCTGGCTATTATGCTTCTCCAGAGTACCCGATCCTTCATGCAGGCCATCAGCTCAGTTGGTGATCTCCTCTCACACCATCCCGTCAGACTGTCCAGTATCATTTCTCTTGGTCTTCCTCTTGATCTTCTTGTGCACGTTGTTTAAGTTAATTAAAGCTTTCAGTCTTTCTCCAGACATTTTAACTGGTTACAAACGGAGCTGGCCTTAGGAATCTCCCCCCCCCCCCCAACCCCCTTAATTGTGTGGTAGCATATCTTCCCGCCTTTTGACAAATTCTCAAATTAACATTTAATATTTTAAAACCGATTGTGGTAAGTAAACTTCATCATGTCCGACCAGTAATATTAAACAGCATTAATAACAATTTGTGAATTAATTTTAGAAATCATATGATAAACAACAAATTTATTACAAAATTCACAATTAATTTTTATTATAATTAAGAGAAAAGAACGTATAACTAACAGCTTATAAACCACAAACAATAGTCTGTATATGTTTTAGTGTTTAGCACACACATCTTCGCGTTATTGTATTGTTTAGCATACGCGTCTTCATGTTATTATTTAGCACACACGTCTTCATGTTATTTTATTGTTTAGCACACAAGTCTTCATGTTATTTTATTGTTTAGCACACAAGTCTTCATGTTATTTTATTACTTAGCACACATGTCTTCATGTTATTTTATTGTTTAGCACACAAGTCTTCATGTTATTTTATTATTAGCATACACGTCTTCATGTTATTTTATTGTTTAGCACACAAGTCTTCATGTTATTTTATTATTAGCATACACGTCTTCATGTTATTTTATTACTTAGCACACAAGTCTTCATGTTATTTTATTGTTTAGCACACAAGTCTTCATGTTATTTTATTATTAGCATACACGTCTTCATGTTATTTTATTACTTAGCACACAAGTCTTCATGTTATTTTATTACGTAGCACACAAGTCTTTATGTTATTTTATTACTTAGCACACAAGTCTTTATGTTATTTTATTACTTAGCACACAAGTCTTCATGTTATTTTATTACTTAGCACACAAGTCTTTATGTTATTTTATTGTTTAGCACACAAGTCTTTATGTTATTTTATTACTTAGCACACAAGTCTTTATGTTATTTTATTACTTAGCACACAAGTCTTTATGTTATTTTATTATTAGCATACACGTCTTCATGTTATTTTATTACTTAGCACACAAGTCTTTATGTTATTTTATTACTTAGCACACAAGTCTTTATGTTATTTTATTACTTAGCACACAAGTCTTCATGTTATTTTATTACTTAGCACACAAGTCTTCATGTTATTTTATTACTTAGCACACAAGTCTTTATGTTATTTTATTACTTAGCACACAAGTCTTTATGTTATTTTATTACTTAGCACACAAGTCTTCATGTTATTTTATTACTTAGCACACAAGTCTTTATGTTATTTTATTACTTAGCACACAAGTCTTTATGTTATTTTATTACTTAGCACACAAGTCTTTATGTTATTTTATTACTTAGCACACACGTCTTCATGTTATTTTATTACTTAGCACACACGTCTTTATGTTATTTTATTACTTAGCACACAAGTCTTCATGTTATTTTATTACTTAGCACACAAGTCTTTATGTTATTTTATTACTTAGCACACAAGTCTTTATGTTATTTTATTACTTAGCACACACGTCTTCATGTTATTTTATTACTTAGCACACACGTCTTCATGTTATTTTATTATTAGCATACACGTCTTCATGTTATTTTATTACTTAGCACACACGTCTTCGGGAAAAGGATGTTAAAGCTAGAATAACCAAGGCTAGGACAGCATTTACCTAACTTAACAAAATATGGTCATCTAAGAACATCAAAACAAGAACAAAACTTAGGCTTTTCAATACAAACGTAAAGACTGCCCTACTATATGGTTCAGAGACGTTATGACCAAGACAATACAACAGATGATACAAACATTCATGAACTACTGCTTGAGGAGGATTTTAAACATTAAATGGCAGGACAAGATCAGGAACAAGAAGGTCTGGGAAAGGGCAGGACAATAACCTATGAACCTACAAATCATGTCTAGGAAGTGGAGGTGGATTGGCCACACTCTGAGGAAACCCGACAGCCACATAGCAAGACAGGCACTGACATGGAATCCTCGATGAAATAGAAAACGAGGAAGACCTAGACTTACTTGGAGAAGAGAAATTATGACAGTGGTTAGAGACAAGGGATACACATGGAAGGAAGCAGAGAATAATTCCAAGGATAGGGGTGACTGGAGACCCTTTATCCATGGCCTAAGCTCTCAAGGGAGTTAAGAGCAATGATGATGATGCTCATGACACACGTCTTCGAGTTATTTTATTGTTTAGCGCACACGTCTTCATGTTGTTTGCACTTCTATTGTTTCAAGTAATTCTCTAACGTTTAGCAAGTAAGTCTCCTTGCTGTTATATTCGCAAAATAAGAAAAGAGCTCAGTATAGTCTTAATTTTTTTTTTAATCGATTTCAGCCTCAGCTGAAGTCGTGGCAAATCTTTCCAATCAACTTTCGGTCATTGCCGAGCGTACATAAGTTCACTAGCAAACATTAATTTCATTTAAAACAATAGTACCACAGAAACAAGACACTCAGACCATTTGGGGTAAGTGTTTCGTGTCTTGACACTCGTGTCTTGACACTGTGTCCACTGTCTCAGAATCAACAATGTCTATCAAAACATCATGAAATTCATCAGTAGGATATCTTAGAAGTACGAATTTCTCTGATTCTAGATTCTCAGTGGGTAGTACTTAATGGTTTGAGAGTTAGAGGTTGTGATATGTTTTTTTTTAAAATAAGGGTTCCTTGGTAACGCTGTGTTGACGCTGAGAAAAACAGAGAATTTATGAGCTGTTTCAACAAAAAAAAACAACAACACCATAAAACTTCTTCTCTAGATGAGACGGCTGCGTCGTTGACAACAAAGATGAGAGAATGAGAAATACAAGGGATTAAAACAGACACATACAGAGAGAGAGAGAGAGAAAGAGAGAGAGAGAGAGAGAGAGAGAGCTAGTAAGTTCAAGTCTCTAATGCATTCTTGAACTCCTGAATGTGTTCCTTTCATATATTATATATTGTCGTGCCATGCCCTCGCACTCTAGCCACCGGAATATGTACTCACGTCTGCCAAGTTTCTAAGAATACATTCAGTTAATACTGAGCTTGTAGCGCAGCGATTCTCAAACTTTGTGGGCCGTAGAGCCCTTTTCAGTGAAAGCTAGCACAGAGCACCCCAGAAGACATTTTGTATCACAGGACAAGGTGAGAAGGAGACGGAAGTGTCATGGGAACGTTAACTCCACTGTGAAATACCAGATGTGTCAAGATGACAGTTAATGTTACTAACAAGATGTTGAAAGTGGTTTCTCTACGAAAATAGGGTCTCTATCGATTCGCAAATTCAAACGAGCAGACAGGATCACCATTCACTGCTTTGACTTCGAGCACTCACAAGCCAGTCGTATGCTACCGTATAATCAAACGTGAAGCTTCATCCTCACAGCCCAATGTGTGATGATAAGGAAGCGGGAGCCAGTAAGAGGGCTACAAAATGGCCGATTCTCCTTCATTGGTCGTCAAATATATTTTAAATAATTTCGCTGTATGGCTGTTACAAGATGACAGCGTTAGAAAAAAAAATTGGAAGAGGTGGAGAGGCAGAGCCCAGAGGCAGAATGATCCAGATTATGTAAATGTTGGAGAGATGATTATTAGAAAAGTAGAAACATACTAATATCTAGGCGCAACCTTCAACAGAACCAACATAGTAAGCGATGAAATTAAAAGCAGAGTACAGACAGGGAATAAATTATACTTTGCCTTGCAACACCTGTTAAAATACAAAATCCTGTCCCAAAATAACAATCTACAAAACTATAATAAGATCAGCCGTCATGTATGGATCAGAAACGAGGAATAGAACAAAGAAAGATGAACAACAACTGGAGATCTTTGAGAACAAGATCCTAAGAAGAATCTTTAGGCCGATAAAGGATACCAACAGTGGAGAATGGAGAGCTAGAAAGAACACTGAAATGAATAGCTTATTTCAGTCCCAACGAATTATAAATGTCTTGAAACTGAACAGACTACGCTGGCCTGGGCATGTAGAAAGAATGGAAGAGATCAGACAAACGAAAATGATGTATGCACAAGAGATGAGGGAAACAAGACCAAGGGGTAGAGCAAGACAGAGATGGAAAGACAACATAGAAGAGAATATAAAAGAAATTGGTGTCACCAACTGGAGAGAGAAGATTAGGAATAGAGAGGAAGGGAGGCGAACTTTATCTGCAGCAGTGAGACTTAATGGCTCAGAAAACTGAAGAAGAAGAAGAAGAAGAGCTGTTACAGTCACCGAGATTTACAAGCGACCACACTTTGAGAAACCCTGCTGTAGTGCCTTATACAAGAATTAAACCAAGAAAATGCTCAAGAGCACTGGTTCCACTTGGATCTGTATTAAATAATTCTGCAGACAGTGTTGGCTGCTCAATATGACTTACATCCTGAGTACAGTCTATAGCTAATCAGTTCATTTTGAATCTTTTTCTTTTCCTTCGAGATGGTGCTGGGACAACCCACGAAAGAGCGTGGATTTAATAGGACAAAAAAATGTTTTTTTCATCCTGCTCCCCCCTCTCCCCTCACCCAAAACTTGCCACCCCCCATGCAAACGCACGTATTGCACTATCTGTAGGACCGGCCCTAGACCGAAGCCCCATCTAATTCTCTTCCGAAAATACTTACTATTTAGTGCGTGGAAGTCACCAAGGAGAAGATTAAAGAGACGGATGTGACACGGCACGGGTGTCTGCTGCATTGTTGTCGCTTGCCGTGGTCGCTAGGGAGACAGGAACTGCGCATGCGTGTCTATCCATTTGTACCGTACATGAATAATTAAGCGAGCGCATGTATGGAGTCCAACAGGAGATCTTGTCCCCGAGGGACAATTAATGCGCGAGGGTACTCCTTTTAGACCTTTGCGTTTTCATTACTTCTTTATTCTATCTATCTATCTATCTATCTATCTATCTATCTATCTATCTATCTATCTATCTATCTATCCTTCCTCCACCTCTCTACTTCGGAGAAAGAAGTGCATTGTTAACAAGGAAAGCTCCAGACAGCCCGAAATGGGGGTGCTAGTTGGCTAAGTCGATAGTACGCTGTTCTCTCGTGGCTAGACGGCTGCTCGTCCTACCAGAGTCCGTGTTCGAATCCCAGGTAATTCTCTTGTGATTTTTCTTTCTCTCACGTCTCACTAAAGTGCTTTGTCTACGATTTTTTTTCTAGGTCTAATCCTACAAAACTGTGTTCTCTTACTTTACCGAAATGACAGTAATACGCTGCTGCTACTGTAAGGAAAAGTTAAAAGCCTGACTGGTAGTAACTGTTTGTTGTAGAACCAGTGGCGGCAGACATTTTGTGTCGGGAATGAGGGATGTAGATCATCTTGACCTAGTTTTTACTACACGCGATAAATAATGAACATCAAAAAGACAGAGACTATGGTTATATCTAAGAAACAGAATCCACCAGCATGCAGTATAAAATTAAACGCAACCATTCTAAAGCAGGTGCAGAATTTCAAATACCTTGGAGGAGTAATAACTTCAGATGGGAAATGCAAAACAGAAATTAGGAACAGAATAGGTCAAGCAAAGACTGCATTTCAGAGAATGAGAAACATATTAGCTAACACATCTTTATCAATGAATGTTAGAAAACGAGTCCTAAAATGCTATATTGAACCTATCTTGTTATATGGAAGTGAATCATGGACAATAGGCAAGTCTGCACAAAAATCATTGGAAGCAGCAGAAATGTGGTTTATTAGAAGAATGTTGCGAATCCCCTGGACAGCAAAAATAACTAATGAAGAATGTATGAGAAGAGCTGGAGAGACAAAAAACCTTGTCAGAAAGATAAGAGAGAGACAATGTACTTTCATAGGACATGCAATGAGAAGAGGGGGCATTGAAAATATTATAAGAACAGGAAAAATAGAAGGAAGAAGATCAAGAGGAAGACCAAGAGAAATGATACTGGACAGTCTGATGGGATGGTGTGAGAGGAGATCACCAACTGAACTGATGGCCTGCATGAAGGATCGGGTACTCTGGAGAAGCATAATAGCCAACGCCAGTCGGCACGGCACCTGATGATGATGATGATGATGATAAATAATGGCTCCTGAAATGTGGCTCCTACGAAGAATGTTAAGATGGACAGCCAAAATAACAAAATGAAGAATGCCTAAACAAAGCCAATGAGAAACGAACATTAATAAACACACTACGCGGGGGGGGGGGGGGGGGGGGGGGGGGGAGACAGTCAAGGTTTATTAGCCATACAATGAGAAGAAGAGAGATTGAAAATATCGTAACAACAGGGAAAACTGGAGGCAGGAAAAGAGGAGGTAGACCAAGAGAGAAAATCTTAGGTACTTGACAAAATGGCGTGGGAGAAGCACAACAACAGAGCGAAAGATCGGAAACTGTGGAGAGACAAGGTATAGCACATGATGATGATGAATAAATAAGCTGAAAATGTTACCGCTTAAAACGAAGATTCGAGACTTTAGTAGTAGCCTTTGTAACCCCGCCTCCCTCCCCTACCCCCTTTTCTCTTTTTTTCTATATTCTCCAAAAATTCTAAGAATTTCGAGACTTGCATATCTATAAACGCCCAATGATTCCTCTTATTTTCATTCCAATTCTTTCTGTCTCTCTTCAGATAACGGCACTTCTCTGTGTTTTCAGTCCCGACCATGTCATTATTCCAGCTGAATTCCATGTCAGTGCCTGGAAAACGAGTTCTTTACCCACACCGCAGTCTGTGTCTAAATTTAACTTCCCCTACTGGTATCGTGTTCTACTGGATTTAATGCAGCCGGACCTCGATTTACTCAGCTCCGACATACGCAGATCCGGTTTACGTAAATTTCTGACTTGCGCAAAAAAAAAAAAAAAAACACAACCGGACCAAACTAGAAACGTAAAAGGAAGCCGAGATTGCTGGTCAAAGAGACCGACTGACTAGTCAGATACCATTTAACTTTCTTCTCTTGATTCGCTAGATAACCCAGGATAATCAGGCAGAGTCAGTTCGTTTAGCCGGATTTTAAAAGACATTAGAGAGCCCTTGGTTAACACTCTGACTCCCAAAATCCATCGATTCCTGCCCGCTCCCAGCAAAGCTACAGAGCTGGAAGCTTCATATAAAATAATAATAATAACAATAATGAAAAAATAAATCTTCAACAAATTATTATTTGTTAATTTTCTTGGTTATCAGTTATGTTCATTAGTTCATTGTTGTATATACATGAAAGGTTTTCTGAACTGGATATTTTGTTTTCAGTACACTCGTAGTCGGCGAAAAAGAAAGAAAGAAAAAAAGAAAGAAAGAAAGAAAGAAACTGAGAATGCCGACCGAAGAAGGCGTACGTCCGGTGGAGAAGGTAGATCTATGTATCTCCACACACACGCGCCCGCTGTGTTCACGGCAGACACTAGGTACAGACAACAATCACATGAGAAGCAAACAAAAATTTAACAACTGATTAACGGAACAAAAAACCTAGTTTGATGTACTCTTCATATAGTCCACGCCAACTGTATGGACTCATTACTCATGGCCCTAACCATAAGCACACGCAATATCATTCTGACACTAGCCTCCAGCACTTTTTGATTAATTTCCTAACAAAAAACCACGCTCTTTTTTGGGTTTTTTTTTTTTTTAAAGACCGCACTTCTCCAATCCAATAAAGAGAAACCAACTGTGTCTATTGCTACACCACCCGTGTTGCGGGCGAGTAAATTTGGCTAAGCATCCGTGACTAAATGCTATTAATCATTTCTGATTCTGTCAAATGGTTAGTTTGGAATTTAAATAGTTCAGTTATCTGAGTTTAGCGATGTCTACAAATGTAATCTAAATATGTCTGAAGATGAACTTGTCATCATCATCATCATCTGTACTCCCAATGGAGCATAATGCATCAGCAAAGGTTCTCCAGCTAATCCTGTCCTGAACAAGTCAGGATACCTCAAGCCATGTCTTTCCAGCTTCCTTTTAGTTCTTCCTGTATTGTGTGTCTCCGTGTTCCCAGTGGCCTGTCTCTCTGTCTTTTCCCTTGAGGTGTCCAAGTCAAGGCGTTATATGGGTGTCATGTTAGAATTTGGCGTTGTTATTTAATATTCTTAACATTGACGCACAACAGCTAACCTATATTTGCTTCAACACCGTCTCCATAGACCAATGTTTCCTTTTTTTACCGCGACTTTAAAACTATTAATAGTGTGTAACCCACGATCCTAAATCAGCAATAGTGTGTAACCCACGATCCTAAATCAGCAATAGTGCGTAACCCACGATCCTAAATCAGCAACAGTGCGTAACCCACGATCCTAAATCAACAATAGTGTGTAACCCACGACACTAAATCAACAATAGTATGTAACCCACGACCCTAAATCAACAATAGTGTGTAACCCACGACACTAAATCAACAATAGTGTGTAACCCACGACCCTAAATCAACAATAGTGTGTAACCCACGACTATAAATCAGCAATAGTGCGTAACCCACGACTATAAATCAGCAATAGTGCGTAACCCACGACTATAAATCAGCAATAGTGCGTAACCCACGACTATAAATCAGCAATAGTGCGTAACCCACGACTATAAATCAGCAATAGTGCGTAACACACGACTATAAATCAGCAATAGTGCGTAACCCACGACTATAAATCAGCAATAGTGCGTAACCCACGACTATAAATCAGCAATAGTGCGTAACCCACGACTATAAATCAGCAATAGTGCGTAACCCACGACTATAAATCAGCAATAGTGCGTAACCCACGACTATAAATCAGCAATAGTGCGTAACCCACGACCATAAATCAGCAATAGTGCGTAACCCACGACTATGAATCAGCAAGTATAGACGACCCACGACCCTAGGCCAACAATGTTAAGTGAATCACGAAAAAAGATCTTTTAAAAAAAGACCACAATACAACAAAAATTAACCAGGTCCTATCTCAGCGCCTTTAACATTCAGTACATCTGAAAATTATGTACAAGTGTAGCATCATAATTATCCACCATTTATCATAACATCTTCTCACGACGCTACCTCAGAACACACCCCCCCCCCCCCCAGCAACCCTTAATTTTGGGTTCCAACCCGAGTTCAGGAACCAGTACCATCGACTAAAAGTGCCTGCAGATGCCTTGGGCACATAAAAGTTCAAAGAGATAGTTTAGTAAAAATGATCTTCTTTCTGGTTGTAACAACTGCTGGTGATCTTCTTTTTCTTTTTCTGTATCTGCAGTCGTATCTTGTATAAACGACTGTTTTTTTTTTGTTGTTTTTTTTTTTGCAGTTTCCGAACCAAGTGTCTATGTAAGATAAAAGAAGTGTTCTGGTCAAACATCATCGGTAATGACCTCGTATCAAGTGACATGACACCACTGTCGACACTGACCGAAAGAAGAAGGCTGGCCACATTTTGAGAATGACAGGCGAATATTTACCAGGAACAGCTTTGATGTGGACTCCACAGAGTAAAACACGCATAGGACGATCCCCAAAAAGAGACATGGAGACAGCCAGCAGAGAGAATGATGGTAAACACAGGACTGACATGGGAGACATCCAGCAGTGAGAATGATGGTAAGCACAGGACTGACATGGGAGACATCCAACAGAGAGAATGATGGTAAACACAGGACTGACATGGGAGACATCCAACAGAGAGAATGATGGTAAACACAGGACTGACATGGGAGACATCCAGCAGTGAGAATGATGGTAAACACAGGACTGACATGGGAGACATCCAGCAGTGAGAATGATGGTAAACACAGGACTGACATGGGAGACAGCCAAGAAGTTAGAGGAGGACTGACAAAGAGTGGAAATCTCTTGCTACCAGCAGCTCCTTGTGTCTTTGGCACTGAAGGGATGAGAGAAAGGGGGGGGGGGGTGAGAGACACATTTTTTGGTACTTCCTGTATTGAACCAGAGAGCTTTCCTTTTTTTTGGGTGGTTTCACAGTGTCTGCTAGTGCATCAGTGATTCAAAGCTGATGCAGTTTTGGAGAATGTGTTCTACCTTCCAGCCTGGAAAGGAGACAGGTTGGCTGAATACACTGTGAAAGCAGGGAAACGGAAGAGACAGGAGATTCAGCCAACCTTCCGTGGGGAGACAGCACAAGATGATGATGATGATGATGACGATGTTGCTGTACTTTCAAGGGTTGTTGAAAGGCACACATTTCCTGTCGGTCAAGAAAGTGAAATCAGTCAGTCACATCAGTGGATTTGCAAACAAAATTCTTGCTTCTTTCAACAGACAAACTCTAGAAAATAATGAGAGATATTTACTGACATTTGAGAAACAAGAAAAGAGGAGCAGCATCTATTCAAATTGGAGAAGTACAATGATCTGATCAAGCAATTGAGGCAGGGAGCAGGAGTCAGGGCAAAAGTGATAGCTGTAGAAGTGGGAGCGAGAGGATTCATAGCAACATCAGCATACGACCTATGTAAGCAACTGGGCATAAAGGGACAAGCAAGAGCAAGGGCATTGAAAAGCCTTTCAGAAACAGCAGAAAAAGCTTCATGCTGGCTGTGGAGTATGCGAAACAAGCATTAAAAACACAAATAATTTCGTTTGTCACAACCAATACCAGTCCTCCGTAGCTAAATCGCTAAAAACGCACTTCAAAGTGCAGTGCCAACTGGAAGATCATGGGTTCAATCCCAGGATAAAAAGAAAAAAAAAGCAACAACTCACAAGACCTCTGGGAGTCATGACCCAGAGGGCCCCACCCCCCCCTTAGAGTGCCAGGAGTTTAATAGGGCTGAAACACTTGTCTGATGATCTGAAGGAGTTGTGTTGTTGTTCCGCTCTCTACAGTAGAGAGTTTCCTGCATACATAGAAAATAATGAGAGACATTTACTGACATTTGAGAAGACCACATCACAAAGATGCCACTGAAGAGAATGCTGAGGTTACCAGACAGCAAAGAAATCAAACGAGGAGGTTCCGAGGGGGGCTGGAGAGATGAGACAAACAATAACATAAGTCAGAAAAATATGTTCTATGGTGAGGCAAGCTAGAATACACTATGACAATGGGAAGGATAGAGGGCAAAAGAGATTGAGGCAGACAGAGAGAGAACATGCTGGATGAACTGACAAGACAGCACAGACAAAGAACAGAAACAAAGCTGGGCACAGGGATATATGGAAAAACACGATTGCCAATTAGCGAGACAAAAGACAGATGACTGTAACAAAGTAATCATGTGACCTTACATGAAAAAAAGTAAACTTACACTTCTGTTCCTGGTTGTGTTCCTGTTTGTTCTTTTTTGTTTTTTTTTTTAGCTTTTGACTCAAACAGAGGCAAAATTTTCTTGCCCACTCTTACATGTATGTGAGTACACTTTTACCACTCTTTTTACAAATAATGCATATACAAAAATTTGCATGAAACTAAAATAATATCAAATCATAAAAGTTTATTTTGGAAGTATTGTGCCATCAACCAAACACATCTTTTCTGACAAAAAAGTGTTAAACACAAATGAAGTATGATTTATCACAAATTTTAACAGAATGTCACTTTTTAAAAAACATATCCTCAAATGTATTTTAATATCACTTATATTACTGAATTTATATGAGACTGGATGTAGTACAAAAA
Organism: Achatina immaculata; assembly: GCA_009760885.1. NCBI lineage: Eukaryota > Metazoa > Mollusca > Gastropoda > Stylommatophora > Achatinidae > Lissachatina > Lissachatina immaculata. Next base: position 29,435,434 of record CM019693.1, on the reverse strand, counting down.
AAGAAAATGAGACAATGTCAAAATATGAAATTGTATACAGAAAAATAAAAATAGAAACCTCATGATACTAACAGGAATCTAATATTGGCTTGGTATAAATGACGAACCAAGATGAATACAATGATAGTGAGCTCAATGGTAAGTAATAGTGATGATGATGATAACGATGGAGGGATGTGGGTAATTTCAAATTTTGCAACTCATGGGTTCACGAGTTTTCACTGTTTCTCCTTGTGCCAGATCTTCTTCTTCTTCTTCAATCTCCCTAGAACTGCGAGCTGGTGTTCTTTGCAGCTGATGCTGTGGAGGTGTTGAGGTACAGCACCATGTTGGGCTGGGAGCCGGTTATGGCAGCTTTTTTTGTTTTTTTTTAAGTCACCAAGTGGATCTAAAAAGGCAGGGGGTGTGCTATACTTCTTTAGCAGACTCCACCACCTTGAGGAATATGGGTGATCCCTTCCCTGTTGGCCAGGCTAGGCCTGCTACTGGGGGGGGGGGGGGGGGGTGTTACAGATGGAGAAGTTGAGACGGGTCTTGGTCAGCTATGGTTCACCAATCCTGATGTTAGCACAACAGCTATGGGTCACTGATTTCCTAATCAGACAGCACCTTCCCTTGTGCCAGACACCACAATGTACAAGTTTTTTTTTTTTCCAGCTGTCCTGTATCTCCATACAGCAGGTCAGGGACTGAGGAGTTTGGAGGTATCAAGCGGCTGGGTGATCTGGCATGAGCACAAATCTCTCTCACAAATGCAGCAACTTGTCTCTGGATCTTAGCATCACCACAGAGCTGCTCCTGCAGAGGGGGGGCTGGGAGTCTAGCCAGGTCCTTTGCCCGAGTGGGATGTGTACCTGGCAACCCTGAAGGATGTGCTGCAGGCACCCAGGTCTTTCGGGCTAATTTTCGGCTTCTGGTACAGCGGACTGCTCTTGGTCAGAAGATTAGAGACAAAGGATGGGATGATTTTTGGCTATCAAACTGAATCCTAGTCACAAACCAGCATAAGCATCCCATTTAAAAATTCCAAGAACCAGACAAAGCAGAAGACCTGAAAGAAGATGAATCGAGGTGGTGTGCACTGTCTGAATAAAAACGGCGTGACGATCAACATGCCCTCGAAGGTTCTGGGTTCTTGCGTAAAATTTTCAACCTGTGTTCAAATACGTTCTCAAAAATATTTTTATGCGTGCAAAACATGCTCCATAACATCAAACTACACAAAATAATGTAATGCTCACAGAAAAAACAAAAATACAAAAATCCAAAGAAATCAGGGAATCAAACTCATGTAGGACTGTTGTATTTTCCATCAGTGCTATCATAGCATAGAGTAATATCAGAACTGAAATATGAAAGTAGCAATTTTTTTTTTTCCGCAGAATATAAAGTTTCATCCAATGCATGATTTTTTTTTTTGTATATGCTTCCGTTTGGCTTAGAGGGAACACTGGAGATTATGTCAAGCCACATCACATGCTTTAGACCAGACACCAAAGGTAAAATTACCTGTGACACGTAACAGCGTACAGCAAAGACAAGATAAAAGAATAAAGTGTATCGCATCAATCAGGGCCTGGCCAAACCTCCCCTTCCCCCTCACACCAACAGTGTCTTCTTTTCACGGCTGGCCCTGGCTGACATGACCTTCTGACTGTGAGTTCAAACCATTATACCACAGGAAGACCTTGCCTCTTTCACAGAAACATCTATCCACACCATTCTCCCTAAACACACAAAAGTATTACAATTAGCAATTCATCCTTACATGCATTTCGATTAAAAAAGCAATACTAAATAATTAATTAATTAATTCTGCTGTAAGAAAAAAAAAATACAAGTTAAAAATTTTAATATCAGAAAATGACTCATCTCTGACCGAAACAGTTATTTACATTGTCCCTGTATACACAAAAGCATTACAATTAATAATTATCTACACTTACAAGAATTTTAATTAACAATAATTGTGCTTGCAATCAAATCCCATGGTTAATGAAAATGATTAACACTGTTTTTTTTTAAAAATGCCATAACAGCAAGAGGCAAAGAGATAATGTTCACAGAATTCTGATTTCTCTTTATATGTATATGTGTATATGTATACGCATGTATGTAAAGGTAGTTGCTGTGAATCAATGCCATCACATATGTTCAAACCATAAGTTGACCAGAAACTGTGTTGCCATCGAGATGAACTCCATCACTAAGAGCTGACACTCCTCATCCTATCTGGAGTTTTAACTCTGGTAGCCATTTTTTTCTTGAGGCTGGGGTGGGGGGGGGGGGTGTGTGAACCCTGGGAGTATGTTTTTTGTTGTTGTTTTTTTTTTTGCAAGCGTGATGTGTGGAAATGAAACCTGGTCACCAAGCAACCGCCTAATCCACTACACTAGCGCGGCTCCTCCTCCACATATGTAGAATGTTAACATTCTGTTTGTTCATGCTGACTATCAAAAACAAAGCAATAACAACCAAAAAAAGTATACCAGTTTCAAGCTGCACATTCACATCCACTTTCTGAAGATGGTTGACTTGTCTGTTTTTTTCATCTATCAGCCAAGACGACAGCTATCACGACTCTGCTTACTAAGTTGTAAGCAAAAATGATTTTTGCTCTCTTGATATTAACTTGAGTTACAGCCCCTGATAATGGCTATTTTGTCATGAATATCCTATTCCCACTTCATGCATTGATCACCATATCAACAGTGTAAAACCACATTCCTTGCTTTGTCAGTGGACACATTCTATTCTCTGAGGTTTGCATACAATCCCATTCTCTGAGGTTTGCATACAATCCCATTGTTCAGAAGATATTGGGAAGAGCATGACACTTTATAACCTTGAAACGTCCCAGAATTTTACAGAGATTAGCCCCTGCAAGAGCTGGAACCCACAAGGAAGTTTAACTCTGCAGATCCATGGCAAGCTTGATCAACCAGCCACCATCTTGCTTCACTCACTGCACTGAGCATATGTGCAAAAACATGCAGACTGTGGACACAGACAAATGAGGCTAGGTACTTATTTCTGCATACAGTTTCATATGCTCAGGTTTCTGAATAGGGAGCTGGGTTGCCTCCATGAATCCTACTGTCAGCAGGAGGTCTTTGCAGGAACCCTAGAGTTTCTCCTCCAGGCTAGGTACACAAACCAATTGCTCAGACCCATGATACTCACAAAAACAAGAGAAAGAGGATCTGGATGGATTCCAAGCCCATACACAGATGCTTTGCCTCTGAGGGCAACTGTACATTTATATTCAAACTCAATGGACAAAAACACCACTGTAACAATTTATAGACAAGCATAAAAATATGTACACGAATTCTACTTTCAAAACAATTAAATGATTGTTCTTAACTGTGTGAAAAACCACAGGTAAATCTTATCTTAGATAAGATTTTTAAAAAAACAAAACAAAACAAAAAACCAGAAATCTGATCCCTATATCGATGCAGCAGCTCAAATACAGATCAATCCGTTTTAAATATTCATACATTTCTGGTGACAGCTAAAAGAAATGGTCATCCAATGGCCATCAATTTCTTCATTTTGGTCAGCTGCTCATCTGTCTCTGTACATGCTTGCTCTGATTTTTTGCCACATCCTTAATTCTCGAATGAAGCATCGACTCATCAGAGTTTAAACTAAACGCCCAAGCCACAACCAAAAACAGGATCAACCCCAGGGCTTCCAAACCCGCCAAGGTGAAAAAATAATAGTCCAGGTGGCATTTTGTTTCTCTGGTGTCAGATGGGCACCCGCAGTTGATGTTGCCAGAGTCACCACTGTGAAACCACGTGTCCGTCCGTGCCAGGATTAACACAAAGGCAATGCCCAAAAAGCTGGCAATTCCAGAGAAGAAGTAAAACAGACCAGTAATCACCGCCTTCATAGACTTTGGGGCCACTGTGACTGCAAACTGAAGACCTGAGAAATGTAACAGACAAATCTATTCAAGGATTAGCACAGATTAAAGGCAACAGAGATGTGGTTCTAAGAAGAAACTAAGATGACAAACAGGGAATGTCTAACAAAAGCAAAATAAAGACAGGATTAAAAAAAAAGAATTAAATCTATAAGAAAATGACAGTCATCATTTAATGAGAAGGGAAGATAAAAGGGAAGACAGGCAAGGGAAGACCAAGAGAAGAAAAAAAAAAATCATCATAATTAAAAGTCACCAGCTGAGCTTTGGAAAATGCCAAGGACCAAGATCTACAAACAAGAGAAGCATGGTCATCAGCACAACACCTCATGATAATAACAAATGATGGCCAGCCATATAGGAAGGAGAAGAAATAACCATAACAAACAGTAAAGCACGAGGCAGAGAGTGGAGATAACAAAAACAAAACAACAAACTTAATTATAAAGAAAATTAAAGCAAAATTATTTTTTTCGATGACAGACTAGGACCTCGAAACACACCAAAAATTTTTCTTGTTATTATACCCAGTTAGGTAAAATCCCCCATTTCCATGCCATTAAGGCATATTGGGGATAAGATATAAAGCCCGTATTTCCACGACCTTCAGCATATGAAAGTGTGATGTGGTCAGCGTCATGGCTGGCTGCATTTACCTTCCCAGTTTTCTCTGGTACCCATTTTTAGAGGCTGGGTGGAACCCCTGGGCCCTTTTTGGTGTGGTGGTACCAGAAAAAAAAAATCCCCACCGCTGGGACTTGAACCTGGTACCACTGGATTAGTAGACCAAGCATCCAACCACTCAGCCAACCAGGCTGCCAGAGAAAGAAAGAAAAAAAGGAGAGAGAAATTCAGATACACAGGAGTGTGTTGGAACATACAGGTGGAGGAGGAGATGGGTAGTTGGACAGTGAAGATGAGTGGTTGGACGGCGAAGATGGGTAGTAGTGCACTATTTGGACGGAATGAGAATCAGAAATATCCACGTTAAGACAGTCGGGAGACAGCAGAGAAGTTGCAGGCGAAGCTGACAGATGCTAAGTTGTGGTTCAGTCAAACAACGTGCGTCTAATGTGAGTTCTCCACCACGAAGTGTTTTACATATGCTCAGCTGAGCAACTAGGCTGACAACAACTGACTTTCCAATCTGGCCAGCAATTAGACTGTGTTTATTTATGCCTTCATCTGACTGCCATGTGACTGGACAATTACTGGAGTAACAACTACTTCTTCTTCTTCTTCAGCACTCAAGGAAGGCTGGTCATGCTAAATCTGCAGCCCTACTGCCTTGATGAAGTCCACCATCTTCTCCAGGCCTGTGTAAGGGGCCCCATAGCTTTTCTTTCAGTTTCTTTCCCTCGGGCCAGACCTATGATGAGAGATTTGAGTGGGTTGGACAGGGGCACTCATTTGTGTGTAATATTTTGAGACGATAGAGGTCTGCAGTTCTTATCTGAAAGACTGTGGTCTGCGAGCGTCTCTGTAGTTGATGAATTGGGCCTTGTGTTAACTCTATTTTCATTTTTTGTTTTCCAGTTGGTGTTTAGTTTGTTGTGGATGATGGTTTTAGCTTCTTGATGCTACTGGGTGGTTATTCTGTTCCATTTTGCTTCCTGCCTTGGACAGGGCATCTGCTCTTTCACTTCCATTTATTCCACAGCATGAAGGGAGCCACTCTAGGACTAGAAATGACAACCATTCTCATGTGGACATCTGTATTGCTTAGTTAAGGGGACCTAATGAACTGCAACTCCTGTATATAAGTTCATTAAAGTCCCTGTATCATTGGCCTTTAAAAATCCTGAGAAAATATGGCAATCAAAAGTTAAAATCATGAAAACAAAGTTAAAATTATTCAACTCAAATGTAACATCCACTCTTATTTATGCATGCGAAAGCTGGAAAACAACTAAAGAAACAAAAAACAAATTAAATGCATTTGAAAACAAAGCCTAAGGAAAATACTCTGTATACAGTGGAATGAATTCAAGACCAACACAGAGGTAAGGAAGATGAGCACACAACAACCTGTCTCATCAATGGTAAAAAAAAAAAAAGAAGATGGACATATATTGGCCAAGTAATATATATAACATAAATGCCTTTGAATGTAAATGCTACAGAAGAGTTCTTCAAATATCATGGAAAAAAAAAAAGAACAAATATATCCATACTACAAGAACTTAATATTGAAGAAGGCTGGCTAGTGAAGAGTATTAAACAAAGAAAACTTAAATATTTTGGACACATTAAACGTCATGATAATCTAGAGAAGACTGTCTTGGAAGGGTACATATTGGGAAAAAGAAAGAGAGGAAGACCAAGGCGAAGATGGCTGCAAGACATCGTTGATGATCTGCAAATGGATGCATCAGCAGCAGGCCATCTTGCTCACAACCGAGAGGTCTACAGGAGTGCTGTTAGGGAGGCAAAGTTCCACAAGGGACATACGAATGAATGAATGAATGAGAAGAAAGAATCAAGAAAATACCAAAAACAAGCTATCAAATGGGACACAAAAGGACAAAGAAAAGAGACTGACAGCATGAAACTCTAAAGAGAACACTGTCAAGAGAGGTTAAATTAGTGAGCGTAAGGGCCTTCCTGAGATTAAAAAAAAAAACTTGCTGAAAACAGAAACAGTGCAAGCCCTAAGTGACATTTAACAGCACAGGAAAGATGGAAGAAGAAGATCACTGAAAATGGCAGTTATTACATCTTGCCACTGAAGAGTCTGACTTTGGCTGATCATATAACTAACCAAGAGGTAGATCTTGGGTAAGAGATGGCAGCTGCCTATGTTCTAATACGGAACAATCACTACTCAGTTAAGAGAGTTTCCTGTTCATCTCTGCCTTTCATCATCAGTCATCATCATGATACTCACATGCAACACTGGCGAAGACCTCACTAATGCCAATAAGAGTATACTGGGGTATCTGCCAAAATATTGACATGTCCGCTGCATAGTATGTCGTGTCACCTGTCAGAAGTGAGCAAAAACAAAGCGTATCACAAATAAGCATTCTGTACCAGATCTGTTGTATTGTAAGCCTTTTTAATGACAGATCTTGTGTACTGTAAGCCTTTTTAATGACAGATCTGTTGTATTGTAAGTCTTTCTAACGACAGATCTGTTGTACTGTAAGCCCTTTTTTTATGATAGATATATTGTTTGTATGCCTTTTTACAAATGATCAGTTGCATTGGAAGCCTTTTTTATTAGATATTTATTGCATGTAAGCATTTCTATGACAAATCTGTTAAACTGCCTCTTCATGACTGAACTGCAATGACTGAAGACTTTCAGCACACATGGAAAACAGCAGGGGACACACATGAAAAAATCCTTACTGACAATGGAATTTATGAAGGCATTACTCTGTTTACATGACTGAGCTTATGAAACTGAAAGAAGAATAAGTATCTCCAGACGTTCTGTGAAGGATCTGTTGTTTTCTAAGCTTATGACTTCTTCTTCTACATTCATGTTCTTGGTCATGCTAAATCAGAAGTCCGGTGACCAGGATGAAGCCAACAGTCCTCTCCAGGTCCTCCAGGTGGCCCCACAGCTTCCACCTTAGGTCCGAGCCCTGTGGCCATGTTTGGCTGCGCAGATCTGTAAAAGGTAGGCACTCATGGAGTGCACGTTCTGTAGTGTGTACTCTGCCCTTACACGGGCATTTATCTGTATGTGAGATCTTGAGTCAGTTGAGATAGTTCATTACCCTGCGGTGCCCAGGTCTTGATCGAGGCAGTACCATTTGTTTCTTCCTTTGTAAATGGATCTGGTTCACTGCCTACGTCCGGCCCACGGCTGGTCACAGTGGCTTCACATGATGGTCTTGGCCTCCCTGTAACTGGCTTGATGGCTGCACTGTTCCATTCTGTTGTCAGATCTATGACTGGTGTCTTATAATGCAAGCCTTCCCTCTCTGTCAGAGATGCTGTCATTCTATGAAATGTTACATTTCTAATGATGGTTCAGTTACCAATCAAATGTTATTCCACTAAAGTGTTACTAGATTAATTTTTTCCAAGCATTAGCATTATACATGATACAGTGTGTGACACATTTACATGTGTTTATGTGTGCATGATACAATTACCCATGGTCATGTGTACATGATGTAATTATCTGTTTATTATCATTTTCTGTGCCTGTTTTGTCTTGTCTTGTCTTGTCTTGTCTTGTCCTTCCTCATTTACTGTTAGGTGTAGAGGTGAAGTGCCTGTTGGCTTCATACATTGAGATGTTCAGGGACTCTGCTATACCATCGGTCCATCGTTTGCATGGGCGGCCCCTTCCTCTGCTTCTGTGTGGTCTGTAAAACGTTGCTCTCTGTGGTATACGTTCTACTGGTAGTTGTGATACATGACCGAACCATTTTATTTGCTGTTTTTGAATATAGTTCAGAATGGGTTCAACTCCTACTTTATTTCTAATGACATCATTTCTGATTCTGTCCATTCTTGATATTCCAAGAATTCTTCTCCAGAATCTCATTTCAGTTGTTGTAATTTTCCTTTTGTCTTTTGCTGTCAGCATCCATGCCTGGCATTGGTAGCACAAAGTTGGTATGAAGATGGCCTTATAGATAGTTCTTTTGGTTTCCAGTGAGACATGCTTGTTATTTAGTATGGGAGCCATTTGCTCGATAAGTTGGTTCGCTTTGTTACATCTGTTTTCAATCTCTATGTCTATTTTTCCTTTTGTTGAGAAAATGCTTCTGAGGTATTTGAAATGCGTTACTTGCTTCACAGTACGGTTTTCCAGTGTAATGTTTATTGGTGTGCCTACTCTTGCGATGGTCATGATTTAATATGAAGTGCCTGTTTTGTCATGGGGATATAATCCTGATAAAAAGGTATAGTTTATATTCATCATTCTATATTCATGAGAAACAAGGAATGGCTGAATCAGAATCAGAATCAACACAGCTTATCTGAGTGAAGGTCATGGGTTCTGTCCCAGACTGCCACTGCTTCTTCTAATCTGTGGAGTATGTGCATCTTTCCCAGATCCTCCATGTTTGCAAAAATGACAACCTTTTAAAATTTATCTATATCTGTTTGCATTATATGACTTTGTGTGATCGATTATGTTAGTCCAGCAGTGATAGAATTTATTATTATTATTTTGTGCTGTGTAAGAATACTGAAGAGAGTAAAACTTCTATCTTAATGCACAGAAAACTAAACTGATGACAACTAACAAAACAAACAAGGCAGCTGAAATATGTATCAATGGGACAAATTGGAAAAGTGGAGAGTTTTGAATATCTTGGATCATTACTAACTAATAATGGAGATACAATGATGGAAATTAAATGGAGGACATCTATTGCTCTTCAGAAAGTAAAACAACTAAATAAGCTGTGGAGAGGAACAGACAGAACTACAAAATAAGATTTTTAAGGGCATGCATCTTTTCCATCGCAACATATGCCTGTGAGACCTGGAAACTTAACAAAACAGGTGAGAAACACATAAATGCCTTTGAATGTAAATGCTACAGAAGAGTTCTTCAAATATCATGGGCACAAAAAAGATTCTGAGTATTTAAATGTTACATCAAGCCAATTTTGTTTTATGGATGTAAAGCATGGTCCATGAATAAGAGAGTACAGCGAGAAATGGAGGCCATGAAAATGTGGTTCATAAGAAGGATGCTGAAGGTACCATAGACAGCTAAGAAAACCAACAAAGAAGTCTTAAGAGAGGCTGGAGTTAAAAGGCAAATTACAGCAAAGAACAGAGGTAGACAACCAAATTTGTAGGACATTCTCTGAGAAGAGGAAAACTGGAACACACTGTGGCAACTGGAAAAATTGAGGGAAGAAGAGACAGAAGAAGACAGAGAGAGAAGTTACTGGATGGGCTGTCAGTGTGGCTAGGAAGAAAGTCACTGGCGGATCTCATAATCAAGTTTAAAGACGGGTGTGGAGAGAAATGATCGCCTACGCCACACAGAATGGCATTTGATTGACTGACAAAAAAGAACAAATATATCCATACTACAAGAACTTAATATTGAAAAAGGTTGGCTAGTAAAGAGGATTAAAGAGAGAAAACTGAAATATTTTTGACACATTAAATGTCATGATATTTTAGAGAAGATCATCTTGGAAGGGTACATAATAGGAAAGAGAAAGAGAGGAAGACCAAGGCGAAGATGGCTGCAAGATATCATTGATGATCTGCAAATGGATGCATCAGCAGCATGGCATCTTGTTTACAACCGAGAGGCCTACAGGATAGCTGTTAGGGAGGCAAAGTTCCGCAAGGGACATGCAAATGACTGACTGAATGACTAGGAGTTGTAACAACTAGACTGAAAATACCAGAAGATTAGCTGAGGCAGTATGCCTGCAGGGATATAAGTAAGCTACCAACAGGACATTTACAGGAACCAATTGGACTTTAGCAGGCAACAGAACATTAGCAGGTAACCAACAAAACAATAACAAGCTACAAAAAAAAAATGACATTAATGGAACATTATTAGGAGCGGAATGGATGTTAGCAGTAACCAACTGGACATTAGTAGGAATCTTTCTCAAGGTCCCTGCTGATAGGAACAGGATATCATGTCCTTCCATAACCCCCGATCCCCTGTGCATCTCAACAACAGGCTTGTCACTCAGCATTTCCCGCGACAGGATGCCAAACCATCAAACATCTTTTCTCTCTGTCTACCTCTGCCTCTCCTACCTGTGATCTTCCCTGTTGCCATTAGGTGTTCTAGCCCTCCTCTCCTCCAAACATGGCCCCAAGTCTCAACTTTCTGATCTTCGTTATAATTTTTATTGTTTCTTGTGGATCTTTCAGGGATTCCTTGTTCAGTTTTCTCACTGTCCATGGAACCTTCAGTTTTCTTCATAAGAATCACATTTCAGCTGATTCCAGACTTCTTTGTATCTCTTTTAGAAGGAATCATCAGGACTTTATAAAGGATACTAGGTTTCACTTTTCATCCCCATTCTGTGAGAGAACTAAACAACTTTAATATCTGAGAGTACAATGTCAGGTGAGTGAACTCCCATCTCATTCAAAGGTTGTGGACTGTAGACCTGTAACCAACATGCTTCGGGCAACTCAAGATACAAGAAATGAGTACATAATTGTGCCTGGAGAATTAATATCCACCTGCAGGGTAGGATATTTGATTACATTCTTAGTTCTTGTTGGGAAAATAGGAAATCATGAAAAAATCATTCCAGAGATTAAAAGACTTCATGCATGTATTCATCAGTTGCTTAGTCTCCTCTGCTGTCCTTGACTAAGGCTTAGTGCTCAAATATTGGATGTTCTTAATGTCTTTTCACTAACATGTGTTCTTTTTATTGTCTATTGCTATTTCTTCTTTTCCTGTTTATTTCACTGTGTAAAACTGAACCATACACCTCTGTCTGTCTCTATTTCACTAGTGGCAATCTTGCCACAACCACCATCAAAATTACATGTAAGAAAATTGCAGTATTTAGATAATACGCTTACCAATTTGTTGCGCTATGGAGTGGTTCACGCATTTATCGGGGTATGGCCAAAACGCTTTCAACCTGAAATGTTCAACAACGCCGGCTACCACCATGGATGCCATAGCAAACAGCATGCCCAAAACTATCCGACTGCCGAATGTGAATGGCCGACCAGCTCTGGCCATCCGTGGATAAATTACTCGGTCAAACAGAGGCAGCAGGATAATTACAAAAGTGATGTCGCACAAACTGAACCACGCAACCACCACCTGAGGAAAGAATTTATTAAGTCAACAACAACAAAAAAATACCCAAAAATTTATGTGCAAATAAGAATGAAGGAGTTACTGATGATGTGTATCATGAAAGTGAACAGCAGAACAAGAAACAAAAGAACAATACTTTAAAAAAACAAAAACAAAAAAACTAATTGTACAAGAAACAGCAGAAGACAAATTGAGATGGTGATAAAAGGTACGGCATTGTGGGAAGGCAACAAATAGGATGAATTAAAAACTCAGATGTACTTAAAAAAAAAAAAAAAATGAGGAAAAATAAAAAAGCAAAAAAAAAACATTTATGAGACTGAGATATCCGAGGACATAATACTGACAACGAATTTTAGAATAAGTAGCAGCAGAAGAACAACAACAAACATGTATATAAGCAAATTACATCAATAATTTAAAACAAGCCTGGAATTAAAAACGAATTATTCAGTAAGAAGTTGAAAGGATACTGGAGTGTCTGAGCGTGAGGCAGGGTGACAGCAACCCAAATAGCGCAGCCATCAAGATTTCAAGAAAACTGTCCACTGAGTAAAAGGTCCTCTGGCAAATCCCACAATTCCAATCAGCTGTCTGAGATTTTCCCCTTTACTCCATGTTTCTTGTACTGATGCAATGTCTTCACCTGATCTCCAAGGAAGTGCAATCCTACTCCCACCAAGGATAGAAGACTGTAAACACAGCTACAGCTGGGCATAATTTGTGGAAGCAATAAACACAACTATACGAGGGGTGATTGATAAGTTCTCTGTATACGGTACAAATACTTGAAACACACAGCTGATATTAGCTTCATTTGTAGATCAGGTTAATGTAAGATTAAACATCAAGTTTCAAGAAATTAACCGCAACCAATTTTTTTTTTACAGGCTACTGAAGTGGTAAGGGGTGGCAGAAATTGAGAAAATGGATAAAATTTCTCATCGAGCAGTCATCATCAAGGGCTTATCATCGAAGGAGATCCATGAGAATATGGTACAGATTATAAGGGAGAGTGCCCCTTCTCACAGCACAGTGAAGAATTGGGCAGCTCAATTCAAACATGGAAGGGAGAGTCTGGAATATGATCCCTGTCCAGGAAGACCAAGAACGGTAACCACCAATGAAACCACAGGCAGAATCCATGACATGATAATGGAGGATTGACGACTAACTGAGCATACATTGCTACGGAGTTGGGCATCTCCCAGGAACATTTTCATGCTATTATTCACAATGATCTTCAAATGACAAAGGTCTCTGCTCAATGGGTCCCAAAACTTCTTGGAGCTGATCGCAAATGACAGCGTCTCAACATGTCAAGATTAAAAAAATCTTGGCCATTTTTCTGCAGATCCTGAAAAGTTTCTTCAGCAATTTGTGACTATGGATGAGACTTGGGTTCATCATTTTCAACCAGAAACCAAAGAACAGTCAAAGCAGCGGAAACATTATGGATCCCCACCTCCAAAGAAAGCAAGGGTGGTTCTGTCTGCAGACAAAGTGATGGCTTCCATCTTTTGGGATTCAGAAGGTGTGCTATTGGTAGACTATCTTCAAAAGGGCAGAATGGTCACTGGGATTTATTATGTTAATCTTGTGAAGCAACTACGGGTCAAACTGAAGGAAAAGCGTCAAGGGAAATTGACGAGAGGAGTCATCCTTCAGCAAGACAATGCTACAGTTCACAAGTCAGTGGTGGCAATGGCTGCCATTCATGAATGCGGCTTCCAGCTTCTTGAACATCCTCCTTATTCCCAAGATTTGGCCTCTTCGGACTATTACCTGTTTACTAAACTCAAAAAAGGAGCTCAGTGGTCGCAAATTTACTTCAGATGATGACGTCATTCATGCTGTAGACCACTTTCTACTGGCACAAGATGCTGACTTTTACAAAGAAGGGATCCGTATGCTCCAGGATCGCTGGACTAAGTGCATAAACTTGCAAAAGGACTATGTTGAGAAATAACCCAAAAAAGTTGTCCACAAATAATCTGTTGTATCTTATGCCGAGAACTTATCAATCAACCCTCATAGCTGGGCATATTTTGTGGGAGGCTATAAACACAACTATAGCTGGTCACATTTTGTGGGACACTATAAAAACAGCTATAGCTGGCACATTTTGTGAGGCTATAAAACAGTTATAGCTGGCCACATTTTGTGGGAGATTATTGAAAACACCTACTGCAGGGCACATTTTGTGGGAGATGATCAACGCAGCTATGGCTGGGCACATTTTTGTGGGAGACTACAAACAGCTATAGCTGGGCACATTTTGTGAGAGACTACAAGCATAGCTTTGGTTTGGCATATTTGGTGAATAATGAAGTTAAAACATTTTCACAAGAACAAAGCATATGTAAATGTCATGAAAGATCCAACGTACCTTAAAACTATTCTTACTCTGGGGAAAAAAAAAAAAAATTACATCAAACTTATAACAAGTTGCACGTTCATGGACAATGAGTAATGATGCAGATGAAATAAATGATTGGTTAACTTTACGGGAATGAGAGAAGCCGCTCATCAAACTGAGGCATGGCATATTTCACAACGATTTCTCACTTCAAAACTGTTCAGCCAAAAAAGAGCAAACATTTTCACATTATGACGTACTGAATGTATGTAAATGAAGACGCCGTGACTTGAGTGACTTTCCATATTAACTGAAACAACTTTGCTGTAACATCCCACTTTCCTTTCATCAAATGACAGGCTCTCTTAAGCCAACAGTGGCCTGAAGCCCTGCAGATGTCACAGACCTACAGTCAGTCAGTCAGTCATTTGCATGTCCCTTGCAGAACTTTGCCTACCTAACAGCTCTCCTGTAGGCCTCTCGGTTGTGAGCAAGATGACCTGCTGCTGATGCATTCATTTGCAGATCATTAACGATGTCTTGTAGCCATCTTCGTCTTGGTCTTCCTCTCTTTCTTTTTCCCATTATGTACCTTTCCAACATGGTCTTCCCTAAATTATTATGACGTTTAATGTGTCAAAAATATTTCAGTTTTCTCTCTTTAATCCTCTTTACTAGCCAGCCTTCTTCAATATTAAATTCTTGTAGCATGGATATATTTGTTATTTTTTGTGTCCATGATATCTGAAGAACTCTTTTGTAGCATTTACATTCAAAGGCATTTATGTGTTTCTCAGCTGTTTTGTTAAGTGTCCAGGTCTCACGGGAATATTTAGCAATGGGAAAGATACATGCCCTTAAAAATCTTATTTTTGTAGTTCTGTCTGTTCCTCTCCACAGCTTATTTAGTTGTTTTGCTCTCTGAAGAGCGACAGATGTCCTCCTTTTCTTCTTCTTCGTTCGCATTGTCTGTCTATACCTGGAGTCCTGTCTCTTGGATAAATTTCACTGTTTTTTTTTGTAATTCATGTATGGAACAGTAGAGCTTATCTTCTTTAGTGGTTTCACTGGGCCAGTAATTATTTCTCAGTGTTTCATAGTTGGTTCTGGAGGATATGTTCCACAGTTTGGGGCACCTGGGCACATGTACACAGATTAGTAGTACCAACCTTAAACTTTGTATACATATGACTTCGGAGTCGGATGCGTCCTGTTCGGAGACAGAAGATGGTGACTTGTTCCTTTCTGTTTACCATGTGATAGTCATCATGTGGTGGTGTTTGTGGCTTCCTGTAGGTTTTTATCATGCTTTTCTTCTGATTATAGGTGATTGGTATGTCTGGTTGTTCCATTTCAGTGCCCTCTTTGGCCAGATGGTCAGCTTTCTCATTGCCTGGTATCCCACAGTGGGAGGGAATCCATTGCAAAGTGACTCCATGTTGTAAGCCAATTTTTGACAAGGCATCATTAAGGTCTGGTAGTTTGTTGCACTGAAGAGCTTCCAGTACTGATCTTGCATCTGTGAGAATTACTACAGGACATGTATCAATTCTGAAGTCTGATAGTTTTTCAACTGCACCAATAATTGCCCTAACTTCTGCATCAAAGTTGTTGCAGTATTTTCCAGTGGGTATGGAAATCTTGTCAGTGGTGTTGTTTGGATATTCAATATGTGGTCCTGCCCCTCCATTCTTTATGGCATTATGTGCAGATCCATCTGTATACACACGTATCCAGGTGTCACATGGATATTTGTCATCTAGCACACTAAGTGTGGCTGTTGATTTTACAAGGCTGCTTTGCATCTCACCATTCTGCACACCTTTCACTTCAGTCTGAATAGTTATTTGTGTATAATCTGCTTCTTTCCATGGTGTATGCTCTGGTACAGATGATAATGGAGCGACTACAGTTGGAAGGTCAGGTATCAGCTTACGCATACACTTGGCCTGGTGAATGAAGCTGCTTCCGACTTAATGCCAAGTTACTGAATCTCTCCTTCAGGGGATGGCTTACAAAGCTAAGGAATTTCTCTCCCATGGTCATGACCTTTGTGTCTCTACGTTCCTTTAGCGCTTGAACACCAACTATTTTTTGCATTTCTACTATTGGTGTGGACCTCATGGCACCTGTGATAATCCGTAGTGACTGATTTTGAACCTTGTTTAGATTATGCAGCGTAGTGTTTGATGCTGTGCACCAAGATGTTGAGCCATATTCTAAATGTGGTAGAATACTTTGCTGATATACATTCTTGAGGATTCTTTCACTAGCTCCCCATGTGGTTCCACTTAATTTTCTTAATATGGCTAGTTTTCTTCTGGCTTTTGCTTCTGCACTGTTGATGTGTTGCTTCCAAGTCAGTTTTGAGTCAAGAGTCACTCCTAAGTAAGTGTCCTCCTTTTAATTTCCCTCATTGTATATCCATTATTAGTTAGTAATGATCCAAGACATTCAAAACTCTCCACCTCTTCCAATTTGTCCTCATTGATATATATTTCAGCTGCCCTGTTCGTTTTGTTAGTTGTCATCAGTTTAGTTTTCTTCACATTAAGTTACAGGTTTTGCTCTTTACTATTCTTATGGACTGACCTAAAGAATGACCCTCATTTGTGTACCAGGCCATGCAGGTGTCAGGAGAAGTGAAAGAGCAGATCAGATGGCCAACTCGGCTGTCATGGAGGAAAGGTAGGCAATGGATCAAGAGAAGCTGGTTGAACAAAAGACTTCAATGACAAGTGTAAATCAGTGCCATCGAGGATGAAGGAGCTGGGGAGGGGGGGGGGAATGAACGACTAATCACGAGCTCCAAACAGATGGTCAACCAGCACAGAACTGATGTGATCAATTACTGTACACTGAAGGAAATGCTCCTCCTCTTTCTTCTTCTTCTTTTGTGTTCGAGGTTGTTGGTCACATCAGATCTTGATCCTTGTCGACATGGCAAAGCCCGCAGTCCTCTCCAGATTCTGACAGGAGCCCCAAGCTTGTGTCCTCTGGCCACGTCTCACGCCTCAGGTCTGCATGGTTTGGGCACTCTTGTAGGATATGTTCTGGAGTCTGGACTCCACTGCCACATGGACACTCGTCTGTGTGAGACATTTTGAGTCAACGCAGGTGGCTCAGTAGTCTGCAGTGGCCTGTCCTTAGGCGAAAGAGGATGGTTTGCTGATGCCTTTGTAGTTGGCGTACTGGATCTGGTTCACTGTTGTATTTCAGTTTCTTTTTCCATTCAGATCTGGAGGAAATGCTGAAGTGGAGATTGAAGCACCTATGGATGTGTCTGGAGTGTCAGGGCGATGCTTCTTACTGACTGATTGACTAAAAGTGATTGACTAAATGTGACTGACTAACTAACTGACAACTGACTGACTAAAAGTGACAGACTAACTGACAACTGACTGACTAAAAGTGACTGACTAACTAACTGACAACTGACTGACTAAAAGTGACCGACTAACTAACTGACAACTGACTGACTAAAAGTGACTGACTAACTAACTGACAACTGACTGACTAAAAGTGACTGACTAACTAACTGACAACTGACTGACTAAAAGTGACTGACTAACTAACTGACAACTGACTGACTAAAAGTAACTGACTAACTAACTGACAACTGACTGACTAAAAGTAACTGACTAACTAACTGACAACTGACTGACTAAAAGTGACTGACTAACTAACTGACAACTGACTGACTAAAAGTGACTGACTAACTAACTGACAACTGACTGACTAAAAGTAACTGACTAAAAGTGACTGACTAACTAACTGACAATTGACTGACTGACTAACTAACTGACTGACTAACCGTCTTCTATACAATGGAATTCAATCCAACTCACCAAACTTGCAGATATTCTCTGTTTTCAGAGACAAGTTTTCCCAACACAGAATTCTGAGCACAAATTTTTACAGCCAGGGTCAAGTGAAGGGTGATGACAGCAGAAACAGACCCCCCCCCACCCCCTGCCAGGTCTTCAGTCAGAGTAGCTACATTGTTATCACCAGGTGGCCTCTCTCATGCTGTTCACAGCCACTGCTGTCTGGACGCTCACAGTATGCAAGATTTCCAGCATTCTATTTTAATACCTACAGGTTCAGGATTTCTGCCACCCCTGACTGCATGTCTTACATATGAAGGGTCCGGCATAAAGCATGGCTGGATTTTAAAAATGGAAAATAAATAAGCGCTATACATGTTTTTGGTAAAAAAATTTTTAAAAATGAAATGAAATGAAACTCAGAAAAGTGGGTATTTTTATTATTACTGACAATCATATTTAGGTTTTGAAAATTACGCTGGTTAGATGACTGCCATTACATTTGATACTTTCAGCCAGGCATCTGGAAAATTCCTGCATAACACCATTTAACATGTTCAATGGGATATTTTGAATGCAGTGTCGGATTCGATCTTTTAGGTCTGCGATTGACTGTGGTCCACTAGCACACACCATGTTCTTGAGGTACCCCCACAAATAGAAGTCTGCAGCCGACAAATCCAGTGACCCTGCCGGCCAATGAATATCCCCAAATCTGGAAATAAGACGATTGGGAAATGCATGTCGCAGCATGGCCATGGGTTGACGGGCTGTGTGGGCAGTTGCTCCATCTTGTTGAAACCATATTAGTCTCTTATTTCTATTGGCCAAGTCTGGAATGAAGTATTCAGTTAGCATCTGCACATAAAGATCATTATTAACAGTAAGAGGATGCCAGGTGCCAAAGCGTTACTAACAGCTGATCGCAGAGGGCTACTCAGCAATGTGTTGTGGGCTTCTTGAATTTATTCAGGTGTCTGTTGAGTTCTTGGATGATCAGTAGACTTGTTATTAAGTCAATTAGCAGTTTTCTTAAATTTTTTTGACCCACCTCAAAATTGTTTTGTCCTCCAACCGGGAACATTATCACGGGGATGCAACTCAAAATGGCAACAAAACTTTAATTGTACAGTAACAGACGATTCTCCACTTTTAAAATAAGTTTCAACGGTGAATGCACGATGTTGTGTTTGCCAAGAAGCCACTGTTAAAAATGATCGTTTGTCTGCTTCATCTCTGACGTTTTTTTTTTTTTCACATGTATTCAGTTTCTGCGCACTACGTCAGTTAAATCCAACTATGCTTTATGCCAGACCCTCTATAAGAAAGCTGCGTAAGGGTAACTCTACCACATCCTAGGAGGTACATAGGGGATATGATGTTAGTGCCTATATTTTCCCTGACCTGTCAGCACATTAGAGGGTGACGTGGTCAGCATCATGTCTGGGCACCTTTCCTTCCCCGGCTCCAGAAGAAGTCAAGTACCCATTTCTACAGCCTAGGTGACTGGGGCGTCTCTGGCCAGATTCAAACCCCTGACCTTTGCCATAAGAGACTAGTGCGCTAACCACTTCCCCACCAGGACACCAAGAAAGCTAGGAATAAGCTTAAAATGTTAATACATAAAAGGCATACGTTACCATATGTGAATAATGCTAGACAGATATAATACAGGTTACACAAGGAGGAAAAATAGCTAGGGCGAGATGGGGATTCCATTCATCTGCTATGGATGTATGCACAGTGGTTGAGTCCCTACCCATTATGAAGTCTACATTACAATATACTCAACATAGAAACAGCTGCAGAATAACTTAAGGTTGCAGGCTGAAGGTGAGCTAACAAACAACCCAGAAAAAAAAACCCAACAGAAACAATAACAAACGCAACAGAAACAACTGCAGCAATGGTAACAGTAGAAATAACAACAACAGAAGCAATAACAAATGCAACAGATACAACTGCAGCAGTGGCAACAGTAGAAATAACAACAACAGAAACAATAACAAACGCAACAGAAACAACTGCAGCAGTGGCAACAGTAGAAATAACAACAACAGAAGCAATAACAAATGCAACAGATACAACTGCAGCAGTGGTAACAGTAGAAATAATAACAACAGAAGCAATAACAAACACAACAGAAACAACTGCAGCAGTGGCAACAGTAGAAATAACAACAACAGAAGATATAACAAATGCAACAGAAACAACTGCAGCAGTGGTAACAGTAGAAATAATAACAACAGAAGCAATAACAAACACAACAGAAACAACTGCAGCAGTGGCAACAGTAGAAATAACAACAACAGAAGATATAACAAATGCAACAGAAACAACTGCAGCAGTGGCAACAACAGAAATAACAACAGAAGCAGGAACAATAATACCAGCAACAGTGTTAGTAGCAGTTACAACAATGCATCAGCAGACTGTCACGTCACATTCATGACTGCATAGTGTTACGCATGTGTAAACATAAAGGACATCACTACGCAAAATATCAACAGACGACAATACATACGCTGGGTGTGAGGGGGAACTGTTGTGATTGGTTGGTATAATTAAATGAGTCTTGAAGTGTCCAGTTCACGCTTAAGAAGTCCAACTTCATATGGAGACCTTGAACCAAAAATGTTGTCTGCATCTTGAAAACATGACATACAAGTAAGTGATCGGAAAATATGAAAACATCTTAATTGGCTGGAAGATATGAAAAATATGAAACACAACAGGTGATAAGAAAATCTGAGAATTTGATAGCGAGTAAGTGATCAGAAATGTGAAAATATAATACACAAGTAAGTGGTTAGAAAATATAAAAATATGTATTTTTCTGGCTGGAAGATATGAATATACAGTACAAGCTGAAGGTCAAAGATTTAACTATTTGTTTACCCAAGCTTCTCCCCCTAGGAACAACTGTCTTAAGAACACACTTATCTTAATATAGTCTTTGTGAAACAGGGAACATCAGGTCTGATTGCTTAAAAAAAACTCTGACCTGCTCTTGTGGCCCAGAAACCTGCAGCAACCAACACTATTTGTTATTGTTATAAAATATAATGTCACCCTCTTATAAGGCAGAATTTTTAGGGAAAAGAGAACTTTCTGCAAAAGAAAGAGGGAATATAGAACTGAGAAATCTGCTAATAGCCTCTTGTTTATTATAGGAGTGTCCGATAACTCAGACATAATTCTATGTACGCTAAGAAAACCCACTCGCCTGTGGGAAAAATGACAAAAACAAATACCCCTCCTAGGATAGAAGGCCCTCCAGCTTGCACACCCGTCAACAGGTGGATCAGAGATCTTGGCCTAGGGCAACGCTGGGCTGTTCGGGATGATGGATGGATGGGGACACAGAGATCACCTACGGGGATGGGGAAAGTCTGGTGGAAATCAACGAGTCCAGGACATGATAAGCCTATGGGGTCTCTACAACAATGGCTATCAGAATGAGGCAAACAAAGCAGCCAGCATACTATAGATGGCAGGGAATGGACATCATTGAAGCACCATCAGATCCCTCATCCCAAAGTCTTTGTGAAACTGTCTCAAAGCCATCGGACGGTCCGGTGTTGCACTTAGGGACTGATCTCAGCTTCTCACTGAAAGGAAAGACTTAGGACAAAAACCCCAATATGAAAAAAAAAAAAAAAGCAAGTACCCAAGTATCTGCGTTGTTTTCAGTGTTGTTTGTTAAGGTTAAAAAAAAAAAGTACCTGAAAATAGACCAGCCAATAAGGTATCAGAACAGCGAATACCGCCAAGATCATCCCCAGCTTCTTCACATCATCCACTAGCGAGTTGTGAAAGTTGCCACCATGACAATGCTTGGCGTAGTCAAGAAATGAAATCCTTCCCTTCGACGGTGCTGCCTCATCTATGTTGGAATTTGACCTGTAGAATTTGTTGCACTATGTGAAATATCACACACACACACACAACCAAAAAAAAAACTCAGAGCAGAAAAAAAAATATTTACTGAATGCACAATTTATGAAGGAGTCCAGAAAATGACAGATATCAGAAAAACTGGTGTTAAGTATAAAACAGTCATGTTAAAGAAGTTGAATCTTGGCAGGCCCAGATAATTTCACTCCCAGCATCCCTCCTGAGCCTCCAGAGAACAATAACATGCTCACCAATGTGTTTCTCTATGGCAGGCATCTTATCTTAATTTGGCTTCTCTTAACAATATCCTCTTTAAAGTTTCACGTGATCTGCCTCCTTTTCTTTGGCCTGTTGTGTTCCACTTGATAGCTTGTTTTGGGATTCTCTGATCGTTTCTTCTCATCACATGACCAACATCTCCTTTTCCTGATCACCCATGAGACTGGTTGTTGTTCAGTCATCTGTCTTATCTCTGCATTGCTCTTGAATTCGTTCCATTTGATGCTCAGTATTTTCCTTAGGCATTTGTTTTCAAAAGAGTCTAATTTCTTGTCTATTTCTTTAGTTGTTTTCCAGCTTTCGCATGCATAAATGAGGGTGGATATTACATTTGAATTGAATAGTCTTAACCTGGTTTTTGTGCTTATAATTTTTGAATGCCATATGTTCTCAAGATTCTTGAAGATCGATGCTGCTTTTGCACTTCGAATTCTAACTTCCTTTCTGGTGTCACCATCCTCATCTATGTAGCTGCCAAGGTATGCAAATTGACTGACTTCTTCAACATCTACATGTATTTTTTTCCATTTTGATTAATGAGAAGTTTAATTATTTTTGTTTTGTTCTTGTTAATTTCAAGTCCTATTTTGCTAGCCAGTGAAGACAGGATATCTGTTTTTTCTTCCATGGAATTCACATTGTTACTGATAAGTAGGCCTACCATAATATTTGTTTCCTGAAACCGGGACAATTTTGAGAAAATACTCACAACAGAAAATAAAGCCTACTAGGATAATTACCTCTGACTGAAAAGGCTAAATAAAGAAGTTAAAAAAAAAAAACAACAAGGAGTTAAAATCAATTTTTAATAACTCAACTGAACATACCTTATTATTAAAAAAGTTATTAATGTTTATCACTAGTTTGAAATTTCTGTAAAAATTCGTTGTTATTTTTAATAGCATCAAAAAATTCACTGCAGTTTAGTTCACTGTTAATTTTGCAGCGCAGTAAAGCTTTCGCGGTTGATTCACCCATTCTGCCTCTTTCTTTAGACCATATGTATTGAGAATACTCTTTCCACTGGTGCAGATGTGCCTGGCAGGCTGAAAATGTATTCTATAATTTGAACAAGATTGGGCAATGAAATGTTCTTTTCTTTGAAATGACTGAAAAGTTGTATCCATTTTTCTTCACAACTTGTATTTTTCCAAATTTCATAGTTTGCTGACCAAAAAGCTTTTGCAATCATTACTTCATCAAACAGCTGATCCATGTTTATTGTATTATTTGCAACAGTTTCATTCATTTTTTCAGCTGAAGCTTCAGTTTCAGACCTCATTAATTCATTTTTGTTTATTCAAGTAAAAGATCCCGCTCCACCCAAAACTGTTTTCCCATAGCTCAAAGTAAGAAAGACATCTGTCATAAAATGCTGTAAACTCTTGTAGGATTGTACTGATATTAATACTTCCATTATTTTCTAGTATTCTAAAACGTTTTTTTTTTTTTGCTTGCCTTATGTTTCGCAAATGATTTTTAATGTCTGAACATCCACCATGAGCTACTGAAAATTCTGAAAAGCACAGTTCACATTTCACTTTGTCAGTACCATCACAAACTTTTCACAAAAACGGATAATCCCTTTTTAATTCATCAGTAAAAATACGCATTTTCTTTTTGGCATTTTGGAGATTGAACTAATTTAATGTACAGTACAGAACAATGGCAAATGCCGACTCGCAATTTGAACTCAACTAAGATAGGACATGTGCAACAATGATGTGGCCAGTGTAAGTTCCACTGTAGCCAATTCTAATTGAAACAAAATATCTAAAAAATGAAATAAAAATATCTGGGTCTCAAAGGCTACATGCTATTATAAATTCTGTAAAAAAAATATCTGGATGAAAAAATAAAACATCTAAATTCATTAGGCCACATGCTCTAAATTTTGAGGGGGGAAATATCTAGACAACTTTAAAAATACTTAAATTTAGATACATAATACTTAGGTTAGCAACAGTGAGTGTAACAGAGGGGATATTCTAGTTGCTAAGTCGTCATTTTACCAGAGGCCGTACTATATTTTTACTTCTTGTATACTCAGCACTTTTAAAATTTTACCAAATAACCAAGACAAAATGACAAACTGGCCGGGACACAGGGACCACATCATCAAACCAGGACAGTCTCATTCAAAGCAGGACATCTGGTAAGCCTACTGATAAGAGTTATGCCATCAGCAAAATCAAGACCTTCTAGCTGGGTCCCATGTACCCAATCAATACCTGTGCTACATGTGCAGCATTTTTTCATTATGAAGTCTATTGCCATTCCAAAAAACAAAGGAGACAGTATACATCCTTGTTTCATGCCTGTTTCAATCTGGAACCATTCGCTGATCTCTTCTTCTGTTTTGACTGCACACACATATCCATTGTAGAGGTCCTTAATGATGTTAATTTTAGATGGTATTCCATATAGACTTAAAATTCTCCACAATGAATCTCTGTGTATGGTATCATATGCCTTTTTAAAGTCTATGAAGTTCGGTACTTATGGTTTCGGCTTTTCAATATGTTCTTCAAGTATTATTCTTAGAGTAAAGATCTGGTCGAGACAGCTTCTCCCTTTTCAAAGTCCTGCTTGTTCTTCTCTCATTGTGGTATTCACTATATCTTTAAGTCTATTCAAAATGACGTTGCAAAATACTTTTGACACAGCTGATACTAAGGTTACTCCTCTCCAATTGTTAGTCACTAAGGTTGCCTTTTTTTTGGTATTTTAACAATGATTCCTTTTTTCCATTTAGAAGAGACCTTTTCTTCTTTCCAAATCTTATTAAACATTCTCTGTAATTGTCTCATGTTGTCACTATTGACAGCTTTCAACACTTCGGTTGTTATTTCATCTTCACCTGCAGCTTTGTTGTTAGCCATTAAATTCACTGCTATTTCAATTTCATGCAATATAATTTCATTTAGGTTGACATTTAGGTGTGGGACTGGTAAGTCGGTTTCAAGGTTTAACAATTCTTTTGGGTGTATTTCTTGGAAGTGTTCAGCCCATCTTTGCTTTTGGTCTTTACTTGATGTTAATAGGATTCTAGTTTTGCTAAGGATTGGTCTTTCTTTAGATGTAATAGCATCTGTTAGCCTCTTTTGTATGTTATATAAAGTTTTGCTGTCTCCTGTTTTTGCTGCTTACTGTGCCTCTTTCGCCATATTGTCTATGTGTTCTCTTTTATCCCTTCTAGCTGAACTTTTTACTTTCTTGTCTATTTCTTTTTATGTTGCTTTCACCAGATCTTTTCTAAGATCTGTCTTTGCATTCAACATGTCTAATTTGGCTGCTTGTCTTTCACGTACGTATTTCCATGTGTTTTCTGATATCCAAGCTTTTCTATTTCGTTGTTTCAGTCTAGCGCTTGCTTTTGCTGCTGTGATTATGGCTGTGCTGTAAGAATTCCATAATTCATCTATACCTATCTCCTCTACTTCAGAGTGTTGTGGAACGATTGGCAAGTTCCTGATTGAAATTACTGTTAGTATTCTCTTCTTGTAAGGCTGTAGCTGTTTATCTTTCTGTGTATTGATTTCTTGTGTTGGTTTCTCAGTTTTAATTTTATTTTCCCTACATACAGATTGTGATCACTGTTGACATCTGCACCCCTATATGCCCTTACATCTATCAGAGATGTTCTGTATTGCTTTCTAATACAAAAATGATCTATCTGGTTTCTAGTTCTATCATCTGGAGATATCCATGTTGTTTTATGTATCTCTTTGTGTGGGAATATTGTGCCTCCAATGACCATGCCTTCTGTTAGACATATTTCAATTAATCTTTCTCCGTTCTGATTTACTGTGTCAATTCCTTCTTTCCTCATTACTTCTTCGACATCTGTGTTACTTTTCCCTACCTTAGCGTTGAAGTCCCCCATAGCAATTATGATGTCATGTTTAGGGACTCTGATAATGATCTGTTGTAACTGGTGATAGAAATTGTCTTTCACCTCATCATATGCATCGTTCGTGGGCGCATAACACTGTATTATTGTCATTCTTTCATGTCTTAGGTTGTATCGTGCTCTTATTATATGACTGTTCACTGGTTCCCATTCTACAAGGCTCTTTGCTGCTACATTTGACATAATTAAATTATACCTATCCCCTCTTGATGTTTCCCGTCATCTCTGGCTGAATGTATTATTAACTTACCATTTTCCACTGATCGTTTACCTGCTTCTGGCCATCGCATTTCACTGATGCCAAGTACGTCTAGGTGGTATTTCTCCATTTCTCTGATGACCTGAGTAGTTTTTGTTGGTGCTGCCATCGTTCTTACGTTTCAGAATCCAATCTTTGTCACATGTTTAGGGCTGACAAATGTATTCTTTGAGCTCTTCGGAGTTGCTCGGTTGGTTTCTTTGCAAGGTTTCCATAACAAGTTCTTTTTTCCCATCTAGAGTCACCTCTAGACAGATACCAGGATAAGGTTATTAGCCTTATGTCCAACTCCCGATACAGGATATGTGACAGATCAAGCGGAATTCCACTGATTTCTGCATGCCAGAGAGAGTGTTAAAAAAACCGTCCGCCATCTTGCACATCATACCGGAAGTCATGTTAAAGAAGTTAAATCTTGTAAGCCCAGATAATTTCACTCCCAGCATCCCCCTCTTCCTCCAGAGAACAATAACATGCTCACCAATATGTTTCTCTATGGCAGGAATGAGCACATTTTTTTGTTTAGCAAGCTAAAGAAAGGGACTATACAAAATCAGTATTGTTAATGTCTCCAGTAAATTATGCTGTTTTTAAAGAAACTACCTAGACTGGCCATGGGAAACAAAAAAATGCTGTGGGTCAAATGTGGCCCCCATATGTGCTCTAAAGAGTAGTTTATGTATTAAAATTCAAAAGTAATGACAATACATCATATAAGCTTCCATGTCCAATCAACAGTTGTTTATTTGGTGCTAAAATTTAATGTATTGAGCAACCTGGATTTTTCTCTGCATGCGGTTTTTTCAAAATGGCTACCTGTGTTGCTGCCTCTTTCAGAGACTATGGAAATATCTTTGCTACATGGGGGAATGCAACAGATGACTTTGGCAAATAAATCTGCAGGCTACGACTTTTTTTTTTTTTTTTTTTGGGGGGGGGGGGCTACTGATAAAATGAAATCTCCCTGTAACTACAGACCACTAATAAACAATTTACCCTACACATATAGATTACTGATAAACAATTTCACTACAGATGCAGACTACTGATAAACGCAGGCTTCAGATAAACAGTTATCTTCCAGATTATAGATATTAAATAAACAATTTACCCTACAAATATTGAATTCTGATAAACATTCTACAAATACAGAGTTCTGATAAACAATTTACCCTAAAAATACAGACTTCTGATAAACAGTTTGCCCTACCAATGCAGACTTCTGATAAACAATTTACCCTACCAATATATACTTTTGATGAAAAATTTACCCTACAAACACAGACTTTTTAACAAGCAATTCACCCTACAGACATAGACCACAGCAAACAATTTACCCTTCAGAGACAGACTTCTTATGAACATTATGTAAGCGACTGCGCTTACGCTTGTTCCGCCAGGCTTCATGAATGATCTTAAAGATGTTTGTGAGGACACTGCCATCTCGTGGCCGACTAATATAACAGCAGCGTCCTGTATTTTTAACACGTGGGGAAAAAAAAAAAAGAAAAAAAAAAAACAGTTACAGATTATGAGAATCTCAAAAAGATGAAAGTCTCTGTGATCATTAACTTGAAGGTGATGGTTTATGAACATTATTTAGGTGATTATTCGTCATAATTTATGAACATTATTTAAGTGATTATTCGTGATCATTTATGAACATTATTTAAGTGATTATTCATCATAATTTATGAACACTATTTAAGTGATTATTCATCATAATTTATGAATGCTTTTTAAGTGATTATTCATGATAATTTAAGAACGCTTTTTAAGTGATTATTCATGATAATTTATGAACATTATTTAAATTATTATTCACTATAATTTATGAACATTATTTAAGTGATTATTCCACATAATACATGAACATTATTTAACTGATTATTCGTTATAATTTTATGATAAAATTTTTTTAAATTCTCATTAAAATGAAAGTCAGATGCAACTTTATAATGATAAAAGTATTTGAATATTTTAACAGTTCACAGTTTGTAATGTATTAATGTAGATATTTTACAATTTCATTAAAATATTCTTAAACATTACATGTAATTAAAATTTTTAATCTGAAATGTAATTATAACATCACTAGTGGATATTACAATATAGAATGAAATGATCTTTTTAATTATGTGGAAAAATATATAGTTAATCTAAATGAAAATGGACTCTGAACTAATTAAAAACAAAGAGAAGCAAAAGAACCAGATTGTGTAAAATGAATGAAACAATAAAAGAACCAAACAAAAAAAATTAATCCACAGGTCAAGAAACTGTGTTGGGGAAAATCTATCAGGGCCAGGGGAACCTTGGCTGACAAAGTTCCTAACCCACTTATTTCTGATCCCACCAGAAACAAAGTACTTCACTCCACCAGCCTGGCTGACAGTTCAAGGCTCATCATCATACCTGAGGCTACACTCAGACCCACAAGGAATTCTTCTTCTTCTTCTTCTTTGTTTACTCAGACATCGACACCCAATCTCTCTTTGCAACTTCTACAGATGGGATCCTGGAGCAACAGAGACACTAAATTATCACAAACATATACTTGCCTGCCACAAATGCAACTGCCGAGCAGCCTAACGATACAGCACACACAATAAACCCCATCCGAAATTCTTCTTGCTGCTGGATGTATGCCACAATGCCCAGGCCCAGAAAGCTACCAAAATTGACACACCAGTAGAACAAATTGAAAAAGCTGAGCTGGGTTTGCTGACTGGCTTGAGCTATCTGAAGAAAGACAACAGCAGAATTAAACACTGTTTCAGCCAATCTTACCCTCTCCAAAAAAAAAAAAAAGATATAACTCCAGAAACGAATGCTGAAGAACTCTTTTGCAAAACAACAATGCCAAAAGTGTCAGGGGTATTAAGTGCCAACAACAGAACTGCTATTTATAATCACCTCATTCAAGACAGAGAGTGCAGCATCGAAGCTATCAAAAGGCCAAGTTTCTTCTTGTGCAGCAAAGGCATGATAATAAATTTCATTGTTATTTCTGTGTGTTAGTTTCCTATTTGTTTCCCGTTCCCTCCCGCCCTAGACTTGGACAAACCACTTTCTTTCATAGGATTGAGCTTTTGCATGATATACTATACAGTATAATCCATTATGCCTTGCTATGCAGGTAAATGATATTCTCATTTAGACACATTTTAGACTACTGCTCAATAATCTGGGATGGTTGCTCAGTGTCAAGTACAAAGAGGCTTTGCTCACTCCAAAAGCGAGCAGTAAAGCTTATTAGTGACAAAGATCAAGAACAAACAACTAACCAGCACAAATGTACCAAAATACTGCCTCTTAAGAACAGTTAGTATATCAAATTCTTTCACAGCATGCCCTGCCTTATCTATGGAACCTGTTTAAATTTAGTCCAAAGTGCAGCCAATGCTTGAACAACATGTCTTCCAAAACCTAGACTTGATCTTTACAAGAAAAGCTTTAATTATTCTGCTGCTCATCTTTGGAATACCCTCCCATCCTGCATAAAAATATAAATTATACTCCTTCCTACAACTACAAACTTTCCCAATATCTATTTGATGTTGACTACATGCCTCCATGAATCATAAAACTTAAAAGTTATTTTAGACTGCTCTTACAGACACTGAATACAGTTACAGTAATTGTTTATTCTGAACAGCCCTGAAATTTTTGTTTAGTAGATAGTCATTTATATATGTATGTAGTTACTTCTGTACTGAGTGAATGGATAAGAGTGAAACATAAATGTTATATTTTATTTTATGTCTCTCAGCTTCAATGTTAATTATGTTTATTACATGAACAGCATATTTGTAGAATGTCTGGAATAGAGTGAAAGATATATGATAAAGGGCAGAATGTCAGATAGGCTTGCGTGCCCAATTCTTAACCACTTTTGAAATAAAGATCAATCAATCTCCATTTTCTGAGGCTTTTAACTCCACCACTGCTTAAATGGATATGCCTGCTACAGCTGGACCAACTGGAAAGCACTGGTGGCAGGTCACAGATCCAGAGAATTCCAGATGAGAG
This sequence comes from Achatina immaculata, assembly GCA_009760885.1. NCBI lineage: Eukaryota > Metazoa > Mollusca > Gastropoda > Stylommatophora > Achatinidae > Lissachatina > Lissachatina immaculata. Next base: position 29,405,187 of record CM019693.1, on the reverse strand, counting down.
ACCAGGTTACCATGTACTACCCTACTACAACATGAATTTCCTTAATGCATATCCTATACTTCTAGTGATATTAAATACTGTTCCGATATAACTGATAAACATGCAAATGAGATTCCATCAGTTATGCTACAAAGTTCTCATAGCTATCTGTAGCAGAAGTCATACCATTATGGTTACTCTGCTAACATTACAGCAGTAGAAAAAAAGTCTTCAGACCATAAAATAATTGTGCACCTTGAAGTGGGAACAATCTTTCACGTAGCATTTTTATCCGCAGTCATTTTACTGTGCATTTGTCTCCCCCTGCCTGATGAAAGAGTTTCTTTTCACTCTTTCTGGGTTGATTGATGACTCACAGACATGTCCATCTTTAACAGCAGTTTTTGATGCTTTCAAACATGCAGAGGTTAGTTTTGGCTTTTGCTGAGATCCTACTGCTGAACAACTCTAATAGCTGATTTTAATACAGTCCATCTAAGATAGTTACAAACTGAATAAATTATTTTTCGAGTACATGATTAAAAAAAACATATATATATATATATATATATATATATATATATTTGCAAACAGTCAGTCATCTAAGAAAGATATGACCATCAACATTAGGGTCCTCGAGCTGATTTGCATTTTCAATCTATGATGCAGGTTGGACAGAGTTTCACGTATCCCACAGTTCAGTAAAATCACTGGGAAAAAAAATTCAATATCTACACAAAAGGACACTCACATATGGAAAAGAATAATGTTAACAGCTCTAAAAATACCTGATCAGCTCCAAAAGGGCAGATGTTGGCCTTGAGAACACCAGCTGCTATGGCAATGATGATCAGTGTCAGGAAAATCAGCCAAGCACACTGTTCATCAAACAGACTCTCTACAGGGCTATTGTTCCCAACTTTAACCGCAGCTGCGGCACACACTTTTGGTAGCGATACATTTCCCAAGTTTGCATCATCATTTTTTTCAAATGAAGCCAGGAAGGGCAGCAACACACTACCGCACAGGTAAATTCCATACGAAAGAACGATGGTTTTGAAACGTCCAAGAAATGAATCTGAAATCCACCCACCGACAAGGGACATAATATAGCTAACGCCAAAGAATAAAAATGAAGCACTAATGGCGTGATATGACTCCCAGAGATATGGTGCTTCATTGAGAAACAGAACCAAATTACCCGTTATTCCATAATAGGTTAATCTCTCCAATACCACTGCCAAAAGAATAGACGCCAATGAACCCCTGACTTGCCAGTTGCTAGCATTTTTCACATCCAAAATTTCTGTTTTAGCATCAGCTCTGTCACTCCTTTGTCCAAATGAGCTTGTGTTGGTATTAGAAGATGACTGGACTGATGAAGTAGGTGAAAAATTAGATGGACGAATCCTTTCAGGCTTTCCCTTAAAAAGCAAAGGCTGTCTTTCTCCTTCGGCCATGACGCTGAGTGCTACTTTCAAGATTTCAGGTCTGGTGCTTCCTGTATGTCATCATCAGTACTTAATGTATCTGTAAATAAAAAAAATACCACTTAACTGACATGACAGATACTGTAATAAAAAATATCAACATAATTTTCTTGGTCTCACCTTCTGTACATCTAAATTAGCCACTTTGTGGTCAGGGGAAAATAACCATAAAATAACTGTACCAACAGTTTTTCAAACCGGAGTAAATGCCCTTCACCAAATAGTTATTACTGTAATGTCCAATAAAAAATTCATACTTTTTTTTTTCTTTCCTTTGATATTCCTATAAGTGATTTGGTTTTCCTTCATAAAAATCCCATTTTGTCGTTCATTTATGGACTAAGAGATGGATGAAGCACTTGGTGCAGTGGTAAAGTGTGAACAGTGAGCAAAGAGTTTCAAGTTCAATCCCAGATGTAGGTAACTTTTTTTGTTTGCTGGACAAACAGTGCTTAGTTCTAAGTAAACACTTTTCATATCATTTTTTGACAGCTTACAACTAGAAAATACAGGACAAGTTTCAGACTGTTCAACTGTCACATAATATAAAAGAATCCCTATCTCTAGGAAGCATAATATGCAATAAAGCAGTCATACAATGGATACCTGCGAACAATAACATCCAAGGAAATGAAGAGACAGACAGACTGGCAAAAAAGGAAGGAAGACTGCAACAGACTAACAGAAGTACAACATATGAACAAACAAATAAAAAAGACTAAAACCGGCATATAAAGACCAACGGACAAAACAGCACCCACACAGCAAAAACAGATGACGAATGCTACAAACTCTCAAGAAATGACCAAGTGATAATCTTCCGACTGAGGACAGGAAACTGCAGGCTGAGACACTATCTATAAAGTTCTGCTCTTATCAATGATGTAATGACGTATGACAGCATTATATCCTCACTGTGACACTCATAACAACTGAAAATGAAGTACAATAACATCAAATCTTCTGCAGTTTTTTTTAAGTCACTATAAATATCAGGGGCGTCTGAGTGGCGAAGTGGTTAGTGCACTGGTCTCTCATGGCGAAGGTCAGGGGTTTGAATCCGGCCGGAGGCGCCCCAGTCACCCAGCTGTAGAAATGGGTACCCGACTTCTTCTGGAGTTGGGGAAGGAAAGGCGGCCAGGCGTGATACTGACCATATCACCCTCTAGTGTGCTGACAGGTCAAGGAAAATATGGGCACTAACACCATATCCCTATGTGCCTCTAAGGCATGACAGGGTTACCTTTACCTTTTTACCTATAAATATCAGCTCTGTTGCTGAGTCACATGTGAAGATGATTCAGCTGTAAACAAATATTCAGGGTGCCCCAAAAAAAAAAAATTACGATCTTGATAGATATACTGTAATATATCTTACAAATGAACAAACAAAACATACTTAGTATAAAATATATTTAGTAACTGCTTACGAACGTTCAGTAATTAATACAACTGATTAAAATCTCACAAAAATCAGTGAAAGGTACAGACAACACCAAATCAGAATCACATGAACACTATTTTAAATATTAATGAGACACCTTGTGGATATTGAGAGCTTATCAGATCATTCATCCTTCAGCCCAGATATCGCAAAGCGCAGATCATGTGAAGTGTTACAAGTGTTTGTGATATTTAACATTAATCAAAGCCTTCCACATTAAAGGAACAGAATCATAGTACGATTCTATTCAAACAATCATTTACTCAAAGATATCTTTTATTCTCCACAAACCTGCAGCCATGAAATAAACAAAACCTGCTTCTAAATGAAGTTTTATATTAGTATAATTAAAATTAGTATAATTACATTTTTGTATCTTATTATTAATTGATTTTAACCACAGTATCAAGACTGGGCACATGGAGCAGTTGAACTTTGGATTCAAGATCTCATCCAGCATCACTGTGGGTCTTCCGACATGGTAATATATACAGATGGCTCAGTGACTCGAAACAGCAGAAGTGGTTGGGGTTTTGTTGTCTACCAAAATGGATGCGTAGTGACACAGGGTTCAGGAGCCTTTGATATCACCACATTAAGCACACAAATGAAAACTGAGGCTCTGTTGGTGGCAATGGAATGGTTAGTTGCTCATGATGTGGTTAATGGTGTCATTGCAAAGAATGGGTTCAACTGTTAAGCCAGTCAGCTGTGACAAGCCTAACGTGGCTTTACCGTCCAGAGCATGCAGGAGTACATGGCAATGATGTGGCAGACAGACTTGATAGACAGGCTAAAATAAATGCCAGACTGACAATGGACAAGGGATACACTGCTAGGGCTGTATTGGACAGACTGCAGGAAAATGAAAAGCAGGAATGGATGAACAATGTAGCTGTGAGGAGACTGCTGGAACTAGGACAAATTAAAGGTGGTGGCCAGAAATCCAAACTATGTGACAGAAAACGCATTATAAGCAATCAACATCTGACAGGAACTATTAGCAAACATACTCTTTGATGGATGCTGCAGCATGCAGCAGAGAATATATTGGGTTGTCTCAAATTCAGTGAAGCCGGAGTCTGAATTTTGAATTTTGAACTTTTATATCTTGTATCACATTTTTAAAAAATGTAAATTCTATTTGCATTTATAAAATTAAACTTTTATGTAATATATACAGATACCTATTTGCCTAATGTGACCTAGAATATAAGCATGTCATGACAGCAAAAAAATGCTGGAAATGGACTGGTCATGCGCTCCGAAGGACCCCAGCATTATCGCTAAAACAATCATGAGATGTTCGCCTGAGGGGAAAAAGAGGCTGACCAAAGGCTACCTGATGGAGAACTGTAGAAGCAGAAATGAGCAGCATGCAACACAGCTGGGGCACAATATAAAAGCTGGCTGCAGACCATGAGAGGTTGAAAGAATTTGTTGTTGCCCAGCAAGACGCTACAGGGCGTACTGAACAGTGATTGCTTAGTCAATCGCTGATCAAGGACATGGATGGATAATATTTATACAATTGAACCTTTCTATCATGTTTATCAAATTAATTATTCCATATCATTTTTGAATCATGGACAGTAGGCAGATCTACACAAAAGTCATTGGAAGCAGCAGAAATGTGGCTTTTTAGAAGAATGTTGTGAATTCCCTGGACAGCAAAAAATAACTAATGGAGAATGTTTGAGAAGAGCTGGAGATACAAAAAATCTTGTCAAAAAAATAAGAGAGACAATGTACTTTCACAGGACATGCAATGAGGGGGTATTGAAAATATTATAACAACAGGAAAAACAGAAGGAAGAAGAGCCAGGGGAAGACTAGGAGAAATGATACTGGAAAGTCTGACGAGATGGTGTGAGAGGAGATCACCAACTGATCTAATGGCCTGCATGAAGGATTGTGTACTCTGGAGAAGCATAATAGTCAATGCCAGTAGGCACGGCACCTGATGATGACATCATTTTTATAAAACTATACTTTTATAAGTGGTATTTAAATAATTAAATTTACATTATGATATGAGTCTGAGGTTACAATAATAATCTGCATAAATTAATTAATGTGTTTTCTATTTTGCTGTTATAATTAAATTTCTAGTATAAATATATATTAATAATGTTTTTTTTCTTACTTGCGCATATCATGAAGGAAGAATCTACATAAATACTAAAAGGAAACAACCCTGAGACATTCAAAATATACATTCAAACAATCGAGCACACTAATAACATCAGATTTAAAATGCACATCTGATATAAAGAGCAGAATATGGCAAAAGAAAAAAAACATCTCTTAAGGAAATGAAAACAAGCTTTTTGTGTAATCTATCACTCAATACTGGACAAGTAGCTAATAAATGACTACATTTAGCTCTACAGAAGTACATTATGGGCCTAAGCTGAGATCACTAGAGATAATAGAGATACGGTTTCTTACAACAATGTTGTTAGTGGATTTAACAGAAAAGATGACAAATGGGGGATAACTAACAAAGCAAATGATAAAAAAAAAAAGAAAATTAAAACCATCAGAAAATGATTGTCAACATTCACTAGACATACTTCTTCTTCTTCTTCGTTCGCAACACTGGACATACAAAGCAGGGAGAACTGGATAATATCTTAACAACAGGAAAGATTAATAAGAAGAAGCAGGGAAATACTAGGCTTGTAATTCCAAAGAAGAAGAAGAAATCCCCCATTCTGTGGTAAAACTGACTATTTATTTTCAGGCAACAAAATTTTTATATTTTAATTTTGACACTTTTAAGAATGCTGTTACACCTCAATCATTACATATTGAAATACGTGTCTCTTCTCTTTAGTTATCCGTTCATTAACTTGTGTTTTTCTTTGTCGTCTCCCAGTCATTCACTGCTTCAATTTAAAATTTGTTTTCCCCTCTTTAGGTCACATTTATTGTATTCTGTACTGGAAGAATACCACAAAGCTAAGTTTTTTGTTTTTTTTTATTTATGTGTTGTGTTGTTCTTGTATGTAATCCTTTAAAAAGCCTGACACCAAAGTACTGGATGTTGTATGTTTTCCATTTATACATTCTCATCTTACTATTCTGACATTTGTGCTTTTTCTCACTTTCCTCATTCCCTCTGTCATTTTGAAAAACTGAACCATACACCTCTATCTATCTTTATGAAGGACGACTTGACAGCGGAATAAAAGTTTGTTTGCCTTTTTGCTTGTGAACACCAGCTGTTAAAATACCTGCTTTGATATCTGCTGCTTATTCAAATACCGACAGCTAACGTCTGTACCTGGTCCTAGCTTATATTATTTCTATATACACTATATCTATAGTCAATATTAAAAAAACGTACATACATCATCTCCATCACATACATGGCCGCGGATTTATCTTCCTTGTTAAATACAACAGCCAAGTCTTCCTTGCGAAAAATAAAATCGTGTCTTATTCCAACAAATTCAAATGAAACGAACAACAATATCCAGAAATGTCATCAAACCGACATTCTGAATAAATGAACAGAAACTACTGATTTGTTTAGACAAGATATGGGACTGGGTACGTCAGTCATGTGACACTTTGTGATAGCAGACTTCGTAAAATTATAGTTTCGGTTTATAATATAGGAATATGTATTCAAATGGTAACGGACCATCTTTTTGAATTCCAAATACGGGACACTTAGTCAAGCGCTCGGGGGTGGGGAGGAGAGGGAAAGGAGAAGGTTGGTGAAGTTAAATTTAAAGTTTCATCAGTAGTCTAGGTTTATAACTTTACTTACAAATGTGTCAATCAGGCCTATTTGTTGTACTTCTCTCAGTCAGTCATTTGCATGTCTCTTACGGAAATGTTGCCTCCCAACTCACCTGTAGGCCTCTCGGTTGTAAGCAAGATGCCCTGCTGTCGATGCAGCCATTCGCAGATCGTCAACAGTGTCCTACACCCATCTTCGCCGTGGTCTTCCTCATGGCGTTCAATGTGTCCAAAATACTTCAGTTTTCTCTGTTTAATTAACCTTCTTCAAAATTACGTTCTTGTAGTATGAATGTATTTGTTCCTTTTTGTGTCCGTGATATTTGAAGAACTTTTATGTAGCATTTACATTCAAAAGCGTTTATATATTTCTCAGCTGCTCTGTTAGGTGTCCAAGTCTCACAGGCGTATGTTGCGATGGGAAAGATGCATGCCCTTAAAAACCTTATTTATGTAGTTCTGTCTGTCCCTCTCCGCGGCTTCTTTAGTTGTTTTATTCTTTGAAGAGCGATAAGTGTCTTCCTTTTATAGATAGATAGAGCGATAGATGTTCTGTACTTCTCTACAGATTGACTTTTCTCTAAAATAGCAAGATTTTCACTAAGATAATTTGTTTTAAACAAATTTTGAGTATTAACAAATGTGCGGGGACCAAAGATAAGAATACAGAATACTATGAGGCAGGTGTTTTTCGGGTGTTTCGACTGAAGCAATAGGACTCCCGGGGACAAATCTTTAAAATACCCGACTGTCAAGCGTAATACATGACGGTTGGTAAAAACAAGGATGCACTCTGCTTTTTAGTGACTTTAAAAACATAATAAAGATTACCTCTTACATCTTGCATTCTTCCTCGTGTCGCTAAAGGTCACACAGGGCCCGCATGGTAGTTCGCCATGATTTCCTGTCTTCGGCGAGTTTTTCAATCACATCATCAAGAGATGTTATGCCCACTGAACTGGCCTCTTTAGAGTTTCACGTGGTCGACTTCTTTTTCTTCGGCCTGTTGTGTTCCACTTCATAGCTTGTTTTGGGGATTCTCTGACTGTTTCTCATCACGTGACCGACATATGTCCATCTTCTTTTTCTGATCACTCATGAGACAGGTTGTTGTTTGCTATCTGTCTTATATCTAGGTTGTTCTTGAATTCGTTCCACTTTATATCGAGTATTTTCCATCAGTCAATCAAGTGCTGTGTCGCGTGGCGTATGCGATCATTTCTCTCCAAAATTCCCTGTCTTTAGACTTGATTATGAGATCCGCCGGTGACTTTCTTACTAGCCACACTGTCAGCCCATCCAGTAACTTCTCTCTCTGTCTTCCTCTGTCTCTTCTTTCCTCAGTTTTTGCAGTTGCCACAATGTGTTCCAATTTTCCTCTTCTCAGAAAATCTCCTACAAATCTCGCTTGTGTGCTTCTAATTTTTGCTGTAATTTGCCTTTTAACTCCAGCCTCTCTTAAGACTTTATCGTTGGTTTTCTTAGCTGCCCATGGTACCTTCAAAATCCTTCTTATGAACTACATTTCCATAACCTCCATTTATCGCTGTACTCTCTTATTCATGGACCATGCTTCACACCCATAAAACAAAACTGACTCCATGTAATATTTAAGTACTCGGAATCTTGTTTCCATTGATATGGATCTGTTGCACAAGATGTTTCTCATTTTCTGGATTGTTGACTTGGCCTGAGCACGTCTGCTTTTCATTTCGTTGTGACATTTCTCTATACTTATGCTTCATAGACTACTGTAAAGCATTTGATCAAGTGAGACACACAGAAATGATAAGAATGCTGGAAGACATCAACATAGATGGGAACTATCTGAAACTCATCAAAACATGTACTGGCAGCAATCAGCAGCAGTGAAGGTCGAGAACCAAATAAGAGCATTCCAAGACATAACATTGGAAGTGAGACAAAGATGTGTTTTATGTCCTGACCTCCTCTCCTTGTACAGCGAAAACATAATGAGAAATATAGAAAGCTTGCCAGGAATATCAATTGGCGGATACAACCTTAACAACTAAAGATATGCAGACGACACAGTTCTGATTGCTAGAATTGAAGGGGAGCTACAGGCTCTTCTGGACGTCGTGGTTCGCGAAAGTAAAAGTAAAGGTCTCAGCCTGAATAAAAAGAAGACTGAAGTGATGGTATTTTCCTTAGGCATTTGTTTTCGAAAGAGTCTAATTTCTCGTCTATTTCTTTAGTTGTTTTCCAGCTTTCACGTGCATAAATGAGGGTGGATATTACATTTGAATTGAATAATCTTAACTTGGTTTTTGTGCTTATAACTTTTGAATGCCTTATGTTCTTAAGATTCTTGAAGGTCAATGCTGCTTTCGCAATTCTAATTCTAACTTCCTTTCTGGTGTCACCAGATTAAAGTAAAGATTACAAGAGTATAAATAGCAAGAGAATGAGAGTCAAATCTCTCACTTGGTAACATCAGTCTAACATCCATCCAGAAAATAATTTTGAAGTTGTCTAAAACTTTAAACAAAATGTTCATACTTTGTAAATCTTTCTTTCTTTCTTATACTGTTTGAGAAAGCATCTGCTAAACCCATAATCTCTCATTATTTCACGTTGTTGGCTGAATAACAACGAACCAGGTAATAAATTCCCCCCTCCCCTCTCTCCCATTAATCAGAAGCTGCTGTCAACAAGTTTAGCTGTCAAAACAACCGTTGCATTCACAGCACCCGAGATAACCGTTTACCAAATTGACAAGATAAATTTGAGGGGCCAGAACATGGCGATGGTTTTATACACAGTAGCTCAAGCTGTCAACTCTCAGTCGAATTAAAAAAAACAACAGAATATGCGTTCCTGGAACCTTCACTTTATCAAGGCGGCCTGGTTGACTGAGTGGTTAGACGTTCAGTCTACTAATCCGGTGGTGCAGGGTTCAAATCCCAGCAGTGGGATTTTTCTGGTAAGCCCACATTTTAAAAAAAAAAAAAAGGCCCCGGGTTACAAATCTGAAAATGGATGCCAGAGAAATCACGCGGCCAGGTGTGATACCGACCACATCACGCTTTCATGTGCCGATGATCTTAGAAATACGTGCTACCATATCCCCAGTATGACTTGATGGCACGATTACCTCTCACTTTAACAAGCCTGTTTCGTGGGTCCTGTGGTACGGTGTGAGAAAAAGTCTCTACAACTAAAAAAAAAAAAAAGCTTATAAAATTATGTATTTTGTTTCCTTCCATCCCATCACCCCCCCCCCCCAAAAAAAAAAAACCCCACCAAAAAACCCCCTGGACCCACACCCAAACACACTAGCGCGCACACACAAATCCCCCACGAATCTGACATTCATATGGAGTCTTAATTTCCATTCATTCTCTGACAGCAGAATGTGCCGTGCAATCCAGTGTGCCACGCCTTACAGATAGATGAAACCATACTGCGACTATACACTGAGACTCTTAGACAGATTTTTATATATTTTGTTTCGTTTCCTTGTCTCATAATGCTTGCTGGAGATAGACGAAGTTTCCGGTTCCTACTTTTAATAAACTGGCGGGACACTGGTAACTTGTGACAGACGTCGGTTGCTTCTGTCAACCTTTTGATGGTAGAACACATTTTGACTGTTTATTGCGTAAATTATGAAAGTAACAACACCAGAAATCTCCTGGCATGAGCGCGATCCAATCTACAGTGTTGATTTCCAGCCGGGAAAATGGTCGATTCAGCGAATCGCTAGTGGTGGAGTGGATAAAATTGTGAGGGTACGGTTTGTTTTTGTTTCATTTCCTGGTATATTTTATTTCCATTTTGTTGACGTGGAGAACTAATCCGAAAGTTCTGTACTGAGTAGGGAAGATTGTTGTCTCATTCTAACTTTCTGTAAGTGGGTGAGACATATATTGTCGTGTATATTCAGGACTAAGTAAAGGTAAGAAATTAAACTCTTTTGAAAACAAATGCCTAAGGAAGATACTCGGCATCAAGTGGAAAGAATTCAAGAACAATGCAGAGGTAAGACATATGACTGAACAACAACCAGTCTCATGGATGATCAGGAAAAGGAGATGGACATATGTTGGTCACTTGATGAGAAGAAATGATCAGAGAATCCCAAAACAAGCTATCAAGTGGAACACAACAGGCCAAAGAAAAAGAGGCAGACCGCGTGAAACTCTAAAGAGGACATTGTTAAGAGAGGCCAAATTAATGGGCATAAAATCCCTTGATGAGGTTGAAAGACATGCCAAAGATAGGAAAAATTTGGTGAACTACCTTGCGAGCCCTATGTGACGTTTAATGGCACGGGAAGGATATAAGATATAAGACATTCAGGACAGCTTGGGAAACTACTATTCAAATCCTATGTGACGTGTAACGGCAGGGGAAGGATGTAAGATATTCAGGATTACCCGATGAGAAGGCTAGCAGTATGTACAATGCCAGTCGAATATCAATACCAGTTGGCATCATTAACAAGTCATCATGGAGGCAGGCAGGTTAGAAAATTTCCGGGCATATTTGCTCAAGATAAAAGAGCTGGGAGTAAAGTATAGTAATGTCAGACACAAACTTTTTGTTCATTGAACAAGGAGTACCAACATGGAACCAGTGATCCTGTTAATTGTGATTACTGGTACTTGTACAAACTCCCAGTAACTGCGAGCTGTTGTTCTTTGCAGCCAATGCTGTAGAGATGGTGATACACAGCATCATATTGGTGTGGGAGTGGGTTAAGGCGGCTGCTTTTTCAGTCTGAGAGTACAGCTAAAAAAACAGGGGGTGTGCAGTTCTTCTTTAGCAGACTCCACCACCATGGGGGACTGTGGCAATCCCTGCCCCGTTAGCCAGGCTATGCCTGTTACTGGGGGGGGGAACCACGGAGAGGTGGGACAGGGTCTTGGTTAGCTATGGGTCACTAACCCTAACGCTGGCATATCAGCTATGGGTCACTGATTCTCTCATTGGGCAGCCTCTTCACCCCCTGTGATTACCGGTAAATTATTGATTAAAAAGAAGAGAAAAACAAACTTGTGTAACTCATCAGTTACTGTAGCCAGTTTATATTGTAAAAAAACCTAGTAAAAAAGCAACCAGCAAAAGCAGCAGGAGGATGATTGGGTCACCTAGCCATTTTTGACTTTGGTTCATCATATGAGCATTCAGTAAAGATTAAACCTTGCAGCTAATAAGGTAATTGTTCCAGTCATAGATAATTATGTTTAAAATGTGTACCATCACTATGAAACGGCCTGTAATAGAATAGTTTGATCTGTCTTTAAAAAAAAGTTAATCTTATCTGTTGCACTTAATTCTAGCACACTCAAATAAGGTAGTAGTTTTATATTAAGTTTCCTTTTTTTTTTTTTTTCAATTTCCTTGACAGATATGGCAGATGACCTTGGATGCAGAGGGCAAGGGTCAGATTGACTTCTTGTCTAATTTGCGAAGGCACACACAAACAGTAAATGTGGTTAGATTCTCAAGAAATGGTATGTTCTCAGACAGTTGTACTGTTCAGATGTGGTTATCATATGAGGCAGGGAGCAGAGGTGGTTATCACATGAGGCAGGGACCAGACGTGGTTATCACATGAGGCAGGGAGCAGACATGGTTATCATATGAGGCAGGGAGCAGACGTGGTTATCACATGAGGCAGGGAGCAGACGTGGTTATCATATGAGGCAGGGAGCAGACGTTATCATATGAGGCAGGGAGCAGACGTGGTTATCACATGAGGCAGGGAGCAGACATGGTTATCATATGAGGCAGGGAGCAGACGTGGTTATCACATGAGGCAGGGAGCAGACATGGTTATCATATGAGGCAGGGAGCAGACGTGGTTATCACATGAGGCAGGGAGCAGACATGGTTATCACATGAGGCAGGGAGCAGACGTGGTTATCACATGAGGCAGGGAGCAGACGTGGTTATCACATGAGGCAGGGAGCAGACGTGGTTATCACATGAGGCAGGGAGCAGACGTGGTTATCATATGAGGCAGGGAGCAGACGTGGTTATCATATGAGGCAGGGAGCAGACGTGATTGGGCTATCATGTGGCTTCATGGTTGTTTGGTCCAGCAACCCCCAGCTGGCAGGGACCTTGACCTGCATAAACCCACTGGTGCCCAAACTGGCTGAGCCTGGATAATGTGGTAGGGTTTACCATGGTCCCTGTGGTGGTGGAGTCTGCTCATAAACTTACTTTTTTTGGATTCACATCCATCCAGCCACACCTTCTTTACCCCTGTCTGCAGCATACGCCATCAACAAGGGTTCTGCAACTGGGTATTTTTTTTTTTTTTTTGAATGGGGGGGGGGCACAGCAGTGTCCATTTTGGCATTCAACCACTCATTGCTGATCAAGACCATGTCTCGCCTCTCTTTTAGTACCCCCTGGTAACAGGCCTAGCCTGGCTAACTTAATGGGGATCATTATAGTTCCCATGGTGATGGGGGTCAGCTAAAGAGCGTACCCCTTTCTTCTTGGCCGCACTCAGGTACTTGAAAAAGCTGCACTGACCCCCTCGCCGGTCAACACAAAGCTGTGCCTCAACGTCTCCACTGCATCAGCTGCAAAGAACAGCAGCCTGCAATTTCAAGGAGGTTGAAGAGGGAAAAAAGAAGGGTTTCACTGTTTGATATGTGTGAACATTAAAATAATGGTCTGTTTATTATTAGAAGTTTCAAACTATATTTAAAATTATTTATTTCCTTTGCATAGTCCTACAACACACAGATAATAGTTACTTACTACAGATTACAATTTCAGCATTTTCTGTTTCTTGTTAGATTGCACCCTGACTGAAGTACTCATTTGGTGCCAGTTTTGGGCAGTCTAGGAGAGATGTCTGCATTTTATTTATGAATATTCAAATTTTGGTATTATTTGGCCAGATATGAATTCGAATTGAATATTTGGCACACTTCTAAAATATCAGTCTTCTCTGTTTTGTATGGTGCTTGAATTTTATAATCATATTGGACACTGCTTTTCCTGTGCCAATTCGTCATTAGATTCAGATACTTTTTCATGCTTCCTTTTTTTTTTTTTTTTCCCTCTTGATATTTCCAGTGATTGACTTCTCATGGCATGTCCAGAGAATCCCAGCTGTCTTTTCCGTGTGGTTTTAATCAGTCTTTGAAGTTTGGTAGCCTTTCTGAGAACTCAGTTTTGATTGGATGAAAATATAGGTCAGCTCCTGCAGTCATTTCTAGATATGAGGTAATGGGATCCTTCAAGTCTGTTCGGGTTTCTTCTACATTTTGCCACATGTTCCTTCTTTCAGGCTCCACTTCCCTCTGCTTGATGCAGCAGAAGTTTCTCTTCATCTTGTCCGAGTCGATGATTTAAAAGTTCATTTTGATTCCTGAAAAGTCAGTAGCATAACTACCATGGTATGTTGGTCTGTGTTCAGGTACAGCATAGCTACGACAGTATGTTGGTCTGTGTTCAGGTACAGCATAGCTACCACAGTATGTTGGTCTGTGTTCAGGTACAGCATAGCTACGACAGTATGTTGGTCTGTGTTCAGGTACAGCATAGCTACCACAGTATGTTGGCCTGTGTTCAGGTACAGCATAGCTACCACAGTATGTTGGTCTGTGTTCAGGTACATCATAGCTACCACAGTATGTTGGTCTGTGTTCAGGTACAGCATAGCTACTACAGTATGTTGGTCTATGTTCAGGTACAGCATAGCTACCACAGTATGTTGGCCTGTGTACAGGCACAGCATAGCTACCACAGTATGTTGGCCTGTGTACAGGCACAGCATAGCTACCACAGTATGTTGGCCTGTGTTCAGGTACAGCGTAGCTACCACAGTATGTTGGTCTGTGTTCAGGTACAGCATAGCTACCACAGTATGTTGGCATGTCTTCAGGTACAGCATAAGCTAGTGCAGTTTGTTGGTCTGTGTTCAGGTACAGCATAAGCTAGTGCAGTTTGTTGGTCTGTGTTCAGGTACAGCATAAGCTAGTGCAGTATGTTGGTCTGTGTACAGGCATAGCATAAACTAGTGCAGTATTTTGACCTTTGTACAGGCATAGCATAAGCTAGTGCAGTATGTTGGTCTGTGTACAGGCATAGCATAAACTAGTGCAGTATTTTGGCCTTTGTACAGGCATAGCATAAGCTAGTGCAGTATGTTGGTCTGTGTACAGGCATAGCATAAACTAGTGCAGTATGTTGGTCTGTGTACAGGCATAGCATAAGCTAGTGCAGTATGTTGGTTTGTGTGAATAAAAGAGATAACGACTGCAGTAAAACTGGTTCTAATAATACAGGTAGATAGAGGTGTGTAGTATAGTTTTACAAAGCGATAGAGGGAGTGAGAAAAGTGAGAAAAACAAAAATAATGAAAAACGTACAACATCCAATATTTCGGCGTGAGCCTTTTTCAAGGATTACAAACAAATACAAACACAACATAAAATTAAAAAAGAATGAAAATGAAAAAAACTTAGCTTTGTGGCATTCCTCCTTGTACACAATACAACAGAATGTGCCCTAAAGACAAGGCTGGGAAACCACAGAGGGAAACAAATTGAACCAATTGGATTTTAGCAGTTTTGTAAAACTGTACCATACACCTGTCTACCTGTTAGTCTGTATACAAACACAGCATAAGCTAGTGCAGTATGTTGGTCTGTGTACAGATGCATCATACCTACCACACGATGTTGGTCTGTTTACAGACACAGCATAGCTACCACAGCATGTTGGTATGTGTACAGACAGTTCTTTCATATCTGAAAGTTCTAGCAAAGAAAAAAAAACGCCTGTATGTCAAAAGTCTGAAGTGTGTATGTGTTATAGCTTACATGAACAAGTGACTGACAAGTGACCAAGAATGTTTTAACAGGTTTCGTTGGTGCTTAAATGATTATGTCTGAGTTCTCTTGTTACAGGTGAGCTCCTAGCTTCAGCTGGGGACGGTGAGTTAAAGCTTCGGCCTTTGAACATTTGACATCGTGAACTTGTGTGTTTGTTGCTTGCAGTGTTTAGTTAGAGGAAACTGTTGAACATCTGACATCGTGAACTTGTATGTTTGTTGCTTGCAGTGTTTAGTTAGAGGAAACTGTTGAACATTTGACATCGTGAACTTGTATGTTTGTTGCTTGCAGTGTTTAGTTAGAGGAAACTGTTGAACATTTGACATCGTGAACTTGTGTGTTTGTTGCTTGCAGTGTTTAGTTAGAGGAAACTGTTGAACATTTGACATCGTGAACTTGTGTGTTGTTGCTTGCAGTGTTTAGTTAGAGGAAACTGTTGAACATTTGACATCGTGAACTTGTATGTTTGTTGCTTGCAGTGTTTAGTTAGAGGAAACTGTTGAACATTTGACATCGTGAACTTGTGTGTTTGTTGCTTGCAGTGTTTAGTTAGAGGAAACTGTTGAACATTTGACATCGTGAACTTGTGTGTTTGTTGCTTGCAGTGTTTAGTTAGAAGAAACTGTTGAACATTTGACATCGTGAACTTGTGTGTTTGTTGCTTGCAGTGTTTAGTTAGAGGAAACTGTTGAACATTTGACATCGTGAACTTGTGTGTTTGTTGCTTGCAGTGTTTAGTTAGAGGAAACTGTTGAACATTTGACATCGTGAACTTGTGTGTTTGTTGCTTGCAGTGTTTAGTTAGAAGAAACTGTTGAACATTTGACATCGTGAACTTGTGTGTTTGTTGCTTGCAGTGTTTAGTTAGAAGAAACTGTTGTAAATTCCGTTACATTTCATAGACATCATTATCTAATCAGTCACTCAAGCTAGAAGGCAAATAATCATACAGGCATAAAAATACATGAAATAATCATGCAAGCATGAAAATAAATCTGTCAGTAATTAAAACATGAAAAGAAATAAATGAGTCATGCAAGCATGAAAGTAAGTGAATCAGTCATACAAACGTGACAATGCATAAGCAACAATGGAAACTTGAATACTGTTCTGAATCATGAGCACCGAGATTATTTTCATAGACACCTCATGTCTTCTTTCAGGGATCAGTGACCCAAAAAAAGTCATTTCGTTCTCTTAATACTGTTGTAACCATACCTGATCCCTGGTATGATCATGTGCACAGCCTGTACTGGCGTACATCACCTTCTGGTCAAGTTGGTTGTTAAAAAAAAAAAAAAGACATTTATGTTTGGGAAGTGAAAATGCAAAAGATGCCACCCTACATATCAGTACACTGTACACATTTCTGTCAGTGTACTGTGGTAAAACAGGATTATTCTAGTGGAAATCAGTTCCATGAACATAAGATTTAGCTTTCAGTTCATTGCCAAAACGGGGGGAAAAAACACACACAAATAGCCCTGTCATCTTGTATCTGTTAACGAATTTTGGTTTCTTCCTCATCCTCCTCCTCCTCTGTATTCTTTTTTGTTCAAGTGCTGGATCATGCTGAATTGGAAGCCAGGTTGTCAGGATGAGGCCCACAGTTCTCTCCACGTCCTCATGGCAGCCCCACAGCTTCTCCTCAGGTCCACCCTCTGTGGCCATGTCTGACATCGCAGGTCGGTGAACGTTGGACGCTCCTGGAGCGCATGCGCCCGTGTGAGAGATCTTGAGCTGGGTCACCTTCTGAAGATGTGGTCTCTAATCGTTTTTCAGGTCATAGATCCCTGAAAGAAATGATAAATCACAGCGGCTCACCCTTTTCTCCCCCCCCCCCCCCAAACTTGCCACTGCTTGTTATTAAGTTAAAAATTTTCCAAGCATTCATATTTTGAGAGCCTTTTGACAATGGCTCAGTGAATAGTTTTCTGTGCGGACCTTAGGTTTGAAACCAGTGCTTTTTTTGTCCTGTTCACTTTCAGATGCCACTATTATTTTGTGGAAACTGAATGAAGTCCCAGCCCCGGCCAACAACATTTTTGTGGATGATGATACAGAGGAGGACAAAGAATCTTGGGTGTGTCATAAAACTCTAAGGTACAAGCTCTGTGAGTTTTACATGTTGTTGCATATCGTGAGATGTACTGTATATTTTTTTGCTTGTTAAAGAATCTTAACACTTTGTAACCACTTTGTGGCAGTGAGCAGTAGGCGGAGACTGGCACATGCAGGAAAGTCTGGCTGACAAAAGCTGGGTCTTTTCTTATGAGAGCTTCTGAGGTGACAACCGTATCACTGCCTCATGAATCTCGTTGAGAACCTTGATTCAGTGGTCCTCAGACTCTGAGTTTTGAAGTTGGTCAAAAGAGCTAAGTACTGGTAGGCAGGCATAGCATTGAACCAGATTAAAAGCAAGTCATTTCAGTGCACAGCTTCTAACATTGGTGTTTCCTGTTGTTTTCATTTACCAAAGTTACTTTGTGCTCATCTGTATGATTTACTTGCATGATTTATTTCTCACAGGGGACATCTGGGTGATGTTGCCGATCTGAGCTGGTCAAAAGACAACAGCTATTTGGTATCTGGATCAGTAGACAACTGCGCTGTTGTCTGGGATGTGACAAAAGGTAGGCTGCCTTTGAAGCGCTGAATTGGGGGGGGGGGGTGTGGTGTATCTGATCACCAGATGTATTGAAATCTTGTCCAGCTTTTCTTACACTGTGAGAGGCCATATTCATATTCTCATTTCCCATTGGTTAATCTGGATTCTAATGCCATGGAGGCACCTAGAGGATAAGGTGTTAGTGGTCATATTTTTCCTTGACCTGTTGGCACACTAGATGTGGTCAACATCATGTTTGGTCGTATGCAGGAAACTCTAGAGAGCGGAACAGCAGCACAACTCCTTCAGATCATCAGAGGAAGTGCCTCTGGCCATATTTGAACCACTGAACTTTGCCATGAAATACTACTCAGGTGGGTTTGGTGATAGAATGTAAAAAAAAAAAATGAGCACAGAAGTAGGATAGTGTGGACTGCAGAGAGATTTTAACGAACATACAAGTGGCATTAATAAAAGACGAGAGTAATACTGAATGGTAAAACTAGTATTGGTGGATAGAAATGCATAGTTAAGTTTTATAAAAAAATTAAAAAAAATAAGTTCCTATGTCCAAAAAAAGAAAAAAAACTTACCTGGCCATTAAGTGGTTATAATTAAAAAACAAAATTCGTATATCTGTTGTCTTCTCTCTGAGAAGAAATCAACGTTCTTAAATCATCAGTATCAGCTCCTGTATGCGACTTACATGAACTACAAACATTCCTGGACAGCAGATGTACTGATTTTAAACAGTTACACATTCCATTCTTAACAGTCAGTGAAGTTCACAGTTATCTCTTAACCTTAAAAAACAACAATACAACTGGGCTTGATGATATTAGTAATAAGATCTTACGTTATGCTGCACCTGTCATTTCACATACACTAACATATATTTACAACCAGTGCATTGCAAAATGTTATTTTCCTGAGGCTTTTAAAACTGCTAAGGTGTATCCTCGTTTTAAATCTGGCTCATCTAACAATCTTACCAACTATAGACCAATATCCATATTATCGTCATTATCAAAACCACTCGAAAAACACATACACAAAATAACTCTACGACACATGCAAGAGAACAATTTACTCATAGACAGTCAATCAGGCTTTAGACCCAATCATTCCTGCCACACAGCTCTTACCAAAATGACAGAAAACTGGTTAGTAAACATAAATGACGACAGACTATGTGGTGCCATTTTTGTCGACTTTAAAAAGGCATTTGATATGATTGACCACGATATTCTTGTAAGAAAAATAAAGACTTATAGACTGCACCCTGACCTAATAAAATTAATTGCATCGTTTCTGTCAGACAGACAACAGGTAGTATTCTTCAACAATTCTCTATCAAATTCTGCTAAAGTTGACACTGGTGTTCCGCAAGGTTCTATTCTAGGCCCGTTGCTCTTTGCTATCTATATCAATGATCTTCCACTTCATCTTAAACACTCTTCTTGTGACCTTTTTGCCGATGATTGCACAATCTACACCAGTGACTACGATTGTGTTAATCTAGAATCAACTCTTCAGGTCGAGTTATACAATTTAATTGGATGGAGCAAAAATAATGGCATGATTATAAACACAGATAAAACAAAATCAATGCTCATAACAACAAGACAGAAACTACAAAACGCAACAAAAACAACACTTCGGCTCTGTACAGAAACATCACAGATAGAAAACGTTAGCGAGCACAAAACACTAGGTCTTATTATTGACCAACATCTGACCTGGAACTCTCATGTGCAATGTCTAACAAAACTCATCGCACAAAAAGTATACCAATTAGCTAAAATTAAGCACTTCATAGATCAAGACACTAGGAAGACATACTACATAGCTCATATACAAACACATTTAGACTACTGCTCAACAGTTTGGGATGGTTGCTCAGTGTCAAATACAAAAAGGCTTTGCTCTCTCCAAAAGCGAGCAGTAAAGCTTATTAGTGACAAAGATCAAGCACAATCAACTAATCATCACAAACGTATCAAAATACTACCTCTTAAGAACAGGTTCCTCTTCAACAAGGCCAAGTTAGTACATCAAATTCTTTCACGACATGCCCCGCCTTATCTATGGAACCTGTTTAAATTTAACCCAAAGTGCAGCCAACGCTTGAACAACATATGTCTTCCAAAACCTAGACTTGATCTTTACAAGAAAAGCTTTAGTTATTCTGCTGCTCATCTTTGGAATACCCTCCCATCCTATATAAAAAATATAAATTATACTCCTTCCTACAACTACAAGCTTTCCCAATATCTATTTGATGTCGACTACATGCCTCCATGAATTATAAAACTTAAAAGTTATCTTAAGCTGCTCTTACAGACACCGAATACAATTAATTGTTTTCTGAATAGTCCCGAAAATGTTGTTTAGTAGATAGTCATTTATAATGTATGTAGTTACTTCTGTACTGAGTGAATGTTTAAGAGCGAAACGTAAATGTTATATTTTATTTTATGTCTCTCAGCTTCAATGTTAGTTATGTTTGTTATATGAACAGCATATTTGTAGAATGTCTGGAATAGAGTGAAAGATGTATGATAAAGGGCAGAATGTCAGACGGGCCTGCGTGCCCAATTCTTAACCCTTTTGAAATAAAGATCAATCAATCAATCAATCAATCTCTTGTCCCTGACAAAGGTTTTCTGCTAAAATATTGGATTGTTCTTCTTATCTTTTACTTTCTTTTGCTTCTTATTTTTTTTAGTTTTAATCCAAACCAAACACCTGTGTCCTACATCTGCCTCCTTCATGACAATGATCTAAACTTTTCATTCAATATTCACAGGTGTGAAGACTGCTTTGTTCAAGGAACACAAGAGTTATGTACAAGGTGTAGCTTTTGATCCTCTGGGGAACTATATAGCAACCTTGAGTGCTGACAGGTAATCTTCCTCTGAGAAAACGTGCTATCTTGAATATGTTGATTCTATAGTTGGAGAGATGAGTTCTAACAAGACATTGTCTCATTGTATATGGTGGAAAGATGAGTTCTAACAAGACATTTTCTCATTGTATATGGTAGAAAGATGAGTTCTGACAAGACATTGCCTCATTGTATATGGTGGAAAGATGAGTTCTAACAAGGCATTGCCTCATTGTATATGGTGGAAATATGAGTTCTAACAAGACAATGTCTCATTGTATAAGGTAGAAAGATGAGTTCTAACAAGACATTGTCTCATTGTATATGTTGGAAAAATGAGTTCTAACATTTTTTTTAATTAAAAAAATCTTCAGATTCTTCTTCAGTTTCCCTGGAACTGTGAGTTGGTGTTATTTGTAGCCGATGTTGAGGCACAGCATGGTGTAGGATAGGGAGCGGGTTATTGTGGCTGTTTTTTTTCAGCCCCAGAGTGGAGCTAAAAAGAAGGGGGGGGGGTGCGTGTGTGTGTGTGCAGTGCTTCTTTAGGAGACTCCACCTCCAAGCAGATTATGATAATCCCTGCCTTGTCAGCCAAGCTAGGTTTGTAGACACCAATGAAGAGGTGAGACAGGGTTTTGGTTGGCTGTGGTTTACAAGCATGTTAGGTATGCCGAAAAGTCTTTCCCCCCCCCCCCCCCCCCCCATATTCTTTAGAATAAATTGCATAAGACAAGAGCAGTCACACCTGTGTTATAGTGATGGCTCAATAGTTGGGTCAGTGAACCAGAATTGTCAAGACCATGTGGCATCATTTTGTTGTGCCTTCGATAATGGGCTGATGTTTGCCCTGCGGCTTAGTTCATAGGGCAGGACCGTCTGCGGTTACCATGATGGTTTGCTGAAGGAAGCTCCTTTCTTGGGCCCACCCCATAATCATGAGAAATTTGCTTGATATAAAGATATTTTATAATGAGAAGAGGTTTATTTGATGTAGAGGAGGTTTTAAAGAGATACAAAGAGTGTTGGAATCAGCTGAAATGTGGTTCTTAAGATTTCATTTCAGAGATTTATTTCAGGTACAAATAGTTTATATAAACTGATTGTTCTTGTGTGCTTAGAAATATAATTTGTCCTGTCCTCAGGTCTCTCAGACTGTACAATATGAACTCGAAGAACTGCGTACATAACATCAACAAAATGACGCTCCCTTCCCTATCTGCACCACCGTCTTCACCTGGAGATGCACCAAACCCAGAGACGAAGCCGAAATCATTCAGAATTTTCCATGACGACGGTCTGCGCTCTTTTTTCCGCCGCTTAGACTTTTCTCCCGATGGTCAGCTGCTGATAGCTCCTGCGGGGTGTATGGAGTTAGGAGATAACAGAATTGTCAACGCTTCTTTTATTTTTGCAAGAGGGGCCTTCTCAAAGTAAGTTTTTTTTTTTCCTCTCTTTTAAATATTTAACTCAATCGATACCTCATGTCCATTTATGGCTGCTTCCGGTGGGACAGTTCTAACCAAAGAGCCATTAATGGATGCATGGTTTTTTTGTTTTTTTTCCCCCGTAGAAAAATCAGTGTAACTTTTCATCTAACCAGTGAGAATTCTTCTCAATGAAAAGTTTAACTTCCTGTCATGCCTGTTTATGGAGGATGTTTTGAAATTCATCAATTTCACCGATTTGAGTGTAATTTTCAAGTTTTTTTGAGATCGGTCGGCAGAAAGGTCACACCAACCGACTAGACCTATCTTACTGTTATGTGTTTCTGGCAGCTGTAGACCTGTTAGATTTATTGGATGTCAAAAACATCCACAAATATTGATGCAAACAATGTTTTCGTGTTGACCTACATTTTTCGTATTGGATTATGACAGTTAAGGTAAGTAAAACCTAATTTTATTGCTCAGCCAAAAAAAAATTTGTTAGCACCAAAAATGCTTCAATCTGGTCATGCCAGTTTTCTTTTCTGTTTTTTTTTTTCTTTGTTTTTTTTATAACAGATAACTTCATTTATGGAATCTTCATTCGTTTCCACTTATTTTGATATGTGATACACACATGTTGAACATGGAATTAGTTTGTTACAATGACTTTTATAAAGGGACCCCCCCCCCATATCAAGACACCCACTTGGTCATGTAACGTCTGCATTGGTTTAAAAAAAAGGAAGGCCCGTGTTTTAGCTCTGGTATCGAATGAGTTAAGCATTGGAAGCAAAATGATTCTGTCCTTTTTTTCCCATTTTTTTTTTTTAAACCAATGAAGTGAATGATTTGTTGAAGCATGAATTTTGTGAAAGAGTTAAAGTTCTCCTACACCTTTTGTTAGTCATTGTACTGTTCTCTCGACTAAAGTTTGTCTTAAGAGACTAACCGGCCAGTGTAGTTGTACAACAGTCTAACTGATAGGAAATACCAAGGACCATACAAAATGCTAACATCTGTCAGCCTGGTAGTCCTATAGCAAATGCCATAGGGGATGAAGCGTTAGAGACCTCATTATGCTGGGGCATCAGCATATGAGGTAGGATGGCCAGTTTCTTTCCTTCCCAGATTTTCTCTGGCACCCATTTTATGAGGCTGGGTTGACCTCGGGGTCGTATTGATTGGGGGAAAAAAAAAAAAATTTCTGCTCAGCTGGGGGTTCAAACTCTCAACCATTCGGTTGCTAGACAAGTGCTCTAACCACTACGCTAGCCGGTCTCATGTCAGCCTGACATGTGGTGAATGAATTATATGCTTTTCACTCTCCCTCCTTCTTTCTCCCTCCCTACTTCCTTCTTCCTCCCTCCTTCTTTCTCCCTTCCTACTTCCTTCTCCCTCCCTCCTTTCTTCTCCCTCCCTCCTTTCTTCTTCCTCCCTCTTTTCTTTCCCACCTTTCTTCTCTCTCCCTTCTTTCTTCTCTCTCCCTCCTTCCTTCTCTCTCCCTTCCTTGAGAGCTCAAAGCACACGGGGCTTCCACAAATGTCTCTTTCATTTTTTTTTTTTTTCTCTCTTGCCCAACATCATCTTCGTCGTTCTTCTCCATGTCTCCTTTGGTCTACCTTTACTCCTGTTCTCCTTGTGGTGTCTATCTCGATGCTATTTCTGGTAGTGAGTTGTCAGTCATCTGGAGCATGTCCAAACTATTGCTAACATTTCTTCCCTCAGAATTTGCTGTCAGCGGCTTCATCTGCATTTCTGCCAACAAGGTGTTTTTTTTTCTTATGGTGTTAGGCCAGACTATTCTTGTAGTCCTTTGTGGACGTTTAGTTCTTTTTTTTTTAACTCATGGATGTTCGTTATTTCCAGACCAGCTGTGTACCTGCCAAGCCCCGAGAAGAGTACTGTTGTCGCGAGAGTTAACCCTCAGCTCTTTGAACTGAGACCATCAGATCTGTGCAGCTCTAGCGCAGGAACTACAGATGAAGGTGAGAGAAGATGTAAATGTCTAGATTTTGTCTTACAAATAGATGTAGCTAATTGAGTAGATCTGTGTGTTAGTCACTGATATATTTTAGATTCAGCCTTGTTATAGTCAGGTAATTCTGAGTAATGTAATAATATTTTGTGGAGAAGCAATAGAGATATTGTCATATGTTCTTCTTCGATGTAGACTTGTGTATTTTTTTAAAGTAATCAGTGCTGGAATTCGTGTACGTCCCTTAGAGCTTTTCTTTAACTAATATAGGCATTAGCTGAATCCATTTTTCTGTTCCTTGTATGTTGGGCACTCTTGTAGAATATGTGTTTTCCTATCAATCTGCTGGTGCCATACGTGTGTAAGTTGATGTGGCTTATCTTAAGCTTGTTGAATAGTCTGATGCGGAGCTGAAAAATAATCACTTGTTCCTCTCTGCCAGGCTGGTAGTTGATGTTTTAATGAGTTAAATTCTGGGAGGCAACTAGAATAACTGTTGAGATTGAGATGGATGTGCAACAAGGCTGGAGCAATGCAAGAAATTGTCTGCAGGCTGTGAGAAACAGAATTTATAGCTGTCCTATAGTTTTTTTGTTTTTTGTTTTTCTCTCTCTGTTGATTAGATAAACAGGCAGGATTTCGAAAAGGGAGAAGCTGTCTCGACCAGATCTTTACTCTAAAAATAATACTTGAAGAACATATTGAAAAACAGAAACCATTAATCCTGAACTTCATAGACTTTAAAAAAGCATTTGATAGCATTCACAGAGATTCATTGTGGAGAATTTTAAGACTATGGAATACCATCTAAAATTGTCAACATCATTAGAGATCTCTACAACAGATATATTTGTGTGGTCAAGACAGAAGAAGGAATGAGCAAATGGTTTCAGAGTGAAACACGGATGTATATTATCTCCATTGGTTTTTGGAAGTGCCATAGACTTTATGACTCTGAATAAGCATAATTGTTCTTGGGAGCTACAACAGTGGTTTCCCGTAATGAAGAATGTAGGAGAAGAGCTGGAGAGACAAAAAATCTTGTCAAAAAAAAAATAAATAAATAAATAAGAGAGAGACAATGTACTTTCATAGGACATGCAATGAGAAGAGGGGGCATTGAAAATATTATAACAACAGGAAAAATACAAGGAAGAAGATCAAGAGGAAGACCAAGAGAAATGATACTGGACAGTCTGACGGGATGGTGTGAGAGGAGATCAACAACTGAACTGATGGCCTGCATGAAGGATCGTGTACTCTGGAGAAGCATAATAGCCAACGCCAGTCGGCACGGCACCTGATGATGATGATGATAGACTTTATAATGAAAAGATGCTGTACAGGTAAAACTGGCATTGATTGGGTACATGGGACCCAGATAGAAGATCTTGATTTTGCTTATGACATAACTCCTTATCAGTGACAGTGTGAAGTTGATGCAGGAAAAAACAGATTCCCTTTCTTCCTTGGCTAGCAAAATAGGTCTTGAAATTAACAGACACAACAAAAATAATGAAACTTCTCATTAATCAAAAAGAAAAAATATATGTAGAAAGAACAGTTGTTGATGAAGTAAACCAATTTGCATATCTTGGCAGCTACATAGACCAAGATGGTGACACCAGGAAGGAAGTTAGAATTGCAAAAGCAGCATTGTCCTTCAAAAATCTTGAGAACATATGGAATTCAAAAGTTATAAGCACAAAAACCAAGTTAAGATTATTCAATTCAAATGTGATATCCACCCTCATTTATGCATGTGAAAGCTGGAAATGAACTAAAGAAACAGACAACAAATTAGACTGTTTTGAAAACAAATGCCTAAGGAAAATACTTAGTATAAAGTGGAATGAATTCAAGAACAATGCAGAGATAAGGCAGATGAGTGAACAACAACCTGTCTCATGGTTGACCAGAAAAAGAAGATAGACATATGTAGGCCATGTGATGAGAAGAAACAATCAGAGAATACCAAATCAAGCTATCAAGTGAAGTAGAACAGGCCGAAGAAAAAGAGGTCGACCGCATGAAACCCTAAAGAGGACATTGTTAAGAGGAGCCAGTTCAGTGGGCATAAAATCCTTTGATGATTGAAAGACTCGCTGAGAACAGGAAAAATTGGCAAACAACTATGTGAGCCCTATATGATGGTTTAACAGCACAGGGAAGATATAAGATTGATTAGCTCTATTGATTGTATGTGGATAGATGAATTTTCTAATGTGACGTATTTTGTAAAGGTGATTGTAATGTGGCATTGTAATTGTAATCATGCTGATTGCATATTACACCAATAAAGAGTAATGTAACATTTTTGTTTATATATATTTTTTTTAATCACAGAACCAGAGACAGACAAAACAAAAATCTGGGAAAAGCATAAGTCTTTGTTCTGGTAAGTAGCATATGCAGTATTTATTGTTTGTAGGTATCTCTCTCTCTGAACCTTAAGTGCCCAGGGCACATGGGGCTTCCGCAAGGGTTTTCCACAAATGCCTGTCTTTCGCCTTTTTTTCTGCTCTTGCCCAGGTGAGCCCTCTATTGCTCAACATCCTTTCTGTTGTTCTTCTCCATGTCTCTTTTGGTCTACCCTTACTTCTGCTCCCCTATGGTGTCCATCTTAGTGCTATTTTTGGTAGTGAGTTGTCAGTCATTCGGAGCACATGTCCCAACCATCGCCAGCGTCTTTCCTCAATAATTGTTGTCAGTGGTTTCATCTGCATTTCTGCCAATAAAATGTTATTTCTTATGGTGTTTGGCCAAAATATTTTTTTAATTCTACGTAAACATTTAGTCTGGAAAAGAATTCAACTTGTTTTCTATGGTTTTGGTGATTTTCCAGCATTCACTTCCATAGAGTAGTACACTTAGAACATTACTCTTAAATATCCTGATTTTCATATTTATGCTTAGTTTATTTGATTTCCATATATTCTGTAGCATTGCAAAAGCCTGGTTTGCTCTAGTAAGTCTGCTGTTGATGTCCTCTGTGCTGTCTCCATTTTCTACTACTCTGCTGCCAAGGTATACAAATTCGTTGACCTCCTCCACTAACTTGTTATCTACTCTGAGTACATTTCTGTTGTTCACATTTTGCTTCATTAACTTTGTCTTTCCTACGTTGATCTTTAGTCCTATGTTGTTTGCATTCTGGGTTAACTTGTTTATTTTATCTTGCATATCTTTGTGGTTTGTAGGTATAGGATGCTGAAAATCTTCTGTCCCGTGGTGCTTGCATGCTGTAGGGGTGTGGAGCTTTAGTGCCTTCACATTTCTAGGCCACTGCAGCATTTGATGTTGGGATGCCAGTGCCTGTCCTTGCCGAATTTTTGTCCGAATGAAAATCTCGGGTACCCATTTTTTGAGGCCTAGTTGTCACCAGTGCTGATTGGTCGGGGGGAAAAAAAAACCTACATGGTACCTAAGATGCTAAAAGTGTCGTAAATTTTATCCTGCCTAGGTCAGGTCTTATCATGCAGGCAGATTTTTGTGGGACTGGCTTTTTCGTGATAAATTGATATT
The DNA here is from genome assembly GCA_009760885.1 of Achatina immaculata. Taxonomy (NCBI): domain Eukaryota; kingdom Metazoa; phylum Mollusca; class Gastropoda; order Stylommatophora; family Achatinidae; genus Lissachatina; species Lissachatina immaculata. The sequence goes on along the minus strand of CM019693.1, from coordinate 29,377,271 downwards.
GTTTTCCCCCTTTTTTCAGTGACAAGATGGACATATGTATATATATGAAACAATCGGAGAATCTCAAAACAAGCAGTCAAGTGAAACACAACAGGCTGAAGAAAAAGAGGTCGAACGCAGGAAACTCTAAAGAGGACATTGTTAAGAGAGGCCAAATTAGTAGGCATAAAATCCCTCGGGGAGGTTGAAAAACTCACAGAAAACAAGGAGAACTTGGAGAACTACCACGCGAGTCCTGTGTGACGTTTAACGGCATGGGAAGGACGTAAGAAGTAAGATTCGGTGACAGTCCACGTGTACAGCACAGCCTGGTGTGCTTCACATTGCAGGCAGGTTGTCTTTCTCCAACACTAGATTGTCAGGTTCAATAGCTGGGTAGACATGCAGGTCCGGCACCCGCTTGCCAACCCAGCTTTAGAACCCGACTGCTTTTGACTGCCTACAAAATCATGTGATGTTAACATTTTTGTTTTGGGTCTTGTTTTCAGTTTACCATACAGAATGGTATTTGCTGTGGCCACTGAAGACTCTGTTTTGTTATACGACACTCAGCAGACCATGCCCATAGGCTTGTTAAAAAACATACACTACCAACAGATCAGCGACTTGTCGTGGTAAGTTTTTGTTCTTTGTAATGCTCAGTGATGGTAGCCACTGGGTAGTGAAGACGCTGTCTGATGTGGCAGTCAGCGACTTGTAGCTGACATGCTAGCATCAGGGTTGGTGAATTATAGCAGACCAAGACCCCGTCCCATCTCGCTGTTGGAACCCCCAATAACAGTCCTATCTAGCTAATGGGGTAGTGATTACCATAGTCTTCAGAGGGGTGCAGCCTGCTAAGAAGTATTGCACACTCCACACTTTTTTAGCGCCATTCAGAGACTAAAAAAAAAAAAAACAGCCGCCATAATCCACTCCAAATCCAACATGCTGCTGTGCCTCAATATCTTCACAGCATCAGCTGCAAAGACCACCAGTCCCGCAGCTCAAATGAGATAGAAGAAGAAGATGGTAGGCATTAATGATCATGCCTGTCAATTCTGTATTCCCTAGTTTAAAGTTGGTTCCCCTATCTCTTCATTCCCTGCCACTTTGTCACCCCAGTATACTTTTCCCCCCTCGCCTCTCTCTGTCTCTTAATTCCCCCCCCAAAAGTTTTCTAATGACTGTCAGGTTCTCTAACTTCTGTATTCTTATAGTGGTTAAGTAGTTTTATAATCAGTGGTATAATACAAATGGTTTATGTATGGGTATAAACACGTACGTGTAGTGTACATGGTGTACACACAATGATCTATAGTAATGGCAACAGTGCAGTTATATTTATTCTACTTTTGCCTCTTAATGGGGGGTGGGTCTCTCAAAACCATCTCAGAACTGTAGGCCTGTGCCTGCTGCACCCCCACCCCACCCATAGTCCAGGTCTGGTCTTCTCATGACACGTTTGAAGAATTTTGATTACCTTTTCCTTGTGATGTTAACCAGTTTTTTTTCAGTCATCTACAGCTGGTTCACATGTTGTTAACATATCAGATTGCTAAATGGTGTTTCTGAGATTTCAAAAAAACATCCACTTATCAGTTTCCTTAAACAGCCAAAACATCCATTTATCAGCTTCCTTAAACAGCCAAAACATCCACTTATCAGCTTCCTTAAATAGCAAAAATATTCACTTATCAGCTTCCTTAAATAGCAAAAAACATTCACTTGTCAGCTTCCTTAAATGCAAAAACATTCACTTATCAGCTTCCTTAAATAGCAAAAAAACATTCACTTATCAGCTTCCTTAAATGCAAAAACATTCACTTATCAGCTTCCTTAAATAGCAAAAAAACATTCACTTATCAGCTTCCTTAAATGCAAAAACATTCACTTATCAGCTTCCTTAAACAGCCAAAACATCCACTTATCAGCTTCCTTAAAGAGCAAAAAACATTCACTTATCAGCTTCCTTAAAGAGCAAAAACATCCACTTATCAGCTTCCCCAAACAGTAAAAACATCCACTTACTAGCTTCCATAAACAGCAAAAACATCCACCTACATAAATGATGTCTTCACAGCCAAAAAAAAAAAAAGGGCACACTCTGCCACCACTTCCCATCATACATTCACAAATGCCTACATGGTGAGAGAAAAAGAGACATTAACAACACTAAAACTCTTCTTATCATCTTTTGTGAAATGCTGCAGATGCCCAGTATAGCTTTGAAGCTTTCATATTTCTTATACGATCTGTATAAAGTGCTTTATTCTGGAGACTCTTGCTAAGAAGTGATATATGCCATCTAATTCATATTACTGACGTTTTCAAGTTGATTGAACTTGATGAGGTTAAAAGTGCTTTTTTTATTCTTACATACATGGGTAGCAAAGCAGTTAGTGTAATGACATCTCATGGTCAGAGCTATGATGTGTACCTTACGTGTGTGTATTATGGCAGTTTTCATGAAAATGTTTGGATGAAGTAGGAAACTGTCCAGACCAGTAGTGGGGCTGTGGAGTATGTATGCCAGACCCCAGACTCCACCCAGAATTGCTTCCAGTTACTCAGTCATGATAAGTAATGGGACATAAAGGAATAGTTGTTACATCTTATATCTACTTTGAGACTGTGCCACAGATGCAGGCAGTTATCTCTTCTGCTCAACCATGAATGTTGGGAGTCCACAAACCTGGAACCATTGAGTGCCTCAACAAAGCTCTTGATGCAGTGCTACAACCCAGAAAACCTACCTTCCTCAAAAATACATACTATACATGTCTCAATGACTTAATGTAGTCAGATCCCCTGGGAACAACTGTGTTAAGAGTTAAGAACACAGTTATCTTAACATAGTCTTTGTGAGACAGGGAACATAGATCTGTTTGCTTAAAAACTCTGACCTACTTCTGTAGCCCAGAAACCTGTAGCAATCAACACTAATTGTAATTGTTATTTTTTGTAAAATGTAACGTCAAGTTGGTGGACGGGTGGGGACATGGGGATGAGGAAAATCTGGTGTGAAACCAGTGAATCCAGGACATGACAAGCCTATGGGTCTTTGCAACAGTGGCTATCAGAATGATGTAAACAAAACAGAGCCAGCAGACTATATGTGGCGGGGAATGGATATCATTGAGACACTCATCGGATTCCTCTTCCCAGAGTCAGAGTCGAAAACTAAAGTTTTGGCCTGGCCACTGTCTTCATGGCAGTCCAAGCAAGACCACAGTCTGCCCTAGCAAGGAAAGGTGCTGAAGACGGAGGTACCCAGCCTAAAGGCGCATCTAAAAAATCAGAGTACCACACATCGCCAGTGTGTGTACAAAAAAGAATGTAGTCGGTGGGGGGGGGGGGGCTCCCAGCTATGCACTAGAACAAGAATAATTGTACCAACACAGTATTGGGATCATAGTAGCAAAAAATACTAAAGGATGTCCTGATGCTGAATGCAAAACACTTTTGGGCATGCCCCAAGTGTAATCAAGCAACTCCCAGGGACCAGCTAGGTTGTATCTGGTATCCAGTAACTATGGCAGGTGTTATGAGGTATTTTTTAAATATAGGGGAGTTAGAGACTAAGGGGGCTTCCTGCAAGTGCTCGGCTCGGTAGAGACTGGGGGGGCTTCCTGCAAGGGCTCGGCTCAGTAGAGACTGAGGGGGCTTCCTGCAAGTGCTTGGCTCAGTAGAGACTGAGGGGGCTTCCTGCAAGGGCTCAACTCAGTAGAGACTAAGGGGCTTCCTGCAAGGCCTCAGCTAAGTAGGGACTAAGGGGCTTCCTGCAAGGGCTCAGCTAAATAGGGACTAAGGGGCTTCCTGCAAGGGCTCAGCTAAATAGGGACTAAGGGGCTTCCTGCAAGGGCTCAGCTAAATAGGGACTAAGGGGCTTCCTGCAAGGGCTCGGCTCAGTAGAGACTAAAAGGGCTTCTTGCAAGGGCTCGGCTCAGTAGAGACTAAGGGGGCTTCCTGCAAGGGCTCAGCTCAGTAGAGACTAAGGGGGCTTCCTGCAAGGGCTCGACTCAGCAGAGACTAAGGGGCTTCCTGCAATGGCTCAGCTCAGCAGGGACTAAGGGGCTTCCTGCAATGGCTCAGCTCAGCAGGGACTAAGGGGCTTCCTGCAATGGCTCAGCTCAGCAGAGACTAAGGGGCTTCCTGCAATGGCTCAGCTCAGCAGGGACTAAGGGGGCTTGACTTCTCAGCAGACTATTTTCATTGATAGTTTATAGCTCCTTTAGCACATATTTTGAGTGATGACAACTGTAGGTTGTTTGCAAATCACATTTCGATAACTACTGATGTATTGTGAGTTTTTATAGATTTATGTATTCAGTTTCATGTTATATCATTCAGGACCAGCAATGGCAAAGCCTTAATAGTTTCATCAGCAGATGGCTTCTGTACCATTGTAACATTCGAGGACAATGAGTTGGGTGTGCCATATAAGGAGCCATCTACAGACAGAAATAAGGCAGAGCTGGTGCCTTCATCATCAGTTAAGGTATCGTACCAAAGACTTTAGTAACATTTTTTTTAAAAAATGACATGACAGTGAAGGAAAGCGTGATGCAGCTATAGCAGTCAGTGTCCATCAGAATACCTTCTTATAGGGCAACAAAACTCAAGGAGTAACTGGAGAGAGGAAAAACTTTGCCTATCAATAGGTCCATTAGTAACTGAAGATGCAAACTTTGCCTGTCAATAGGTCCATTAGTAACTGAAGATGCAAACTTTGCCTGTCAATAGGTCCATTAGTAACTGAAGATGCAAACTTTGCCTGTCAATAGGTCCATTAGTAACTGAAGATGCAGACTTTGGCTGTCAATAGGTCAATTAGTAACTGAATACGCAAACTTTGCCTGTCAATAGGTCCATTATTAACTGAATACGCAAACTATGCCTGTCAATAGGTCCATTAGTAACTGAAGATGCAAGCTTTGGCTGTCAATAGGTCCATTAGTAACTGAAGATGCAGACTTTGGCTGTCAATAGGTCAATTAGTAACTGAAGACGCAAACTTTGCCTGTCAATAGGTCAATTAGTAACTGAAGACGCAAACTTTGCCTGTCAATAGGTCCATTAGTAACTGAATACGCAAACTTTGCCTGTCAATAGGTCCATTATTAACTGAATACGCAAACTATGCCTGTCAATAGGTCCATTAGTAACTGAAGATGCAAGCTTTGGCTGTCAATAGGTCCATTAGTAACTGAAGACGCAACACTCCATATGAATGAAATAGTGTCAATTTCCCATGGCTCTGTGCTTGTGTCAGGGTTAGCATAGCTGACTGACCAAGATAGTTCTGCCCCCACATGATGTTCCAGGTAACCAGGACTAGTTTAGATGGATGAATGGACTGAAATGGGCAGACATAATTAGTCTTAAAAATATGCCATACTGAAGCTGGATGTCTTTGACTGAAAAGATGCAGATAACAGTCCAGCTAGCAGATGTGACAGAACATCTTCTTCTTTGTTCACTTCTACCACCAAGACTGCCCTGTGATTCTACTGAATTTACCCCTGTGGTCCTCTATAGGTCCCATGGCCCCCCCATGTGGTCCCCAAAAGGATCACACGAGATCCCTGAGAGGACCACAAGAAGTTCAGAGTATCGCACAGTTTGAGCCTGTATTCTTGGTGGGTCTCAGAAGCGGGATTGCATGACACTGTGGTTTTCGTTGCACCAGTTTGATCTAGAGTTTGACTTTCTCACCGGAAAACCTCGGCATGTTTTGGATATGAGTATATCCCCACTGGGTGAGAGGTGGAGGCCCATCCAGGCTAGAGTTTGACTTTCTCACCAGAAAACCTCGACGTGTTTTGAGATACCCATGTATCACCGCAGGGTGAGAGGTGGTTGCCCCTTCATTCCGGCGTTGGACTTTCTCACCGGAAAACCTCGCTGTGATTAGGATACAGATTCATACCTGCCGGGTGAGAGATGGTTGCCTATCTAGACTGCCCTGGTCCAGTGTCTCTGACTTCAGCATTTTGTGGTCATGTCCGCTAACCTTCCTAGTTGTGACCAGGACGGAGCTTTTGTCCAGGACGACGAATCCTCGCCACTAGTGACTTCCGCCCCTGGGTTGAGCCGGTTTAGGCATATTATCCCAGTATGGGCGTGTTTAGGACATGACCGACCTCTAGAGCAGAGGTACCGTGACATGCGTACCCATCAGGTTTCACCCCTGGTGTAAGCCGGTTTAGGCATATTTCACTAGTATGGGTGTATTTCGGATGTGGCCGACTTCTAGAGCAGAGGCGCTGTGGTATGGGCAGCTCTCGCCACGATACTGCTGGACATACCGATTAAGCTTCATGTTATCCTTTCCATCACCTTTTTACATCGGCGCCACACAGCAACAACCTGGATTGCTTTTCCGCATTTTCTTCCTTGGCCGGGAGGAGCTTCACTCCATGCACAGTATCCAAAGAATCTTGCCAGAAGTGTCTTAGGCATTTCGCCCGATATGAGTGCACTTAGCATGTGGCCGACCTCCAGACCAGATGTGCCGTGATTTGACTACTGTTTACTTCGCTTATTCCTTTCTTTCACCTTTTCCACAGTGGTGCCGCATGACAACCCCATTTGCACCTTCTTCATTGGCCAGGAGGAGCCCACTCCATGCATGGCAGCTGAAGAATCTTGCCAGCAGTGGTAGATGAGCTTCCAAACATGACTCTCATCTACCCAAAGCGTCTGGTTTTCAGGCGCCGAATATCCACCTTCGCCCCTTCTCCTGTCAGTTTAAACAGTTCTGCCACGAGAAGGCCAAGAGCTGGACTTGACTGCCAGAGGCTGTTTGAGACGCACGCCACTGGAGTGGAGAGCGTATCCTCCACCTCACCTCTGGCAATAACAGTCCTTAGAACCGTGACAGAACATGACCAGCAACCTTTTGAGGGTGAAAGTGGAGGAAGAGTTCTAAATCCTCTGATGGGAACAAATGAAATTGCTTTGTTTCTTTCTCTCTTCCCAGATTTCACCCATTCATTATTTTTTTCCTGCATGTGATTGTTATGTTTTGAAAAACTATACCATACATCCTCACTTCACTTTCTTTCCTCAATAACTGCTGTTAGTAGCTTCATCTGCATTTCTGGGCAAATCTATACTAAGCAGTAAAAGTGAGATAGCTGACTGACCAATTTGTTTCAAGCAAAAAAAAAAAAATGGGTTAACAATTTTGACTTTTCTGATCCCTGGGTTTTACAAGTTTTCACTTTTTTGCTTATGTGCCAGGTAGTGGATTGTACGGGTCTTTTTCTGTTGTAAAGAGTTAATAAGAAAGTAATTAGAAGATGAAAGCTCAACATCAGAAGTGAAATGAACACCTGGTACAGCATGTTAAAATAATGAAACTATTAGATGCAGTTTCATTTCTCAAAATCACCAAGAAAGTTGTTTCACTGTTATTTCAGGGTCTGGCACATGGCAAAGTCGATGGAAGATCGCCAGAAGCAGTAGCCAGTGCTAACCAGCTGCCAGCAACACTTCAGTCAAAGACACCCAAACGGCCAAGAAAGATCCAACTCAGACCTGTTGAAACCAGCAGAATCCCGGCATCTAATGAGAATAACTCGGCTGAAAGACCTCCGGAGAACTGCACCAAAAAGGACAGCTGCAGCACCCCCGCGACTGCCCTGCCGTCAGAACTGTCTCTTCACGTGAGCTCACTTAACCTCGAGGATTGTGGGAATGTTACGGGTGACAGCGCAGCAGGCTTGACTGAAGCTTGGGAGCCACAAGGATCAGATGAAAAAGTCAAGGAAGAAGAGATGGCAGAAAACAAACCTGCCAGGGAGAAAGAAGACGGAGCTCATGAAAATGTAAAGAAGAAAAGAATTCAGCTTACCACAATAAGTTTGATAAAGAAATGAATTCTAGTATTTACATGTCTTTCCTTATTCTCAAGAAACGAGATTTGTCTGCATTCGTTTAATTAGGCCAGATAGTTCCCTACCAATATGTCGGGAGAATATAGAGCTGGATATTTAAGAGTAATGTTCTAAGTGTACTACTCTATGGAAGTGAATGCTGGAAAATCACCAAAACCATAGAAAACAAGTTGAATTCTTTCCAGGCTAAATGTTTACGAGGAATTAGAAGAATATTTTGGCCAAACACCATAAGAAATAAATCTTGTTGGCAGAAATAAAACCACTGACAGCAATTATTGGGGAAAGACGCTGGCGATGGCTGGGACATATGCTCCAAATGACTGACAACCCACTACCAAAAATAGCACTAAGATGGACACCACAGGAGAACAGAATTTACGGGTAGACCAAAAGAGACATGAAGAAGAGCAACAGAAAGGATGTTGAGCAATAGAGGGCTATCTGGGCAAGAGCATAAAAAAAGGCAAAGGACAGGCATTTGTGGAAAACCCTTGCGGAAGCCCCATGTGCCCTGGGCACTTAAGGTTCAGAGAGAGAGAGAGAGATAGCTGGATGTTGTATTTCAGTGTGCTCCATCATAATTTAAAGAGGGTGGAAAATTTGGGTAAAGTAATAAAACATCCAGCAGCATGGGGTAAAGGGGAGGAATGATGGAGGGTGATGATCTCACCTCGATGGGCCACGCCGTGGAGTGAAAGCACAGGCCCAGTGACACACTGAACCCCATTTTTACGTGAGATTCATCTCTGGGGGGGGGGGGGGGGGGGGGGAAATGACAAGAGTAAACTTGATATCATGTTGGAGCCATTGTGGTGTGATATAATGCTGTTATCGCGAGCAGTGAACCAGAGATAGCCAAGACCTTGATCAACACCCTTGTAATTCTTCGTGACCCCACTAAGGGGGGGTGGGGAAAGCCTTTGGGAATCCTGTGTATCATCCCTGCAATTCTCCGTGACCCTATTTGCAGGGGACACAGCAGTTTTCCTTGACCCTATTTGTGGGAGACATTGCAGTTCTCCTTGACCCCATTGTGAGGGACATCTGAGAATCTTGTGTGCAACTTTGCAGCTCTTGACCCTGCTGGGGAAACTTGAAAAGCCTTTATAGTATGGCTGATATGTTTCATCCAGTTCACAAACCCCATAACTTCCTAGGCTTTTTTAGTAACAGTTGCTGGCCCCAAAGTAAAGACAAAACTAGCAACTACAATTATAATCCTTCCATTCTGTAACAAAATTATAATAATAAAAAAATTCACAAAATCACAAATTTGTTCCCAGCACTTTCGGTAAAGAATGATTGCTTTGTGTTATATTCATATGCATTTCTTGCTTGGAGAAGAGGTGGGCTAGAGCACCTAATGGCAACGGGCAACATCGAAGGTTTGGCATCCTAGCACGGGAAATGCTCAGTGACAAGCTTGTTGAGATGAACAAGGGATCCAAGGTCATGGAGAGAGGGACATGATATCCTTATGCCTGTTGGCAGGGACCCTGAGAGAAGAGAGAGCATTTCCTGTTGCACCACATCTTAATATCTTAGCCTGATTACTGTCTGGTACATCAAGGCTCATTTCTTGGCCAGAGACTGATCTGACCCACCAGTGATTGTTTTATAATTAAAAAAAAAAACCCCTCCAAATGAAACTGATAAAAGGACTCTCATAGATGTGTGACTATAGACAGTCCCTGATTGTGTACAAGAAGACAGGTACATATGGCCCAAGGCCAACACTTTTAGCAGAAAAAAAATATCAGTGTGATGCAAAAACAAAAAATTGTTTTAAAAAGTTGAGTCATATGGCCAAGTTTATGGTAGAAATGTTTCACAGCATATTACGAAGTCAGTATAAGACATACTCGGATATATTTCCAACATTCGTTTTACACAGCATACATTAAATCATACAGCAAAGAAACTTTTATTTTCAAAGAGTGAAGAACTGGACAAGCAAGTTCACCTGACAATCATCCAAAATCTTTACCATGGTGTAAGAGCTTGCAATATATTCATACATAAAACCACCAAAAAAAAAAAAAAAATGTTTCAGTATAATCATGAAAATAAAGAAATAGAAAAGAAATTAGACTCTTTTGAAAACAAATGCCTAAGGAAAATACTCGGCATCAAGTGGAATGAATTCAAGAACAATGCAGAGATAAGACAGATGACTGAACAACAACCAGTCTCATGGGTGATCAGGAAAAGGAGATGGACATATGTTGGTCACTTGATGAGAAGAAATGAGCAGAGAATCCCAAAACAAGCTATCAAGTGGAACACAACAGGCCGAAGAAAAAGGGGCAGACCGCGTGAAACTCTAAAGAGGACATTATTAAGAGAGGCCAAGTTAACAGGCATAACATCCTTTGATGAGGTTGAAAGACTCGCCGAAGACAGGAAAAATTGGCGAACTACTTTGCGAGCCCTATGTGACGTCTAACGGCACGGGAAGGATATAAGATATAAGATAAGATAATCATGAAATATGCACAAATGAATGAAAGTAATGAATTTGGCATTGAAGTTATGGAAGAAGGTCAAGAAGACAAAAAGATGTGAATGAAAGTAATGAATTTGGCATTGAAGTTATGGAAAAAGGTCAAGAAAACAAAAAGATGTGCAGACAACCTGTAAGCACCCGCAGGATCACATAAAAAAAGGAAACAGCAGACACCATAAATGTCAGTAGCACGACGTTCCCGAAATCAGAATCAATCATTTCTTGGGCATGCTGAGTCTGAGGCTTTTCAAGTTGTCCCTGAAATGTGACGGTGGGTAGGTAGTGAGGAAGATCATCCGTCCTTTATAAGCTTTCAGGATAACACTTCGGCAATGAAGATGCAAAGCGAGGTGACGAACCTTTGCCTGTCTCATCTTCAGTAGTTCCAGCATTTCTGGATGTAGTTTCTAGAAGTTGACCCAAAAAAAAAAAATGTGTATGAGTTTGTAAAAGTAATTTAAAAGGATCAGTTGTTGGTTTTCATATATATATATATATATATATATATATATACTGGAGAAAAGATAACTGTTGGAATGATAGCATAATTATCTCTGAATTGGGATGGTGAACTTTAGCTGGTCAAGACCCTGCCTTACTTCTCTTTTGGGGCTTCTATTGACTGACTCAAAGACTCTGCCGTACCTCTCCTTTGGGTCTTCTATTAACTGACTAAGACCCTGCCTTACTTCTTTGGTGCTTCTATTAACTGACTCAGCTTGTTATACGGGCAGGGCTCTTCATGGTCTCCAAGCTGGGAAGCTTGATCTTTGGGGCCCATGCTGCGATCTTCAGGCTAGCCACCATAACTCATTCCCAATCTGACAGTGCTTGTGTTCCACTATCTTCATTGCAACAGCTACAAAGAACATCCTACTCAACAGTTTCAGAGAGGTAACAGCATTATGCAAGTTCACCAGAACCTGAGACTGCAGCCACATATTCATGTGACAAGAACATCCTTCATGCAGTGACAACTGTACTCTGGGGGGTGGAGGACACACACACACAACCAGGCAACTGAAACCTTTACATTCATAATGTAATGAGAGAGAAAAATAACTGAATGTGGGAATCCTCAATGGACACTAGTTATTCTACCTGTGGAGCCATGACATCAAAGTTTGAGTACTTATGGTCACCAAGAACTGGGGTGCTTAGGCCACTGGCCAGGTGTAGTCTTATCTGATGTTTCACCCTATCTGGAGAAAAAAACAAAACAAAGAATCATCAGTTTTTTTACATTCTCAGCACATCAACTTAAATATGCAGTGCATCTCGTGTATAGAATATTCATTCATGCATTTGCATGTGAATTTATGCTTTGCCTTCTCTTTCTATTTCTCCATCCTGCGAGTTTTTGCATGATTATGCCGAAATGCCACAACTGTGTGATCGTTAATTAATAAAACTGTTCCTGCTTTCTTCCTAGGTCATGCATTTTGATAGCAGGGGCAAAGACCACAGGGCAGATACGCAAACCCTGAAGAAATCCCCATGGATGCCCTGGATTGATGCCCAAAAACATCCACACTTTACCAAAGTTCATATAAGTCGAGAATGCCGGAATTGGGTGGCAGGTCGAGCAGAATCAGAAGTGAAAGAGCGAATTATTAAACACTCCAACCCAGATGACCCTGTAATATATATAGATGGGTCGGTCACACAGATGAAGGAGGAGATGGGGGATTTGTGGTCTATTGCAATGGACACCCCACTGTCAGAGAGTCCAGAGCCTTCGTCACAACCACATCCAGCACGAGGATGGAGATTGAAGCAACCACTTGAGCCAAAAACTGGCTAGCAAGAATCGCAACTCATTTTATCATGCATGCTAAAAAAACTGAAATCCATGTTAATGCGTCATGAGTGGTTGGCCAAATTAAGAGACACAGATCTTTTCCCCAATATGGACTTACTGCCCAGGACATTCTGGTATCAAAGTCAATGAAATGCCAGATCAACTGGCAAAAAAAAAAACCAAAAAAGGCAACAACCTTGGCCAACCTACAATTGGACAAAACAGACATTTTAACAGCCACCCTATCAAAATTACAAGGAGATGAGCCAAAATTTTTTAACGCAGAACCTTCCACCAAAGACTGTGCGAAAGGGGAGTAATGAAGGGCTGTGGCAGACATTCAGTTTTCTTTGCGAAAAGACTGAGCTCTATTCAGTCAACATGCCATTGGCACTATCACCCAACGCACAATGAACAACACCAAGGTTAAAGGCCGAGCACATGCTGGAGTGCCCTGAGTGCAAAGAGGCCCATTTTTAGGCCAGCAGCAGAACATGGCTGTTCTCCAAGTTCAAGTTCAAAGTGCAGTGAAGAATATTCTTGGAAAAAAAAAAAAACCCAGCACATTTTAACTACAGTCCTGCCAAACAATACTCATGACACACAAAAAGTTTTTGTAATCAAGCATCATAACTGGGGTTATGTTTTACTGGGAACTGATCCATCCATCCATTTCCTTGGTGATTGGCTAAGAAATCATCACTCCGTGATTCCTCTCCTTCTTGATGTCCTGCAGGCCAGCAACAAATTCTCTCCACTTCTCACAGTCTGTGGCCAGCTTTGTATTGTAAACCAACTGTGCTGCATGCTACTCATTACTACCTCTACAGTTCTGCACCGGAAATGATGCAATGTCCATTTTTAGATTTACGGTCCTCAATCACTGACATTCTGTATGGAGATGTAGAACAGCTGAAGAGTACCTGTACGTTTCATTATCTGGCACAAAGGAAAAAGAGTGAAAACTCGTAAGCCTGGGAATCGGAAAAGTCAAAGTCATAAGTTAGCATTTACGGTAGTTTAACATTACAAACTCCCAACTACAGAAGAAAACCACATTCTATTTTTAATTTTTAAAAAATCACTAACAGTAGGTTAAGAGTTAAACTATCACACTGTAACCAACTTCATATGTGCACTGGTACCATTTGTTTCAAAGCCTCCACTGACTTCACTCACTTGTTTGTAAAGTGCACTCCACAAGGGCAGACTGGAGGTACGAACTCAGAATTTTGTACTCCGTGATCGCCCTTTTACTTGGAGCTTTGCTGGTTTTGTCTACTGCTTTCAGCTCCTTTAGGAAGCGTGGACGCAACACCATCTAACAGAACAAAAACACCAATATGGAAAATCTAAACATTACATATACAGTCTATTAAAGAAAAAAAAACCACATGGTTAGTTGTACTACAGGTGCCCTCAAAAAAGGCACTGACCATGTTGAGTCACGGTCTGCAACTTGGCTGTGGGGCGTGGGATTCATCACTTTTCCATCTCGCTGAAGAAGGGGCTAGGACGAAGCCATGCCCTGAGATCGGGTTGTGTCAAGACCATTCTTAACCTCGTGGGTGCGTGTGTCCCGTTTTACCCAGGTGCTGCGCTGCAGCCAGCATGTCCGTCTTTGGCAGGTTGGGTGGGGGGAACGACCTTGGCTGTGATATCTGCACTTTTCACTTTTTTTTTACCACCAAAAACATGTCTTTAGCATCACAAGGTTAATCCAAGCATTTCATATATCAAATCTTAAGAAAATGATGGCAGTGCCTGCTAGAGGCTGTCTCCACGGCTCCGGTTCAAGTGCCACAGGACTAGTTTCTTTCAAAAGCCCACGTGTGCCACTGAGGGTTTTCCTGATTTTTTTTCCTAGTGAGCTACGCTGAAAATACTCAAAGTTCCTCCGTATCAGGGAATAAGGTTTGATCCCTGCCACAGTTCTGTTGGTCAGGTCCTGGGGGGTGGAGGGTCAGTTACTACCTGGCCCAATATTCAAATTGTAGGTGGAATGTTCAGAGTTTTTTTCTTGAATTTTATCTCTAACACTAAGAGATGGGGGGGGAAAAAAGGAACAATGGCATATACGTATACGGAGCATAAGCATATGCACACATGGAACATCAGCATGCATTATAAAAAAAGTAAAATACAATCTTCCTGAAACTACAGACAGTGTGAGGACACCAAAGCTCAAGGTGCTGTGAGGACACCAAAGCTAAAGGTGCTGTGAGGACACCAAAGCTCAAGGTGCTGTGAGGACATCAAAGCTCAAGGTGCTGTGAGGACATCAAAGCTCAAGGTGCTGTGAGGACACCAAAGCTCAAGGTGCTGTGAGGACACCAAAGCTCAAGGTGCTGTGAGGACACCAAAGCTAAAGGTGCTGTGAGGACACCAAAGCTAAAGGTGCTGTGAGGACACCAAAGCTCAAGGTGCTGTGAGGACACCAAAGCTCAAGGTGCTGTGAGGACACCAAAGCTAAAGGTGCTGTGAGGACACCAAAGCTCAAGGTGCTGTGTGCACAAACATAAAACAGGAAGTGGATTTGGGTGACTTCCTTGGAGACTTGAACTGACCAAGAGATTAGCTCTATAGCACAAGATCTTGATGTTGTCTCTTGGGTTGGTTTTGTTATTAAGTGAAGTAAAAGAGGCTTTTTTTTTCCTGGTTACTTCATAGGGCCCCAAAAGTACATCTACTGGTGTCAATATATATATCACAGATTATGCACATATGTAAGAAGAATTTATGGACCAGCAAGAGACCCTATAGCACAACAATGGAAGATAAGTAACAAAGGAATCTACACATTGTTTAACTCTCTGCTTATAATGGCCATTATGAAAAACAACAGACTGAGGTGGCTCGGACATTTAGAGAGATTGGAGGAGGATAGACAAACAAAGATGAAAGTGATCTTCTTCTTCTTCATTCGCTTCTACCACCAAGACCGCCCTGTGATCCTACTGAATTTACCCCTGTGGTCCTCGTTAAGTCTCGTGGTCCCCCGTGGGACCACACAAGATCCCCGAGAGGACCACAAGAGGTTCAGAGTAACGCAGGGCTTTAGCCTGTATTCTTGGTGGGTCTCAGAAGCGGGATTGCGTGACACCGTGGTTTTTGTTGCACTAGTTTAGTCTAGAGTTGGACTTTTTCACCGGAAGACCTCGACGTGTTTAGAATATCGGTAATATCCCCGCTGGGTGAGAGGTGGATGAAAGTGATCTGACCGAGAGGCAGAATTAGTCGATGATGGCAAGACAAACTAGAAGAAGATATACATGTTCTTGGAATTGATAACTGGCAAGACGAGATCAAGAACAGAGAGGAACTAATACGTGTCTTGTCCGCAGGAATGAGCCTCGGTGGCTTGGAAAGCTGCTGCTCAAAGAAGATGTGCGTATCCACTGTGATGGTACGTGTAGAGGTGTGTACCCCCAACATAACCATTCAATTATAGAATCTCTAATAAAGTATCTGCTGAATATCTGTCACAAAGCCACACAAACAAACAAACAAAAAATGTACCTTGTAGACATCACCAACTTTGGCTTCACCAATTGGAATGTCAACAATACCAGCTTCGGGGTTTGGGACTCCCTTTGTGACAGCCCAGAACCGTTGTACCACCATGTCACTCTCCCTGTACATTCCCCGCAGAATGGATGCCACCTCTGGGCTCCTGGGGAGGAAAAAAAAAAACAGCTGTATACATCATCATCATCAGGTGCCGTGCCGACTGGCGTTGGCTATTATACTTCTCCAGAGTACACAATCCTTCATGCAGGCCATCAGCTCAGTTGGTGATCTCTTCTCACATCATCCTGTCAGACTGTCCAGTATCATTTCTCTTGGTCTTCCTCTTGATCTTCTTCCTTCTATTTCTCCTGTTGTTATAATATTTTCAATGCCCACTCTTCTCATTGCATGTCCTATGAAAGTACATTGTCTCTCTCTTATCTTTTTGACAAGGTTTTTTTTGTCTCTCCAGCTCCTCTCATACATTCTTCATTAGTTATTTTTGCTGTCCAGGGGAAGAAGCCAGAATTTGCTGATGAACCCAGAAACTGCCTTCCATTCACTCACCCACTCCGGACTTGGGTGAAATCTATTCCCCCCCCCCCCAACAATCACTGGTGGCCAAGTCTGAAGAGACAGTCCGATGACATCACCCCGTAAAGCTGATATTCTCTGTCCTTTAGAGGTCATTTTCACAGTAGTAATGTTAGAGAGGTACTTATGTCTACTGCCGTAACAACTGGAGGTGGTAGTGGTATGTTCTGAACCCAAAGTCTTTTAGGTGAAAAGACAGATCATCGACATAGCCTATTCGGATGCCTCCAGAAACTGCTAAAATGAAACGTATTTCTTTATATACGAAGTCAATGAATTCAATTTCAAAAGACAATAAAACTAAAACTAACTCTGAAATGGAATCATATACATGACTAAAATAATCAAATCTGGAACAACTACAAATGCTTTACCATTCTGTAACCACATATATGTTCCATCATCGCTTGTATGTGGTCACCTCTTATATTATCACCACTGCTTTTTTTTTCTAAAGGAATATGCCATAATGTCTAATGAGAATGCTATAGGTTTACTGGAGACCGAGAATAACTGCCTGTAGGATAAAATACACCAGATCACACTGTCTACCACAACTGGCCAAGACCCTACACTATCTTCACACTTCTGATAAATAGATGGAATCTGACCAACAGGACTGACTCCCTGAGTGATGGAGCCTACAATATGAGAAGCAGAAAACTCGCTGCACACGCCGACTTTGACATGGTGTCTCTCTGTTGCAACATCTTCACCACATCACCAACCGCCAACAACTTTCTCTAGGTCAGTTACAAAAACAAGAACAGTCTCACTACAAGTATTTTAACAACACAAACAGCCTAAAGCTTAAAGGCAAGACACTGATCTTGCTGTTCTCAATTTCATAGTTTAAAGATCTTCATCAAAGAACTGACTATACAGGATGCATCATTTAAAAATGGGCCCCAACCAGAGTCTCCACAAATTCTGAGGAGAGTGGAAATGACTGTGATAGCAAAGATACCAGGGTCAGGAAATCATAGCTGGCCAAGATAGACCTGATCCCATTTTTTTTTTGGTTGGTGATACCAGTAAAAAGGTCCAGCCTGGCCAACATGGGCAGGGATCGCTTTGGACAATGGAGCCTGCTGAGAAGCAATGCACATTCCCTGCATTTTCAGCTTGTCTCTGGGCATACTCACTTGGTCTACCAATCCGGTGGAAACGGGTTCATGTCCCAGCAGCGGGATTTTTTTTTTTCCTGGTCAGTCACTTGCCAAAAAAGGTCCCGGGGTCCGCCCAGCCTCTAAAAGTGGGTACCAGAGAAATCTGGGAAGGTAAATGTGGCCAGGCGTGATACTGACCATGTGACACTTTCATGTGCAGAAGGTCGTGGAAATACGGGCCTAACACCGTATTCCCAATATGCCTTAATGGCATAGAAATGGGAATTTTACCTTTACCTGTCTACAAGCCATCATAAACCACACTACATTCAGTACAATGTTTGTGCTTCAATATTTTCACCGTTTCACCTGCAAAGAACATCCTGCATGCATTTCTAGAAAGTCAGAACATGAAGAACGTCTCAGGTTCACACCACCAAGGCATTAGCTGTAACTGAGGACCTCACATTCACAGTTATAAAACGTCACCTACCAACCAGACCCAAACTTCTCAAACCACTCACTTGGCAAGTATTATGGCCCCTGTTACATCTCTATCTAACGCCTGGACAAGGTGGAGGTCACTGGTCTTGTAGCTGGCTGGCAGAATTGCTGCAAAGGCTGGCAAAAGCTCGGTGATGCTCACCCGCTCCTGTGGCTGTTCTTGAAAATGAAAGAGAAAAAAATATATAATTCCCACAATGTTAAGATGGAATTCATTACATGAATGAGACTGGGAGCACTGTTTAAGATGGAATTCATTACATGAATGAATGACTCTGGGAGCATTGTTTAAGATGGAATTCATTACATGAATGAATGAATCTGGGAGCATTGTTTAAGATGGAATTCATTACATGAATGAATGACTCTGGGAGCATTGCTTAAGATGGGAATTCACTACAAGAATGAATGACTCTGGGAGCATTGTTTAAGATGGAATTCATTACATGAATGAATGACTCTGGGAGCATTGTTTAAGATGGAATTCATTACATGAATGAATGACTCTGGGAGCATTGTTTAAGATGGAATTCATTACATGAATGAATGACTCTGGGAGCATTGTTTAAGATGGAATTCATTACATGAATGAATGACTCTGGGAGCATTGTTTAAGATGGAATTCATTTCATATCAGGGAGCAGAGATCACTCCCAACAGAGTGACAGCACTGTTTATCTGGAACTGTGAATCAGAACTGGTCAAATGCCACATACTCCAAGTACTTGTGGTGTTCCTACTAATAAGACTGATCTCCTCCATCAGCAGGACAACTGCGATTTGGGGAGGGTTCCTTGTTCCCTTTCAGTGGCAGGATCTGCTAAGAAGACTGTCTGCAGAGTCAACTCCCTGTCTGACATGAAGCCTGTACTACAACATCAACATGGCATCAGCTGTGAAGAACAAGAATCTGCAGTTCCTAGGACACCACAGAAAGAGGACAATCCCCCCCCCCCCCCAAACTGAATCACTGCCTTCATCAAATGCTGAAATGACTGCATCAGATAAGGCATTACTGTCTGAACTAAAGTTCATCGATACCCTGCAGCCCCCCTCAATAAGTAATGATCTCTTGTTATGACAGACATGACGTGAAACCATGTCGACAGAATGAAAGGAGAAGGTGGCAATGGAGTGGCCCACATTATGAGAATGACAGGCAAATCTTTACCACGAACAGCTTTGACGTGGACTCTACAGGGTAAAAAAAGAAGCATGGAACAACCCAAAAGAGACATGGAGCCATACAGCAGACAGAATGCTGGCAAACAAAGGACTGACATGGCAGACAGCCACGAAGAAGACAGTGAAAGACCAACAACAACAAAAAAATGGGAATCTCTTGCTACCAGAAGCCCCATGCGTCTAGGGCAATGAAAGGACGTGAGAGAGGCCCCCCCCCCCTCCAAAACCACGTTCTGGCAGTAAGCCGCTGGGCGAAGAATCTCCACAATGGAAACCTTTTTCTTAAACTGATCCTAAGAAATAAAGGAAAAAGTCAAAGTGACACACAATCTCTTCTCATCTCTTTTCTATCAGCTGTATTCAAATTCTGTGAATTCACAACTCCAAAAAAAAAAAAAAAAAGATCCTACAAGTTCAACAAAATGTTAAAATTACTTAGTAAAAAAAAGTGGGAACAGCTTTATTAATTAAAAAGCACGAAATTGTTAGATTCAGTTTGCACTTTAATCATACAAAAACATACAGGACAAAGAAACAGGGAAAGAAGATAAAATTTATATTCACATGAATGCTATACAATAAATAGGAACAGAAAATTAGAATAAATGGATCACTTAGCTAACAAACCCTCTATCTCTACCACATTCACCTATTCCACCCACCCTTCTCTTGGCTAGATTATTGCTGTATCACCCTCTCTCTTTACCACATTCATCTATTCCACCCACCCTTCTCTTGGCTAGATTACTGCTGTATCACCCTCTCTCTTTACCACATTCATCTATTCCACCCACCCTTCTCTTGGCTAGATTACTGCTGTATCACCCTCTCTCTTTACCACATTCATCTATTCCACCCACCTTTCTCTTGGCTAGATTACTGCTGTATCACCCTCTCTCTTTACCACATTCACCTATTCCACCCACTCTTCTCTTGGCTAGATTATTGCTGTATCACTCTCTCTCTTTACCACATTTACCTATTCCACCCACCCTTCTCTTGGCTAGATTACTGCTGTATCACTCTCTACCACATTCACCTATTCCACCCACCCATCTCTTGGCTAGATTACTGCTGCATCACCCTCTTCTCTTTCCTGAGGTCCTCGCCTCCTCTTTACTACCTACCTATCACACATCGCAAATCTGCATTTAAACATTCTCAAAACTCTACAACACGCACTCCTGGACACAGCCTCTTACAAGTCACAGCTAAATGCTCCATTTATTCTATTTTTTCCACACCTGTTTGTTTGTTGTATAGCATTCATGTGAATTTATATTTTATTTCTTTCCTTATTTCTTTGTCCTGTGTGTTTTTTGTTTGTTTGTATGATTAAGATGCAAACTGAATGTAACAATTATGTGCTCATGTAACAATTATGTGCTCGTTAATTAATAAAGCTGCTCATACATTTCTATTAAATAATTTCAACATTTTTATTATTACAGCTTTACTGCAGTGGCGGCTTTGTGTATAGCAGATTTAGTTTCATACACTAACTATCCTTGTGGCTACAAATTCAACAAGAACTTCTGTTTCTGTTTAATCCACATTCTGGAATGTTCCATGTCAACAAAGCTCACCAATTTCTGGTACTTACTATAGCAAGCCAGTCCGTACGGTTTGTCTATTGCCAGGAAATCCTCTGAAAAAAAACATGGACACAGCGAATAAATTATGTGCACGTGATTATGCACACAAAAATGAATAAAAAGCATAACGTTGCTACATACGGGCAAGAGCACTCCACGCTTGCAGCACCTGGACAATGGAGAAACAGACAATGTAAACAATGGAGATGAGGCTCTGCAGGTCTCTCTCTCTCTCTCTCGGTCCATGCTGATAGCCATAGGATATCAAGTCCTTCCACAATACTCGATCCCTTGTGGATCTCAAAAGAAGCTTGTCAGTGAACATTTCCCATGGCAGGGTGCCCGACCATCAAACATCTTTTCTCTTTGCCTAACTCAGTCTCTTCTACCTTCCGTCTTCTCATTAGGTGCTCTAGCCTGACTCTCCTCCAAACACGCCCCCCCACAGATTTGGATTGCCATTTTCTGATCTCGAAATACCTTCAGTATGCATCTTAAGAACCACATTTCAGCCGATTCCAGCCTTCTCTGTATCTCTTTACTGACCGTCCAGGCTTCGCATCCACGGAACAGCATAACACTGTAGCACCCTCTGTCTCACTCTCATAGACTGTGACTTCTTATTACAAAGTATGTATCTCAGCTTCTGAGAGGAGGTATTGGCTTGTGCAATTCTGCCTTTTACTTCTGCAAAGAAGTACTTAAAACTGTCAACTTCGTTTCATTTTGTGCCTTTAGCTTGTGTGGTGCACTTTGAGGGGAAAGGGGGGGGGGTCCTTGATTGACCATCACAGCTATTTTCTTTGTGTTAAGACTGAGTCCCCTCTTCTCACTTTTCTGGATGATTTGAAGACAAATGCACCCAATACCCTGTATGGCCAGACATAAAAATGTATAAAGAAGACATCAGGATCTGCAGAACAACAAAAACTAGTTATCATAACAGACAAAGACAATCAAAATTCTTTGGATTTGTCATGAAATGGCGATATTCACTGGAAGACATGAGAAAGGGGGGGGGGGGGCAGCAGAAAGAAAAGAGAAGGTGGCAATAGAGAAGGGAGCTAGGAGAAAGAAACGAGAAAGCAGAGTATTTTAAAAAAAGGGGGGGGGGGTGGAAAACTAAAGAAGTTAAAGGAAGTTGAAGACATTGTTAATTCCAGCTGGGTGGAGACAGCCACTCCTAAGTGAAAACGATCTCCTAAGCGTAAACCGGTCTCTGTGAAGTATATAGGGGAGACCAAGTTTACACTTAGGAGATTGTTTTCGCCAACATCTTAATGATATTTCTAAGAGGGCCTGGACACCTGTGGCTAAACATTTTTGCCTTAGCAACCACAGGGGAAAACAGGACATTTCTAAAACTGTGATCTGCTCTTGTTCTGCTGATGTACGATCTTGGAGGGTCCTAGAACAGCGCCTTATTTTCCAGGCTGGCTGTCTCCATCCATAATGTCTTCAGCTTTCTGTAACTTCTTTAGTTTTCCACCCCCTCCTTTTTTTTAATACTCTACTTTCTTGTTTCTTTCTCCTAGCTCCCCTCTCTATCGCCACTTTCTCTTCTTCTCTGGCAACCTATAGGTGCTTGTCCTATTCACCAGTTTTACATTTTCTCACTGGAGGTGCTTATGTTCTTCATTCATTATCTCTCTGCTTCCCCTCCCCCCTGACACCTTCTCCTCCAGCGGCTATCATGTTTCTATTGCCCTTCCCCTCGTTTCCCTCCCTCTCTCCACCTCTTCTTTATGACTGGCTCTCTCGGCTTGTCCTTTGTGGGTTTCTATGCCTCGTCTTGTGGACATGCATTTCTCTGTTTCCTACTTCTGGAGGATCCCACATTAAGATAAGTTTTTTGTTTAGTTATACATTGTTGTCTCATTTGTGTATGTAATCTTCAAAAAAGGCTCATACCGAAATATTGGATGTTGTATGTTTTTCATTTATACATTCTCATCTCGCTCTCATACTTTCTATTCATTTTTTTCTCACTTTTCTCACTCCCTCTGCCACCTTGTAAAACTGCACCATACACCTCTATCTACCTTTATTATTAGAAAGAGTTTTACTGCGGTCACCATCCCTTTTATCTGTATTTAGAAGTCTTCACCATTAACATCAGCTGCAGTGAACATGGACATTAACATCAGCTGCAGTGAACATGGACATCTGTAACATCAGCTGCAGTGAACACAGACATTAACATCAGATGCAGTGAACACAGACATTAACATCAGCTGCAGTGAACATGGACATTAACATCAGCTGCAGTGAACATGGACATCTGTAACATCAGCTGCAGTGAACACAGACATTAACATCAGATGCAGTGAACACAGACATTAACATCAGATGCAGTGAACATGGACATCTGTAACATCAGCTGCAGTGAACACAGACATTAACATCAGATGCAGTGAACACAGACATTAACATCAGATGCAGTGAACACAGACATTAACATCAGATGCAGTGAACACAGACATTAACATCAGCTGCAGTGAAC
Organism: Achatina immaculata; assembly: GCA_009760885.1. Classification (NCBI taxonomy): domain Eukaryota; kingdom Metazoa; phylum Mollusca; class Gastropoda; order Stylommatophora; family Achatinidae; genus Lissachatina; species Lissachatina immaculata. The sequence continues at coordinate 29,354,078 of CM019693.1, read as the reverse complement.
ACAGACATTAACATCAGCTGCAGTGAACATGGAGATACAAGGAAAACAGCTTGTACTCTTTGAAAGACAAGAGGAAATATATTTTGCTTAAAACTGCAAAATCTCAAAAGGAAAAATTTCAAAAATTTTCTGCATTTCCTTTGAGGCTGGTTTCAGGCAAATTCATGTGTTAAAAAAAAAAAAAGTAAAGGTAGATCTATCACTTCATATAGATGCCTAAAAGGTTTAGGGTTAATTTTTTTTACTCCAAAACAAAACTGGCAGTGTTGGTAGATCTTGCGTACCTGTGTGAATCAATCATCATCATCATCGCCTTTCACTCCCTTGAGAGCATAGTCCATGGATAATGGCTCTCCAGTCATCCCTGTTCTTGGAATTATTCTCTGCTTCCTTCCATGTGTATCCCTTGTCTCTGAGCACTGTCATAATTTCTCTTCTCCAAGTAAGTCTAGGTCTTTCTCATTTTTCTATTTCCTTGAGGATTCCATGCCAGTGCTGTCTTGCTATGTTGGTGTCGGGTTTCCTCAGAGTGTGGCCTATCCACCTCCACTTCCTAGACATGATTTGTAGGTTCATAGCTTCTTGTCCTAACCATGTCTCTGAACCAAATAGTAGGTCAGTCTTTATGTTTGTACTGAAAAGCCTAAGTTTGGTTCTTGTTTTGATGTTCTTAGATGACCATATTTTGTTAAGTCGTATAAATGTTCTCCTGGCCTTGGTTATTCTAGCTTTAACATCCTTTTCCGTTCCTCCATATTTATCGTGTGAATCAATGCTCAGAGCAATATTTAGGCAGTCTAAATAAAATGAAAAGCAGCCATTTCTAACTCAAACCATATTTTTTAAATTATAGAATAACTTCCTTTCAGTTTCTTTCTGCCAAAAATCCTTATCAAAGTTTATTTTGGCAGAGCATGGAAATTAATCCATGAGCGAAAATAAATATCGGCCACCATCATGCACAGTTACCTTCTATCATTCCCCCCCTCCTCCCCCCCCAAGGTGACAGACACCTAGCTTCTGCATCTCAGTTACTGGTGCATCTCCAACCTGTTTCAAACCGCCAACCTCAGCATCAGTGTTGAGTGCTCTTACCACTTCACTACTCAGGTGCCCAAAAATTTATACCTGAACTCTTGCTAATGTCATAGCTCACAAATCTCAAAATACCTATTAAAACAAAAAAAAAAAGCCTTTCCTAATCCTTTTTTGTCTTTAAAATGAGAAGACCTATTCTGTCATTAATACACCGACACCCCTATGTATAGTACAAGTGTTTATTTCCTGCAGAGATATTCCGATGTTCGGTTTTTTTCCTTTCACTAAGTATATTTTTCAACATAAGTTGGCCCTCTGCCCCTTTTGATGTGAAAAAGTGCAAAGAGACAACTTAGAAATTATCCACCGTGAACTGAAAAAATATTCACCATTAACGAGAAATTTTCCATTAAATGAATAAATATCTATTACAAATGAGAAAAATACTACCATGGTCAAATATAATCCTGTTTTTTAACATCCTGACAATATCCGCGGACGTCATTTTGTTAAAGTCTGGCAGCTGATCATCCAGCACGCGGTAACCTTTGCTGTCAAGTTTTACACCCGATTCTGTATGCCTCCCATCTTCCATGGCATCATCAACATTATCATATGCTGGGGGAGAGAGAGAGAGAGAGAAAGAGTAAAAAAAAAATACCAAACACTGAAAGAGTTCAGAATGGTTGATTTTGGATATTAAAAAAAATAGCATCTTAAATAAAACCAACTGAAAGATATATGAATCTAACTTGCACAAGAAAAGATGAAAGCTAAAATGATGAGTTTAATAACATAATCAGAATATACTATCTTCAGCTTAAGAAGCTGTATTTATGTCCTAAGTAAAAAAAAACAGCAAAGTTTTTTTAACCCTTAACCTACTGTGAGTCATTTAAATTGCTTTTTGAAAAAAAAAAATAAAAATAGGATTCATGTTGTTTCCTTGTAAAGCAGGGTGTCTGAGTGGCAAAGTGGTTAGTGCACTGGTCTCTCATGGTGGAGGTTTGGGGGGGGGGGTGGGTTCAAATCTGGCCAGAGGCACCCCAGTCACCCAGCTGTAGAAATTGGTACCTGACTTCTTCCGGAGTTGGGGGAGGGGGGGGGGGGTAAGGGCAGCCAGGCGTGATTCTGACCATATCACCCTCTAGTGTGCTGATATGTCAAGGAAAGTATGGGCACTAACACCATATCCCTATGTGTCTCTCTAAGGCATGACAGGATTACCGTTACCTTTTTTTTACCTTGTAAAACAATGCAGAAGTGATATTTTATATTAAAAAAAAAATGTTTGTTTGCCATGGATGTTGTCTGGTAAGTTAAGAGCTTAGGATACAATAGAATGAAATGATTTACTACTGAAACAAGATGAACAAAGTAATATTTCAGCTTTGGTCTTTTGTAAAACAACAAAAAAATTTTAAAAGTTATCATCACTGCAAGTCGGATGAATCCATACGAGCTCCGATCCCCTCTTGTGAAGGAGGATCTCAGCTCAGTGCATGCACTCCACAGCACCAGCAAGAACCTTCCACAAATGGGAGATGACAATAAGGATTTAACTTCATTCCTTCATCTGAGAAAACACTATCATTCTGCTCCATTCTACCCTCTGTCATAAATCAGCAATAAAGAACCAGGAGAGAGAAAAGGAAGAGACAACTGACACAGTCAGGCGAATATAAGGTAGAAACTAAATATTTTAAAGCTAAAGGTACAACTTACATAAAGTTGTAGACAGAGGTGTATGGTTCAGTTTTAGAAAAAAGAGTGAGGAAAGCTTGCAGAAAGTAAAACAAGGACATATAAATGAATAACACAGAACAATCCAATATTTCAGCAAAAGCTTTTTTTCAAAGATCATATACACAAACAGCACAACAGATAACAAATAGCTGAAAAAATAAAACACATAAGTTTTTTTTTTGGTCTTCTCTCTGCAAGAAAGATGGGCACAAAATGCATCCAGACAGACATAGGTGAGCACAAAGTGAAAGAAGGTGACTGGCTGAAAAATGAGGTAGACAGCATGACGTTATGTCTCAGATTGCCCCAGCTGGCTCCCACTGGATACCAGTGCCCTAAACAAAGGCCACCTAGATGGCTCAGATGAGAAGACAATATGGAAAGGGGTGGACGAAGGAAGGGTTCTGAAAGAATAGAGAACAATGAGACGACAAGGCTGCTCACTCAGGATGCCTAGACAAGGAAGTTATCACACTCTTCTACTGGCTACAGAAGGACAGAAAGGGGTGGGAATTAACATTAAAGCCAAAAGTACAACTTATATAAGAAAAACAAAACAAAAATTGTGAGTTTTGGTTATGAACAAAATATCTTGAAGCTAAATGAAGAAGCTATACAACAGAAAGACAAAGTTAAACTATTATTATAATGCCTACCTTCTATGAAGTCTTTTAAAGGATCTTCAGCCTTCAAGCGGCCGGCCCTTAAGCCATGTCTTATTTTCATGGCCACATCATAGGCAGTTTCTGGCTTCTCCAGATTTGGCTGCACTCTTTTATTTGTTCTTTTATTCCTGAGGAAATCTTCACTGCTTAGTATCTGACTGTCTGCATCTGGCTCTTCTTGCATTGCTGCTTTGTCCAGTCTCCTGCTTGCATTCTTCAGCTTATCAGTGATGTCTGGCTGCACAGCCTCTTCATTCTCCATGGTTATATGGTGGCTGCTATCACAGTCCAGCCTTTTCTGTGCAGGTTCTTCATTCATTCTTCTGTGGTCATTATCTACTTTTTCCTTTACAAGTTCTTTTTTCTTTCTTTTGTGATCATTTTCCAGCCTTTTCTGGGCAGACTCTTCATTCATCCTTCTGTGATCATTTTCTAGTTTTTCCTTCACAAGTTCTTCTCTTGATCTTCTGCTTTCCAAGATGCCAGGTTTTTGCTGATGTGTGATTTCTGCCAGTGGTGATTTTTTCTTATCAGTATTAAAACCTGGATTTGTTTCATAATCTGCAACAACTTCATCGAGCGAGGGTGAACCAATATTCATATCCACAGGCGATGATACAGTATTACGAATAGTGCTATCATTTTTAGAATTAAAATTAGAAATCACATTCCCGAAATACCGGTCATCTATTTCATTAAAGTCCACAGACATTTCATCAACTCCTTTCTTCTTTGTTTGACTTTCTTTTGGTGGTGCGGTTTCTGAGGATATTTCAAAACTTGTGTGCTTAGAGTTTTCATGTCTTTTTTGAGACCAGTTGTTTTGTTTCAGTTTCTCTGAAGAATTAAGGTTTTCATTATTCTCATGCAGAATATGAGTACTGAAATACTGTTCATCAATGTAGCTACTTGAACGCTCACTGTGTTCATCATGTTTGACAATGTCATTTGGTAGGTTTGACTCTATATTGTTTGCTTCTGATGATGAATGTGGTTTTGTGCTTCGCAGAGCTGATTCAGACACCTGACTGTTCTGATGTAATGCTGGATGAGATATATTGGTATCTTCATCTCTTGAATGTTCTGGGAAATACACTTCGTCTAAATAGTTTGAAGTGGGTGCAGGAGCGTTATGTAATCTTGAAAATGAATTTGATTTCAGTCTTCCCTGGTAATTTACGTTATCTTGCTCTTCTGAAGTCCTGCTACTGTTTGACTCTTTTTTATTTTCCTGCTTTTCTTTTCGCTGTTCCAGCCTTCTGAAATCCGTTGTGTGTAATTTGTTCAGAATCTCATGTGCTTTCCGAGTGAGGTTCTCTGTATTTATGTCAAAACTTTGAGACACGGTATTGTCAAGACTTATTGTTCCAAATGTTGTCTTAAATGCTGTCAGCTTATTCATGCGTCTCTCTTTTCGTGATAACCGTATTTCTGGTTCAGGCTGAGTAGTTTCCCTAGCGTATAGATCATCCGTGGAATCAGCTGACTCCGTACTTTGTGCCGACTGAGAGTTGGACTTGTCCAAATTCTGTGGTAACGAATGCCTAGCATGCTGCAGTTTGAAATCTTCTGGAATTCCAAAGAAATCTTCTCTATTGTCATTCTCCTCATCAGATGGATTTTTATTTGCTGTATGTGAAAAATTACTTATAAGTGCTCTGCTTTCGCCCAACGAAAAACATCGTCGTAATATTACAAAATTTACAACCTTGTACCTGACATTCAGAATTTTCATGGGCAGCGCCATTTTAAATAAGAAAGATCACTCTAACAGAATTAAACAGAGTTGTTGTTCCTAACGTTCGCAATTTGCTGGGGCTCGCAGATAAAACGACGAAAGGGACAAGGATTTGAATTAAAAGTTCCAAATACAATTAAAACGATGTAATGTTCAAGCTGATTAGGATACGTCTTGATGAGATGAGTCACAAACTGTAAAGCGTTTTTCCTATACAAGAAATTCCTTCTTTCTTTCTCTGATCTCCCTGTAACTGCGGACTGATGTTCTTTGCAGCCGATACTGCGAAAGTGTTGAGGCACAGCTTCGTATAGGATTGGGAGTTTGTTATGTCAGCTATTTTGTCAGTCCCGAAGTGCAGCTAAGAAATGCAATGCTTTTTTTAAAAAATCAGATTCCACCACCATGGGGGACTCTGGCGATCTCTGCTCCGTTAGCCAGAATAGGCTTTGTTAGTGGGGGTACCAACGGAAAGGTGGGACAGGGTCATGGCCTGCTTTGGTTAGCTAACCCTGACGTTAGCATTTAAACTGTGAATCACTGATTGCTAGATCTTCGTCCGCGTGACCATTTCACTTAGGGTGTAAAACTTTTGATGTCCTACATCCACACATTCATTCATTCATTTGCATATCCCTTGCAGAACTTTGCCTCCCAAACTGCACTCCTGTAGTCCTCTCGGTTTTGAGCAAGATGGCCTGCCGCTGATGCATCCATTTGCAGATCGTCACCGATGTCTTGCAGCCATCTTCGTTTTGGTCTTCCTCTCTTTCTTTTTCCCATTATGTACCCTTCTAATACGGTCTTCTCTAAATTATCATGACGTTTAATGTGTCCAAAATATTTAAGTTTTCTCTGTTTAATCCTCTTTACTAGCCAGCCTTCTTCAATATTAAGCTCTTGTAGTATAGATATATTTGTTCTTTTTTGTGTCCACGATATTTGGAGAACTCTCCTATAGCATTTACATTCAAAGGTATTTATGTGTTTCTCAGCTGTTTTGTTAAGTGTTCAGGTCTCACAGGCATATGTTGCGATGGGAAAGATGCATGACCTTAAAAATCTTATTTTTGTGGTTCTGTCTGTTCCTCTCCGCAGATTCTCTATTTGTTTTATTTTCTGAAGAGCGATAGATGTCCTCTTTATAATTTCCCTCATTGTATCTTCATTATTAGTTAGTAGTGATCCAAGATATTAAAAACTCTCCACTTCTTCCAGTTTTTCCCCACTGATATATATTTCAGCTGCCTTGTTTGGTTTGTCAGTTGTCATCAATTTAGTTTTCTTTGCATTAAATTAAGATAGAGATTCTGCTCTTCGCTGTTCTTACGGACTGACATAATTAGTTTTTCCATTCCTCTTTGTGTTGTGGATAGTAATACTGTGTCATCAGCATATCTAATCTCTGGTATTTCATAACCTCCAATTGTTATGGCATCGTAACATTCTTTTCCTACGTCTTCTCTAACATTCCTCATTATATTTTCAGTATACAAGTGAAATAAGTAAGGTGACAATATGCACCCCTGACGGACCCCTTGTTTTATGCCAAATCAAGTTGTTGTTTCACCGTTTATTCTTACTGCTGCTTGCTGGTCTAGATACAGCAGTGATGTTAATTGTATCAGATGTGTTGCAAATCCCATTTTTTCCCATTATTTCCCAAAGTTTCTGGTGAAACCTGATGCTGAAATTCGAACAAAACGCTCATCACACGTCGCGTGTGCGTGACTCGTTACTTGGTACATGTGGGTACTGTTTTTGAAAAAAAAAAACCCCAGTATAATCACATTTCAAATGAAATCCAGATTTGTATTACAACAGAAAAATATGTGAATTATTTTCTACCATTAATTGTTTCGTTGATTTTTATATGAAGGCCAAAATGAAAGTACTTAATATGGTCGCAAAATTGTGAATGTCGGCAATGGAAGGGAGAGCACTCTATACAAACTTGAACATCATGTTACTTAAATCGGTTATCTTCCGTGGCCCACAAAAAAATCTCCAAAGTGTCGGAGCAGCGAAGTGGTTAGCGCGTTCATTTCTTTTGTCGAAAATGGGCGATTCGAATCCTATAGATACGTCCTACTCACCCAGGTGTTGAAATGAGTACGTGGTGGCTTCTGAAACTGGGGAAGGAATGACAGTTGATCACTCACATCACGCTCTGGGCATAAACAGGTGAAGGGGAGATATGAACACCTCCATACTTGCCTTTGTTGCATTTAAAGCAGTATGGGAGACAATCGTGTATATTATTGTTTGGTGCAAACAGCGCCCTTGGTTTGCAGGCATCTTTGTACTTCCGGGAGGCAAGTCTCCAGCAGCTTCGAGAACGGTCACGTGATTTGGAGTCTCCTGACGCCATGATTTTTGGGGCTGGGTGAGTTAGCTGTTCGTCTGACCGTGGTCCAGTGTGACTGTGTGTAGCCGTTGCCGTCAGCATATTGTCTGGTTGGTATTTTCTGCAGAAATTGTCTTATTGGTTTTTAAAAAAAAATTGTTTGTAATTGGTATGCTTCTTAGCTGTATGTTGGATTGCCATATGGCAGGGCAACCTGCCGCCATATCATCGTTGTTTTGTGAGTCACTATTTTTCCATTTTCATCGAGTCCATCCATCAAAACGTCTCGATGAAATGTAAGTTGTTGAGTTGTTGCTAAGGTGTACTGTGCCAACTAAAAGTTGCTGTAGAGCTGTGGTTGTCTGAGAGCTGAAGGAAGTGTTTATCTAGGTCAGGTCAACTTTCAGACGGAAGACTGGAAGATGTTCGGAATAAATTTGACTAATTTGAGATCAGTTTTGGCTGCAGTTAACAGCAACATCGATACCACTTCAGTTTGGCACCTAGAGAAGAGGCACATGCTACTTTAGTTTGGCACCTAGAGAAGAGGCACATACTACTTTAGTTTGGCACCTAGAGAAGAGGCACATGCTACTTTAGTTTGGCACCTAGAGAAGAGGCACATACTACTTTAGTTTGGCACCTAGAGAAGAGGCACATGCTACTTTAGTTTGGCACCTAGAGAAGAGGCACATACTACTTTAGTTTGGCACCTAGAGAAGAGGCACATACTACTTTAGTTTGGTGCCTAGAGAAGAGGCACATACTACTTTAGTTTGGTGCCTAGAGAAGAGGCACATACTACTTTAGTTTGGTGCCTAGATAAGAGGCACATACTACTTTAGTTTGGTGCCTAGATAAGAGGCACATACTACTTTAGTTTGGCACCTAGAGAAGAGGCACATACTACTTTAGTTTGGCACCTAGAGAAGAGGCACATACTACTTTAGTTTGGTGCCTAGAGAAGAGGCACATACTACTTTAGTTTGGTGCCTAGAGAAGAGGCACATACTACTTTAGTTTGGGGCATGGAGAATAGGCATATACTACTATATTTTGGTGCCTAGAGAAGAGACACATATTACTTTAGTTTGGTGCTTAGAGAAGAGGCACATACTACTTTAGTTTGGTGCCTGGAGAAGAGGCACATACTACTATAGTTTGGTGCATGGAGAATATTCACATACTACTATAGATTGGTGCATGGAGAATATGCACATACTACTATAGTTTGGTGCATGGAGAATAGGCACATATTACTTTAGTGTGGTGCCTAGAGAGGAGGGACATATATTACTTTAGTTTGGTGCCTAGAGAGGAGGGACATATTACCTTTGTTTGGTGCCTAGAGAGGAGGGACATATTACTTTAGTTTGGTGCCTAGAGAGGAGGGACATACTACTTTAGTGTGGTGCCTAGAGAGGAGGGACATACTACTTTAGGGTGGTGCCTAGAGAAGAGGGACATACTACTTTAGTGTGGTGCCTAGAGAGGAGGGACATACTACTTTAGTTTGGTGCCTAGAGAGGAGGGACATACTACTTTAGTTTGGTGCCTAGAAAGGAGGCACATACTACTTTAGTGTGGTGCCTAGAGCGGAGGCACATACTACTTTAGTGTGGTGCCTAGAGAAGAGGGACATACTACTTTAGTTTGGTGCCTAGAGAGGAGGCACATACTACTTTAGTTTGGTGCATGGAGAATAGGCACATATTACTTTAGTTTGGTGCCAAGAGAGGAGGGACATACTACTTTAGTTTGGTGCCTAGAGAGGAGGCACCTACTACTTTAGTTTGGCACCCAGAGAAGAGGCACATGGTATTTCAGTTTGATCGCTAGAGAAGAGGCGCATACCACTTTACAGTACTTCTGTTATTTTATTCTCTTACAGTACTTATCTTACTTTTATTATTATTATTATTTTGCCATGAACGCCTTACCGGCCTGAGAACCGCTGTAGACCCCTTATTACATATAAAGCAATAAAAAGCATCCATATACTGTTGGGGTTTATTTTTTAATGGAGCCAATCCTTTAGCTGGTTCATGAATCTGCAAAAGTCTGGACCCCAATGGAGATCCATGGAGCAAACGTTGAGAACCACTGTTCTATGGAAAGACAGGGGCACCTTTATCTTCTCATCTCTTTTGCACGGCACTTGCTCGAGCGTTGGTCTATCGGTTGATAATTATCCACATTAATCCCATAGCTGGTATTTTTTATCTCTTCCCGTGGTTAATATTTGCTATCTTTCCATAGTTAATATTGGGTATCTCTTCCCACGCTTAATATTTGTTATCTTTTCCCGTGATTAATATTTGTTAAAACTTCCCATGGTTAATATTTGTTCTCTCTTCCCATGGTTAATATTTGTGATCTCTTCCCATGGTTAATATTTGTGATCTCTTCCAAAGATTAATATTTGTTATCTCTTCCAACGATTAATATTTGTTATCTCTTCCAATGGTTAATATTTGTTATCTTTTCCCAGGGTTAATATGTTTTATGAACATGTTCATGAAAAATGTAGCAGTTTTCTCAAATTTGCTATTTTCCTCAATCCGTTACACACTGGCAGAGTATATCATCATCATCATCATCAAGCAAGGAGTTTTCTACATTAAAATAAGTAAATTTTTGTTAGTGGGCGCTCAGCTATTCTGGTGCACACATTTTATTTTTTTGTTCGTGGGCGCCCAGTTATTCTGGTGCACAGATTAGTTGTCAGCATGTTAGCTGCTTTTTAAACATGAATGAGAACAAGTGTTCTGTTATCTCTGAGTGCCTTCAGAGTATTGATGAACTTCGGAGAATCTATCTCAAGTACGGACACAAAAAAAGCCTTAGCCAAATTACAATGAATGCTGGTCTTCAGCTGTTTCCACAGAAATTAAACCCCATGTTTTCGCTTCCAAAAAAAGAACGATATCCATACCTGGTACAGTTTTTCTTTTGCCAACAACAATAATTAAGCTGACATGATCAGCTCCTCTTACGTTACTGTTTACTGAACAACACATACACACAAAAAAAAGTGGTAAATTTCCTAACGTTATTTGGCAAAGCTCCTTATCCAGTAAAATAACTGGAATTCAAGAGGTTGAAACCTTGTTGAAGTGGAAGAAGGTACAGAAAACCTTGCCTCGTTAATTGTTCTGAAACATTGAGGGGAGATAACTGCAGAATTTTTAGAGTCGTGGGGGGGGAATTGCCGAAACTGGAGAACGCTCGTCAATTTGTTTTGAGTTAGCTGCTCTTCGGAGTAGCAAAGTGCACTGGGTAGAATTTGCGAAGAGACAGGGTGTTAAGTGCATGTAAAAAGAGAGAATGGGTGTTTCAACTGATTTAATGACTACGCTGTTTGTTTGACATACCCGAAAGTGCAAAAAATGGTCAGTCTTTTCGGCAAAATGCTGGCTACGCCTGAAAGGGTTAGAACATAGGGTGAACATTTTCCTTTCGCGGGTGTCCGATGCTATTTTCTGTCGAGAGTATGTGGTTTCTCATTAGTATCCACTCCACCCCCACCACAGTAGTTCTTCTTCTTCTTCGTCTTCGTCTTCTTCTTCTTCGTCTTCTTCTTCTTGGAACTGACAGCTGGTGTTCTTTGCAGCCGATACGGTTAGTATGTTCATGCGCAGCACCGTGTCGGTTTTGGAAGCTGGTCATGGCTGTTATTCTTTTAGCCCCTTAGTACAGCTAAACAGGAGGGCGTGTGCAAAACGTCTTTCGCAGACTCCACCACCATGGGGACTATTACAATCCCTGTTACTAGGGGGGTACCAAGTGAAAGGTGGGACAGGCTCTTGGTCAGCTGTGATTCGTCAACCATGACACCAACCAGTCAGTGTCGCTGGATGGTTACCAAAAGGAACAGCGCCTTCTCCCTCAGATTTTGTTATACATTCACTCAAAATTTGAACTTGCAATAATTTCAGAAAATTCTCCGAAGGTCATAACATCACTGGATATTTGAAACTAAGGGTTAGAACATCACTGGACATTTGAAATTAACGATCAGAACATCACTGGACATTTGGAACTAACGGTCAGAACATCACTGGACATTTGAAACTAACGGTCAGAACATCACTGAACATTTGGAACTAACAGACCAATTACTCCCATACTCCCTATGCAGTTCTGGAAACTTTTAAATCTTAAAACTGTGCGACAGCACTCAAGAACGTTGCGCAGATCAGCTCTTACACGAATACGACCCACTTAGCCAGTAGGTCAAGTGGGCATTAACGGGTCTTGACATTAGGGGCCCAAATGATCAGAGACTGAAGGTCCTTGCTTTATTTTATAAGTGTCACAGCAGCAACCAGACCTGCTTTTAGATCTCTTCACGATATTGAAAACAGCTGGATAGTTTTCTGTGGCAGTGGGGGGGGGGCGGCCTCTATCTGTGTTAGGATCAATCAGTCAGTCAGTCAGTCATTTGCATGTCCCTTGCGGAACTTTGCCTTCCTAACCGCTGTCATGTAGGCCTCTCGGTTATGAGCAAAATGCCCTGCTGCTGATGCATCCATTTGTAGATTATCACCGATGTCTTGCAGCCATCTTCGCCTTGGTCATCTTCTCTTTCTTTTCTCCATTATGTACGCTTCCAAGACGGTCTTCTCTAAATTGTCATAACGTTTAATGTGTCCAAAATATTTAAGTTTTCTCTCTTTAATCCTTTTTACTAGCCAACCTTCTTTAGTATTATGTCCTTGTAGTTTGGATATATTTGTTCTTTTTTTATGTCCATGATATTTGAAGAACTCTTCTGTAGCATTTACATTCAAAGGCATTTATGTGATTCTCAACTGTTTTGTTAAGTGTCCAGGTCTCACAGGCGTATGTTGCGATGGGAAAGATGCATGCCCTTAAAAGCTCTTACTTTTCTGTGGTAGGACCTCATAATAACTGAGGTAAAGGTGGTGCTGCTAGTCGGAGGCGTATGGTGGAGTTTTACGGCAACAAGGAGAGAGTGAGAGAGAAGGGAGGGGGTAGGGAGGAAGAAATAGTGAGACAGAGAAAGACAGAGAGAAAGAAAGAGAGAGAGAGAGAAAGAGAGGGAGGATAGAGAAAGAAAAAGAGAAAGGAAAAAAAACAGAGGGAGAAAGCGAAAGAGAAAGAGTGAGAGAAAGGGGAAAAAAGAGGCGCAAGAGAAAGAGAGAGAAAAAAGAGAGAAAGAAAAATAGAGAGGAAGGACGGAAGGAAGAAAGAAACGAAGGAAGGAAAGTTAGCAATAAGATATAAGAAAGGTGAGATGGTTTGAAAAAAAAAGAAAGGAATAATAAAAACCCCAATATTTTGGTAAAAGTGCATTTATCAAGGGTAAAAGAAAAAGACAAAATAAAGAAATATGTGCAATTAAACTTATCTGCGATCCGCTCTGTGAGGAAACTGGGCAGAGATGAGGCCGCAGTCTGCTTGCATGATGTTGTTTTCACATCACAAAATACCGAAGAGACATGCCAGAGATTTGATTAGTATGACTGAACTTGACTGGAAGTATCGGAGGCTGATATGCGTGATTTGATCCAGAACTATTTTTTTTTTTTTTTGTAAGATCGAAGAAGAGACACACGAACATTTTTTGTTATTTAGCACGGTTGCTTTGATTTGTCAGAAATGACACAATGCTTATTTTTAGCATTCACTGTAATAAATTACGAACTCTTGGCAACGAAACAAAAAATATTTAAACGGCTAATGGTAGTAAATGAATTTAAATCAGAGATTTGGGTCGAACAAAGAGACAATGTATTATGTAGGTATTAACTAATACCTAGACAGATTTCTCTCTCTCTCTCTCTCTGTCTCTCTCTCTCTCTGTCTCCTCTCTCTCTCTCTCTCTGAACCTTAAGTGCCCAAACCACATGGGGCTTTCGCAAGGGTTTTCCACAAATGCCTGTCCTTCGCCTTTTCCCCGCTCTTGCCCAGGTGAGCCCTCTTTTGTTCAACATCCTCTCTGTTATTCTTCTCCATGTCTCTTTTGGTCTACCCTTACTTCTGTTCCCCTGTGGTGTCCATCTTAGTGCTATTTTTTTGGTAGTGAATTGTCAGTCATTCGGAGCACATGTCCCAACCAACGCCAGAATCTTTCCTCAATAATTACTGTCAGTGGCTTCTCCTGCATTTCTGCCAACAAGATGTTATTTATTATGGTGTTTGGCCAAAATATTTGTCTAATTCTTCGTAAACATTTAGTCTGGAAAGAATTCAACTTTTTTTCTATGGTTTTGGTGATTTTCCAGCATTCACTTCCATAGAGTAGTACACTTAGAAGACTAGTCTTAAAAATCCTGATTTTCGTATTTATGCTTAGTTTTTTAGATCTCCATATAGTCTGCAGCACTGCAAAAGCCTGGTTTGCTCTAGTAAGTCTGCTGTTGATGTCCTCTGTGCTGTCTCCATTTTCTACTACTCTGCTGCCAAGATATACAAATTCATTGGCCTCCTCCACTAACTTGCTATCTGCTCTGAGTACACTTCTATTGTTCACATTTTGCTTCATTAACTTTGTCTTTCCTACGCTGATCTTTAATCCTAAGCCAGATTTAGACTTGAGTAAAAAAGAAAAACAAACCCTGTGAACTTTGAACCTTAGTTCATGTTTATGCTTGATTTCTCCAAGCCTGCGCATGTTCACTCTTTTATATGCTTTCTTGGAAACCATTTCCAGTTGTATGACCCAGTTACGTAGGAGATTCTTTCAGCTAAAAATGCGTGCACGCTACCTGGCGTGTTGACAGTGCTGAAAGTAATAGGTGAAATGTGTTTACTGGGAAGGAAGTAATACTGTATGTAGGCTGGACAGACAAAACAAAAGCCTCCACCGCATGAGTCTGCAAACGTTTATGCTGCTACACTGTCGAGCACCTGTTATGTTAACTCTTATCCTGTCAAGGACAAAAAGAAATTCCCAAGCAGCCCACATAACCAACTTTATAACAAACACCCCACCCCCTCTATGCTTTTATTAGGAAATATCGCGACTTGTAGTCTTAGCTTTTGTGGTAGTTGAAAATTTAAGTTAAGATAATGTACAAACCCATGCAGGGGCAAATATTATTTATTATTATTATTATTATTTTATTTATTAGCAAGTTGAGCGACTCCTGTTGAACAGGAAAATGAATTCATTCATTCATTTGCATATCCCTTGCGGAACTTTGCCTCCCTAACAGCACTCCTCTAAGCCTCTCGGTCGTGAGCAAGATGGCCTGCTGCTGCTGCATCCATCTGCAGATCGTCAACCATGTCTTGTAGCCATCTTCGTTTTGGTCTTCCTCTTATTCTTTTTCCCATTATGTATCCTTCCAATACGGCCTTCTCTAAATTATGATGACGTTTATGTGTCCAAAATATTTTAGTTTTCTCTGTTTAATCCTCTTTACTAGCCAACCTTCTTCAATATTAAGCTCTTGTAGTATGGATATATTTGTTCGTTTTTGTGTCCACGATATTTGGAGAACTCTTCTGTAGCATTTACATTCAAAGTTATTTATTAATGAATAAATGAATTAGAATAAGAAAAAAACTTCAGCATGTTCGCCATTCATGGCGAAGACTTTCTGCCAGCATTCTGGGCGTAAACCTCAGTGCTCTCTCAACACGTGTACAGCGCGCGACCTGAAGTACCCATAAACCTTTCTTTGCTCTCGTCACATCTTTAAAATAAATGGGGTTCACAGAACATTACTCAGCCTTTTTTTTTTTTTTTTGCTAAAAAGTAACTGCTTTTACAAAATGCAGATATGCACTCCTGATATTATCCTGGAGGGGAAAGAGGCTGTGTAATATCAGGAAAGCTTCAGGGTGTACGAGATTAAGGATATCAGTCCTTGCACATTGGCCTGTGAAGAAATGGACTCATGAGACGTCCCCCCTCCCTCCCCCCCCCCCCCCCCAAACCCCGTACCTGCCCTTTGGGAATTGATTTTCCATAGTCCTGCGGGAAAATATATACTGACGAGATGTCATATTTTGTCCCGGTGGAATTTTGGCGGGAAGAAGGGAGGTAAAGGGACTCTCCACTTGTGTTTTTGTGAAACATTTATACCAGCACAGAATGCATTGGTGCTATGACTTTGATGATCTTTTTCTATCTATCTATCTATCTATCTATCTATCTATCTATCTATCTATCTATCTATCTATCTATCTATCTATCTATCTGTCTGTCTGTCTGTCTGTCTGTCTGTCTGTCTGTCTATCTATCTATCTATCTATCTATCTATCTATCTATCTATCTATCTATCTATCTATCTATCTATCTATCTGTCTGTCTGTCTGTCTGTCTGTCAGTCATTCACTTCTAATATACCCATCCTCCGTCTCTTCCAAAGACTCATAAGTAATATTCACTCTTTCCGCTTCAATCCTTTATCCAATCTCTTTGAAGTCGATTTAGAAATCTCCGACAAGACCTGGAACTTCCCGTGCAACTCATTAAGGGAAGTTTGTTACTTTGAGAAGACTGTTATTAAGGGAAGATTGTTACTTTTGTAACAACCAGAATATGTTACAGAGTATGTTCAGTACAGGGTGTTTTACACTTTCTATGAAAAAAAACTGAAAAATGAAGTAAATGACGTTATCACAAAATGTGCTCAAAAGAGTCATTTAATTAGTTACAATAGTGACTGCAATGATACAACGCTGTTTTGGGTTAGCTGGAATGTCATCATCATTCTTTTGCATGTCCCTTGTGAAACTTTGCCTCTCTAATAGCACTCCTGTAGGCCTCTCGGTTGTGTAGCAAGATGGCCTGCTGCTGATGCATCCATTAGCTGAAATGTACCACTGAAATATTCATTATAACAGATGTTGGAAATGTCCACCACGGGCTTCAAGACATGACTGTACACGTCTCTTCATATTGTCAAATACCTTGTGCAACGTACCTGTTGTTATTTCTTGAATGGTAATTCTGATTGCTTCTTTCAGGTCCTCAGTTGTTTGTACATTATTTTTGTAAACATTTCCTTTCAAGAAACCCCATAGATAATAATCTAATGGATTTATATCTGGAGAACGAGCAGGCCAACCTCCATGAGATATTATGTGATTTGTGAAAATTTCTTCCAAAAAACCTTGTGTTGCTCTAGCTGTGTGTGCAGTTGCACCATCTTGCTGGAACCACGCTTCTTCAATTTCACGTTCTTTCACCTGTTCTAAAAAAAGGATCCAGAATGTCAGTACGGTGCCGATCGGTATTTATAGTGTTGCTGAAGAAAATTGGTCCAATTAAACGTTTTCTACTGACGTGACATCATACCCCAATTTTCGCATCGTGTAGAGGCGCTACATGAAATGTACTGGGATTAACATTGCTCCAGATACGATCATTTTGGCTATTAATGTATCCAGATAGATGAAACCATGCTTCATCAGAGGAGAATGTCAAATCGAGAATGGACTCGTCTTCTTCAGCTAAAAATGCTTGAAACCATGTGGAGTAGTTCACTCTGGATTGATTGTCACACTCTTTTAGTTCAGACACAATAGAAATCTTGTATGGATGAAAATTTAACCGATGTTTAAGAATTTTGTGCACTGTGCTCAGTGATACTTTCACTTCTTGCGACATTTTCTTTAAGGACTTGCATGAACTTTTCAGGATTCTGTCTGGGATATCTAGACATTTTTCTTCAGACACGGCAGGCCCACCAGATCGCGGAGCATCTTCCACAGTTCCCGTATCACGAAACTTGTTCAACAAATTTCTAACCGTAGCGCGATGAGGAGGTTGTTTATCAGGAAATTTTGCTATAAATCTCTGAACAATCATCTGTGTGTATCGACCGCCATTTCGAAACAGTCGTTCAAACCAAAAAAATTATTTCTTCCGTTGATAACATCATTCTGTTTTGAGTGCAAAAAATTACTCCAGCAGATGGCAACCATTCACTGCATTTTTCTTGCCTCACATTTTTATGACGTCATTTTCTTCATTTTTACATAGAAAGTGTAGTGAGACTTTAAAAACACCCTTATCATTGTTTTGTATGTGCGTGGATATGATAATAATTGCATTTCTAGTATTTAATGGGAAAAAGAAAAAGAGGAAGACCAAGACGAAGATGGCTGCAAGACATCGTTGACGATCTGGAAATGGATGCAACAGCAGCAGGCCATCTTGCTCACAACCGAGAGGCCTACAGGAGAGCTGTTTGGGAGGCAAAGTTCCGCAAGGGACATGCAAATGAATGAATGAATGAGTATTTAGCATGTTTTATGTGTGTCTTGTCTTACCTGTCTTCTTCCTGTCTGGAACTGGGAGCTGGTGTTCTCTGCAGGCGATGCTGTGAAGATGTTGAGGGACAGCATGAAATCCGCGTGGGAGCGGGATATGACAGCAATTTTTTTCAGTCCCGGAGTGCATCTAAAGAGCAACAGAAGGGCGGGGAGGGGGGGGGGAACGTGTAACACTTCTTTAACAGACTCCACCACCATGGTGAATTTGGCGATACCTGCCAAAATAGTCAGGTTAGGCCTGTTACTGGGAGTATGAAGGAAGATGTGGGACAGGGTCTTGGTCAGCTGTGGTTCGCCATTCCTGACGCAGGCATGTCAGCTGACAGAAAACGGACAGCGTGTTTACACCACCACCACTCGCTCCCCCAACCATTTTACATATTGTTACAGATGTGGATCTGAGTTTAAATGTAAATGTTGTGTCGTATTAGTTTTTCCTTATGCTTCTTGTGTATATACTTCCCTATGTACTTGCAGTGAAAGCGTGGAAGTTGAGTGAAAGTTGTGTGATGAAAGTTGTGTAATAAAAGTTGCATGATGAAAGTTGTGTGACGAAAGTTGTGTGATGAAAGTTGCATGATGAAAGTTGTGTGATAAAAGTTGCATGATGAAAATTGTGTGATGAAAGTTGTGTGATGAAAGTTGCATGATGAAAGTTGCGTGATGAAAGGTGCGTGATAAAAGTTGTGTGATGAAAGGCACAGTGTTAAATGGGTATGCGTGCTAAGCTTTTTCAGCCTTCTGAAAATATAACTCGTTCTTTTGTTCGCTCTTTCTTTCTCACATGTATGTGTGTGTGTGTTTGGTTTAACTGACTCCCTTGTGTGTTTGTGTTTCGTTTAACTGACTCCCGTGTGTGTGTGTGTATTGTTTAACTGACTCCCGTGTGTGTATGTGTGTGTTTTGTTTAGCTTACTCCCGTGTATATGTGTGTTTCGTTCATCTGATTCCTGTGTATGTGTGTGTTTCGTTTAGCTGACTCCTGTGTATGCGTGTGTTTTGTTTAGCTGACTCCCGTGTATATGTATGTTTCGTTCATCTGACTCCTGTGTATGTGTGTGTTTCGTTTAGCTGACTCCCGTGTATATGTGTGTTTCGTTTAGCTGACTCCCGTGTAAATGTGTGTTTTGTTTAGCTGACTCCCGTGTATATGTATGTTTCGTTTAGCTGACTCCTGTGTATGCGTGTGTTTCGTTTAACTGACTCCCGTGTGTGTGTGTGTTGTTGTTGTTTAACTGACTCCCGTGTGTGTATATGTGTGTTTTGTTTAGCTGACTCCTGTGTGTATATATGTCTGTTTCGTTCAACTGACTCCTGTGCATGTGTGTGTGTTTCGTTTGGCTGACTCATGTGTATGTTTATGTATACATATACACAGTGCGTTCATACGTACATTAGCCGCGTCATTTTCCTTCCAGATTATTCTCATGGCCGACCCTGCCGACTACAAAGCGTCCAAAAAGAGTTAACATTCAAGCGACTGGGGAAATCAAGATCTGCCTCCTTCGATGCTTTCGGGGGGGATCTTAAGAAACGTGCCTGCCAGCCGGGATCTATAGGGTTAATTTCCGGCCCAGCGTCCAGCATCTTGTGTAAGACATGTTTGTCTTGGCCGTCTTCGGACTCTTGCAGTCACGTGGTGTGATGTGTATCCACGTCTGATTTATGGACTTGGCCAAGGGGGGTTTTCTGCTTTAATTCAGTGCCTAGTTTTTGGGGGGTTTTTTTTGTGTGATTTTGTTTGTTTTTAAAGGAATATATTTATTTTAAGAACGCAGCAATTCTATACCGCAGTCGAATTTCCAAAATATATAGCATTTTGGTTGGTTCCAAAGGTCCAATTTAACCCAGGCTTAAAAGTTTGTGTGATCAGCTTCGAGGTGGAAAAAGAAAAAAAAAAGACTATGAAAGAAAGACTTGAGAGCGGAAAGTGAAATAGCTTAGACGGTTGCTCATATACAGTGGTCCGTGGTTCGAGTCAAACCTTCATTCTTCGATGATTTTTCTTTCTCTCTTGTCTTAACCGAGAGGACTACAGGAGAACTGTTACGGAGGCAAAGTTTCGCAAGGGGTAAGCAAATGACTGACTGACTGGTCTTAAATGCTTTACTGGCATGTAACAAAAAAAAAGCATGATCACGAATACTTTGATCTAACACTTTAAACTGCATTAACAGGGATTCTTAGCAAAATTTCAAGAAAAATGTACTGTCTTATGTAACGGGGTTTAAAATTTCATAGCTAAAATTCTTCTGTTGCTATGGTTACAGTTTTAAAAAAAAATGCCGTTTAAATTGACCGTATATCGCGATGAGACAGTTAAAAAGTCACCAAATGAGGGGATGGAAAATATCAAAGGCAAAGATAACTGGAGAGGCATGATGGCCAAAACTTACTGGCGTGGAACATGATGATGATTACGTAGATTCAGTGGGAGATAATTCACGACTCTCTTACTTAAATTCTCAGTGAGTAACTTCATGGCTCCAGATATTCGTTCCTAATCGAAGATATTCTCCAGCCGTTAGAGGTATGGGGATAAAATGATCGCGGTATGGGAATCAAATGATGGGGGGGGGGGGGTATGAGAATCAAATAATGGGGGGTATGAGAATCAATTGATGGGGGTGGGAGAGGGTATGAGAATCAAATGATTTGGAGGGGTGGTTATGAGAATCACGTGGTGAGCAATTTGGGTCTCTCGATATCTAAGCAATATTTTTCTTTTCCGAAAAATAAATTTCTATCAGCTGTTAAGATCCCACTAAAGGAAATAAATCAAGCAACGAACATCTTCTGAAGAGATCTCAGCGAGTCCCGTGACACTTTCACGTCATAGGGGTACAAAGTACCTTCATATTTCTTCATATTACTTTCATATTTCTGGACATCGTGAGGTAGGAATGTCAGCACCTGTCCATCGCGACCTTTGTTTTCCTAGGGACCCCAGGCATCCTTTTTTTTTTAATCGGAGACTGGGTTGATCCTGGTGCTAGTCGGTCCGAAAAAAAGGGCGGGTTCCACCCGAGTTTGAAATCGAACCGTGGACCGCCTGACCGGCAAGAGAGTGTATTATATCACTACACCAGCACGGCACTTTGTTTGAAGTGGCCGTACTAGTAGCTAAACACTGATGATAACGATGAAGGAATCAAAATCTGGCGAAGGATGTATGGCGGGTCAAAAATGATAGTCCCATAGCAAATGCCGTAGGGGATGGATCGTTGGAGACCTCATTATGTTGGGCCATCAGAGTATGAGGTAGGGTGGGCCAGTTCCTTTCATCGCTGCCTTTCCTTCCCAGATTTTCTCTTGTACCCATTTGACGAGGCTGGGTCGACCTGGGGATTCGAACCCAGGAGCATTCGGCTGATAGACGAGTGCTCCAAACACTACGATAGTCTGTCCACATTGGTCAATTCATTGGGCAACTCCAACTCCAACTCCAACTGATGCGATATATAAATTAATGGCCGGGGGGGGGGGGTATTCTCGTACAGCGGTCAACCACCCACGGCCGGCAACCCGCTTCAGGGTTGACGAACTATAATCGACAAAACCCTGTCACACCTTTCCTTTGTTACACCCATGAACACACTCGGCAAAGACTAAGGCAGAAATCACTGTTGCCCACGTGACACTGAGAATTTTCCGAAGAGGCTCCACCACCTTTGTCCTGATTTTTAGCTCCAGTCCCGATCTGAAAAAAAAACTAAAAAAAAAAATCACTCTGCAGTATCCCACTCCCTATCCAACACCATGATTCTGCTTCAACATCTTCACTGCATGAGCACCACAGGGAGGCAGATAAAACAAACTAGGGCAGTTACGTGTCTTCATAAGCGTGTTTTCCCCCTTACTCACCTTCTCCATAAACGCTTAGCTACTAAATACCACGTGGAGGGCTGGGGGGAGAGGGCACGAATATAAAGAAAAAGATAATGTCTGTTTTGATGAAAGTGATATCCCTATTGCCACAGAGAAAGCTGAAGTCTGTTTTCGTTTATCAGGGCCTATTTGTCTGTTTCAGTTTCGTGTCTAGACACTATAGATCAAAACGCAATTACTTTGGACATCCCTAAGCGAAGTCCTTTTGTAGGCTTTAAAAAAAAGGGGGCGGAGAGGTGAATATTGTATTTATAACCATATTATTTCTTACTCATCTTTTTTTTTATTCTTTGTTTTTTTAAATTTTTGTTATTGCCGTTATTGTTGTCTTATATCTTCTTATATCTTATATCCTTCCCGTGCCGTTAAACGTCACATAGGGCTCGCAAAGTAGTTCGCCAATTTTTCCTGTCTTCGGCGAGTCTTTCAACCTCATCAAAGGATTTTATGCCTGCTAATTTGGCCTCTCTTAATAATGTTCTCTTCAGAGTTTCCCGCGGTCTGCCCCTTTTTCTTCGGCCTGTTGTGTTCCAGTTGATAGCTTGTTTTGGGATTCTCTGATCATTTCTTCTCATCAAGTGACCAACATATGTCCATCTCCTTTTCCTGATCACCCATGAGACTGGTTGTTGTTCAGTCATCTGTCTTATCTCTGCATTGTTCTTGAATTCATTCCACTTGATGCTGAGTATTTTCCTTAGGCATTTGTTTTCAAAAGAGTCTAATTTCTTTTCTATTTCTTTAGTTGTTTTCCAGCTTTCGCATGCATAAATGAGGGTGGATATTACATTTGAATTGAGTAGTCTTAACTTGGTTTTTGTGCTTATAACTTTTGAATTCCATATGTTCTGAAGATTCTTGAAGATTGATGCTGCTTTTGCAATTCTGATCCTAACTTCCTTTCTAGTGTCACCATCCTGGTCTATGTAGCTGGCAAGGTATGCAAATTGATTGACTTCTTCAATATCTGTCCCTTCTATGTGTATTTTTCCATTTTGATTGATGGGAATTTTCATTATTTTTGTTTTGTCCTTGTTAATTTCAAGTCCTATCTTGCTAGACAGTGAAGACAGGCTATCTGTTTTTTCTTGCATGGAATTCACATTGTTACTGATAAGAGTTATGTCATCAGCAAAATCAAGATCTTCTAGTTGGGTCCCATGTACCCATTCAATACCTGTGTTACCTGTGCAGCATTTTTTCATTATGAAGTCTATTGTAATCCCAAAAAGTAAAGGAGACAGTATATATCCTTGTTTCACGCCTGTTTCAATCTGGAACCATTCACTCATCCCTTCTTCTGTATTGTTGTCTGACGAAGGCGAAAGCCGAAATATTGCATGGGTGTTCCGCTACTTGGTGAGTCTTACTTCTGTATTGTTTTATTTATAGCTGTGAATATATAGTGTTATTAAAGAGAGATTCGAATGCAATGAATGCTGGTTATATTCGAGAAACAGGAGAAAAACGCTGGGAGAAAGAAAAACACCCGCAGAGGGAAACATTAAACGGAAAACGTTGGATGAAGGTTCGGGGGGGGGGGGGGGGTGAGAACTCTCTGGAAACGAGCAGAGCGACCTCGTAAATCCGGCAGCTCACAGAATTCTCATCATATCTGCAACAGCCGCTGGGCATTAATCTCTTCTTATCTCCCCTCTTCTCTTAATCGGCCAATCAGGGGCACCCGAGGACTCCCGCCTAAATTAAAGAGACACCTTCTGGCCGGTGCTAAAGAATTCCAGTGAGGGCAACTCGGTCTTGGGCATCCTGAGGAAATTCTTGTGCCCGGGTTTCAATTGACCACGCTCATGGCTCGCTCAATACATCACCAGGGCGATGTTTGAAAGTTAAAAAAAAAGAAGAAGAAAAGACACACACGCGCACAAAAAGGACAGGGGTCAAACAATTCTCATTCTGCTCTGCTTGTGGGGGGGGGGGGGGCGAACTCATTCTCAAAGATTTCAATTTTTTTGGGGTGTGTGTCTCCACGACATGTTAAAATATTATTCGTAAAAAAGGACATTCAGAACAAACACTGCAGTTCATTAAAGTTTCAATTTTCTGTCTTGTTTCCTTTTCTGTCTTTGCTTTTTTTTTTGTTTTTTGCTCTCCCCAACGCTGCTCGCAGATAACAGTAAAGAAGAGGGAAATATGAATTAAAAAACTCTTGAGTGTCCATTTCTTGTCAATTTTCTTAAAAAACAGATAATGACACAGCCATAACCCCTCCCCCCCCCCGGTTTGCGCCTTTTATAGGCGCAGTTGTGTATGAATAGGCATGCGCCGACTTAAGGCTACATCTGGGGACCCAGGATCCGCCTCTTAAGTCGATCTGGCCGTATGTCGTTGTTAGGGCAGGTTTGACATTAAGTACAGCTCACTCCCACAACCTGTTTTAAGGTGAAATGACATCACTTTAAAATACGGACACAGTGCAGATTACCATAGTAACTGTGTGAAAAATTAATAACAAATTATGAATCACAAAAAGATAGTCCCATAGCATTTCAAATGCCGTAGGGGGTGAAGCGTTAGAGACCTCATTATGCTGGGTCATCAGCGTGTGAGGTAGGGTGACCAGTTCCTTTCCTCGCTGCCTTTACTTCCCAGATTTTCTCTGGTACCCATTTTACGAGGCTGGGTCGACCTCAGGGCCGTATTGGTCGGAAAAAAAATCCCGCTCAGCTGGGGATTCGAACCCTCGACCATTTGGTTGCTAGACGAGTGCTCTAACCACTACGCTAGCCGGCCCCAATGAATCACAACGCATTGAAAAAAGAATCACACGTTAATAATTTTTCAAAGACACACAAAAGGTGTTTTGCACATACACACACACGCGGCCATATGCACACATACGGCCATATGCACACATACGACCATATGCACACACTGAGTACTCTCCAGACGATGGTGCCGTATGCTTGCTCACCTCTTTCTCTTGTGAGGTAATCCTGTCATGCTTTAGAGGCGTATAGGGATATGGTGTTAGTGCCCATATTTTCCTTGACCTGTCAGCACACTACAGGGTGATACGGTCAGTATAACGCCTGGCCGCCTTTCTTTCTCTTGTGCTGTTGTGAATTTATTATATATATATATATATATATATATATATATACACAAGTGCCTGTCCTTTGCTTTTTTTCCGCTCTTGCCCAGGTGAGCCCTCTATTGCTCAACATCCTTTCTCTTGTTCTTCTCCATGTCTCTTTTGGTCTGCCCTTACTTCTGTTCCCATGTAGTGTCCATCTTAGTGCTATTTTTGGTAGTGAGTTGTCAGTCATTCGGAGCACATGCCCCAACCATCGTCAGCATCTTTCCTCAATAATTGCTGTCAATGGCTTCATCTGCATATATATATATATATATATATATATATATATATATATATATAAAACTATATGGCTGTGTAAGGAGTAGATAACAAAGCAAGCAGTTGCTCGGTTTGATTGGCAACCCCACAGGCCAGAGACGGGCTTTTACGGAAATGCTCAGTCCTGCGAGTCCGTCGCTGATCATAGAGAAGACGAGAAGATAGAACTTGAAGAGGTCGGGATTCTATATGTAGAGCAGGATAGAGGCCAGCGACCGTTGGGAGCCGTGTGATTGTTCAGGCGTGAATGAGGGAAGTCATTCGTTAGATATGAACAGATAGGTGTAGTTTAACTGTGTGCGTTTTACAATCAGAGCTGAACCCATAGTGTTCAAGGAAATGTTTTAATGATTTTATGATGTATAGAAAAATATGATATTGGATTGAAGGGGAAGATGTTTAATCTTTTATTTTTTTATATCGTTGTTATACCAAGTGCTTGAAGGGTGATTATACTATACGTTCACACCTTACCTACTGACACTTTACACCAGTGAATAGGAACACGAAATAACAATCCTTCATGAAATCATGATCTCTTGTATTTTCACAAAATATCGACTTACAAGGTAGCAAGAATCAGAATGAATCTTATGTACGTGATGTTAAATATCAAGCCGATATGCATCATCAAATCATTAAAACATTTTCTTGAACACTATGGGTTCAGCTCTGATTGTAAAACACACACAATTAAACTACACATATCTGTTCCTATCTAACGAATGGCCCTCCTCATTCACAACTGAACAATCACACGGCTCGCAATGGTCGCTGACCTCTAACCTGCTCTACATATAGAATCCCGACCTCTTCAGGTTCTATCTTCTCGTCTTCTCTATGATCAGCGACGGACTCGCAGGACTGAGCATTTCCGTAAAAGCCTGTCTATGGCCAGTGGGGTTGCCAATCAAACCGGGCAACTGCTTGCTTTGTTATCTACTCCTTACAGCAGCATATATATGCATATATATGCAGATGAAGCCATTGACAGCAATTATTGAGGAAAGATGCTGACGATGGTTGGGGCATGTGCTCCGAATGACTGACAACTCACTACCAAAAATAGCACTAAGATGGACACTACAGGGGAACAGAAGTAAGGGTAGACCAAAAGAGACATGGAGAAGAACAACAGAGAGGATGCTGAGCAATAGAGGACTCACCTGGGCAAGAGCAGAAAAAAAGCAAAGGACAGGCATTTGTGGAAAACCCTTGCGGAAGCCCCATGTGCCCTGGGCACTTAAGGTTCATATATATATATATATATATATATATATATATATATGTATATATGTGTCAGTGGAATCTCGACTGTTATTACCAGCAGCCGTATCGCGGCCGGCCGTACGTAGAAGCACTGTTGTAGTTTGTAAAAAAATTGTTCCCGTTGTCCGTGCTCTGACCACAGAGTGGACGATATTTTAAATGTTTTCTGTACTTTGATGGGAGGGTTTCCGAGAGAAATTTTGTAAATCGGTACAAAAGTACGTCTCTGTCTGTCTGTCTGTCTCTGTCTGTCTGTCTGTCTCTGTTTGTCTCACTCTGTCTGTCTTTGTCTGTCTGCCTGTGTCTGTCTCTGTCTGTCTGAATCTGTCTGTCTGTCTGTTTGTCTCACTCTGTCTGTCTGTCTGCATGTCTGTCTTTTAGTGTATTTTATGTCTCTCAGCTTCAATGTTAATTATGTTTGTTATATAAGCAGTATATTTGTAGAATGTCTGGAACAGAGTGAAAGTTGTATAATGAATGGCAGAAGTTCAGACAGGCCTGCGTGCCCAGTTCTTAACCCGTTGAAATAAACACCAATCAACCAATCAATCCGTCAATCAATCAATCTGTCAGCTTCTGTCTCTCTGTCTGTGTCTGTGTCTTGTCTGTATGTCTCTGTCTGTGTCTGTGTCTCTCTGTCTGTCTGTCTCACCCATTCCTTATTGATTAATAATTCTATTTGCATCTAGTAAGAGACCACGCTTAAAAAAAAAAGCCATGTATTGAGTAAGACAGTGCTTTCACATATTTTTAGTAGTTGTGTACCTTGATTTGGGTTTATCTGTGACTCGCCGTCTTGTTACTACCCTCTCTCTCTCTCTGAACCTTAAGTGCCCAGGGCACATGGGGCTTCCGCAAGTGTTTTTCACAAATGCCTGTCCTTCGCCTTTTTTTCTGCTCTTGCCCAGGTGAGCCCTCTATTGCTCAACATCCTCTCTGTTGTTCTTCTCCATGTCTCTTTTGGTCTATCCTTACTTCTGTTTCCCTGTGGTGTCCATCTTAGTGCTATTTTTGGTAGTGAGTTGTCAGTCATTCGGAGCACATGTCCCAGCCATCGCCAACGTCTTTCCTCAATAATTGTTGTCAGTGGCTTCATCTGCATTTCTGCCAACATGATGTTATTTCTTATGGTGTTTGGCCAAAATATTTTTTAAATTCTTCGTAAACATTTAGTCTGGAAAGAATTCAACTTGTTTTCTATGGTTTTGGCGATTTTCCAGCATTCACTTCCATAGAGTAGTACACTTAGAACATTACTCTTAAATATCCTGATTTTCGTATTTATGCTTAGTTTTTTTTTTTTGTTTTTGATTTCCATATAGTCTGCAGCACTGCAAAAGCCTGGTTTGCTCTATTAAGTCTGCTGTTGATGTCCTCTGTGCTTTCTCCATTTTCTACTACTCTACTGCCAAGGTATACAAAGTCGTTGACCTCCTCCACTAACTTGCTATCTACTCTGAGTACATTTCTGTTGTTCACATTTTGCTTCATTAACTTTGTCTTTCCTACGTTGATCTTTAGTCCTATGTTGTTTGCATTCTGAGTTAGCTTGTTTATTTTATCTTGCATATATTTGTGGCTGCTTGATAGTAGACAAATGTCGTCCGCAAAGTCAAGGTCCTTCAGCACTGTGTCAAGGGTCCATTGTAATCCTCTGCGTTTATCTGATGTTGCCTCCTTCATTAACCAGTCTAGTGCCAAGATAAATAATGTTGGTTATAGTACACATCCCTGCTTCACTCCTATTTGTACCCTAAAGCTGCTGGAGGTATGTTCTCCACAGATAACTGCACTGAAAACCCTCATATAGGGCTTTGATTACATTTACTATCTTATAGGGGAGGCCATGCCATCTTCGGATTTTCCACAGTGCATCTCTGCTGACACTGTCAAAGGCTTTCTCAAAATCTATAAACAATGCATATGTTGTGCTATGCCACTCACTTGTCTGTTCTAATATTTGTCTAAGTTCAAATATATGGTCTATGCATGATCTTCCTTTCCTAAATCCTGCCTGCTCTTTCCGAAGTTTTTCCTCAAGTGTTGGTACAATTCTGTTGATGATTAATTTGCAAAATACTTTACTAGTGAGTGGCAGTAGGGTAATGCC
>CM019693.1:29315644-29320644 GCA_009760885.1 Achatina immaculata | reverse complement strand
CCGACCTGAAGAGTTGATTCTAGACTAATACAATCGTACTCACTGGTGTAGACTGGACAGTCAGGGAGAGAGAGTGAGAGCAAGAGAGAGAGAGAGAGAGAGAGAAAGAGAGAATGAGGGAGATTTTTCCTCAATGTGAAATGTGGTTTTGGAAAAGGAGAGAGAGATAGAGAGAGAGAGAGAGAGAGAGAGAGAGAGAGAATGAGGGAGATTTTTCCTCAATGGAAAATGTGGTTTTGGAAAAGGAGAGAGAGAGATAGAGAGAGAGAGAGAGAATGAGGGCTGTCCATGGTATTCTCGTCATTCTTCTTAAGAACTACATCTCTGCTGCTCCAATAGATCGTGAGTGCCCTTGATCACTGGTCCACGCTACGTAGCCATATAATTTAACCGGGTTCGATGTAGCACTGGATAACTCTCTGGTGTTCATTGACAGAGCTTTATTGTAAAGTATGTTTTTTTTTTCATTTCCATAAATGCTGACTTGGCCTGGGCTATTCCTCTCCTTATTTCTGTTTCGCACCTTCCATCTTGTGCTATTATTGTTCCTAAATACTTGCATTTGCCCACTTGCTTTAATTCTCTTCCCGTTACTTTGAAGTTACATTTCCTGGGTTATCTTTCTTGGATATGACCATCATCTCTGTCATCTAAAAAGAAAAAAAAAATTAAGTCCTTTGTCCTCGCTTTTTTCCACTACTTAGTCTAACAATGTTTGTACTTCTTCGTTTTCTACATTTCTATCTATTCTTTGAAATAAAAAAAGGGAGTGATTATGTACACTCGGTCAGCAGACATGCGCAGTCGCAGTGTGGAGTCAAATGCCACGGGGTTGCCAGTGTGCCATTGCGTGGTTTATATACGAAAAAGTGATTATGTTTTCAACCGTTTGCCTTGCTCAGTGGGTAAAAGCGCCAGTCTACTAACATTGGCGGCATGGGTTCGAACCGCATGTGTAGTGATATTTTTTTCTTTTTACGTTTGGAGAGTTCTTTTTTTTTAATTTAAAAAAAACTGGAAAGAATTAGAATTGTATTTTATCTTAACTGGCAAGATACATTGGCAAACTGGTCATCCTTCGTGTTCACTACCTGGCTAAAGTTCCTGTCTATTAGCAACGGAAACAGGCGTTCTATGCCTTCATGACTAACACAGTTTGTTTCAAACAGCCCTCCCCACCCCTCCAGAACAACCCCAACCCAGCACCCCCGTATTCTTCCAGTATCTTGTCATGTTTAGAATTACGTACACAACTTAGGCAGAAAGGACGCGGAAGTGTACACTAAGGGAGGTAATTTGTAAGGAAATTAATTCATTCCCCTTGATTATGCGTTACGTTGGAGACCACAGAATATTTCCCAAAGACAACATTTCTTTCTGCTGGACAAAGAAAACATTCCACGTCATCGTTTCATCTTGATCGCCGCCCCCCTCGCCACCCCCCCCACACACACACCCCTTACAACTTTGGGCGCGACAATCGAGAGTTTTATGATTCATGGAGGCATATAGTCGACATCAAATAGATATTGGGAAAATTTGTAGTTGTAGGAAGGAGTATAATTTATATTTTTTTTATACAGGATGGGAGTGTATTCCAAAGATGAGCAGCAGAATAACTAAAGTCTAGGTGTTTGGAAGATATATCTTGTTCAAGCGTTGGCTGCACTTTGGGCTAAATTTAAACAGGTTCCATAGATAAGGCGGGGCATGTCGTGAAAGAATTTGATGTACTAACTTGGCTTTGTTGAAGAGGAACCTGTTCTTAAGAGGCAGTATTTTGATACGTTTGTGCTGGTTAGTTGTTTGTGTTTGATCTTTGCCACTAATAAGCTTTACTTCTCGCTTTTGGAGTGAGCAAAGCCTCTTTGTATTTGACACTGAGCAGCCATCCCAGACTGTTGAGCAATAGTCTAAATGTCTTTGTATATGTGATATGTAGTATGTCTTCCTTGTGTCTTGATCCATGAAGTGCTTAATTTTGGCTAACTGGTGAACTTTTTGTGCGATGAGTTTGGTTAGACCTTGCGCATGAAAGTTCCAGGTCAGATGTTGGTCAGTAATAAGACCTAGTGTTTTGTGCTCGCTAACGTTTTCTGTCTGTGATGTTTCCGTGCTGAGCCGGAGTGTTGTTTTTGTTGCGTTTTGTAGTTTCTGTCTTGTTGTTATAAGCATTGATTTTGTTTTATCGGTATTTATAATCATACCATTGTTTTTGCTTCCTCTAATTAAAGTGTATAACCCGACCTGAAGAGTTGATTCTAGACTAATACAATCGTACTCACTGGTGTAGACTGGACAGTCAGGGAGAGAGAGTGAGAGCAAGAGAGAGAGAGAGAGAGAGAGAAAGAGAGAATGAGGGAGATTTTTCCTCAATGTGAAATGTGGTTTTGGAAAAGGAGAGAGAGATAGAGAGAGAGAGAGAGAGAGAGAGAGAGAGAGAATGAGGGAGATTTTTCCTCAATGGAAAATGTGGTTTTGGAAAAGGAGAGAGAGAGATAGAGAGAGAGAGAGAGAATGAGGGCTGTCCATGGTATTCTCGTCATTCTTCTTAAGAACTACATCTCTGCTGCTCCAATAGATCGTGAGTGCCCTTGATCACTGGTCCACGCTACGTAGCCATATAATTTAACCGGGTTCGATGTAGCACTGGATAACTCTCTGGTGTTCATTGACAGAGCTTTATTGTAAAGTATGTTTTTTTTTTCATTTCCATAAATGCTGACTTGGCCTGGGCTATTCCTCTCCTTATTTCTGTTTCGCACCTTCCATCTTGTGCTATTATTGTTCCTAAATACTTGCATTTGCCCACTTGCTTTA
This sequence comes from Achatina immaculata, assembly GCA_009760885.1. Taxonomy (NCBI): domain Eukaryota; kingdom Metazoa; phylum Mollusca; class Gastropoda; order Stylommatophora; family Achatinidae; genus Lissachatina; species Lissachatina immaculata. The sequence continues at coordinate 29,317,824 of CM019693.1, read as the reverse complement.
ATTCTCTTCCCGTTACTTTGAAGTTACATTTCCTGGGTTATCTTTCTTGGATATGACCATCATCTCTGTCATCTAAAAAGAAAAAAAAAATTAAGTCCTTTGTCCTCGCTTTTTTCCACTACTTAGTCTAACAATGTTTGTACTTCTTCGTTTTCTACATTTCTATCTATTCTTTGAAATAAAAAAAAGGGAGTGATTATGTACACTCGGTCAGCAGACATGCGCAGTCGCAGTGTGGAGTCAAATGCCACGGGGTTGCCAGTGTGCCATTGCGTGGTTTATATACGAAAAAGTGATTATGTTTTCAACCGTTTGCCTTGCTCAGTGGGTAAAAGCGCCAGTCTACTAACATTGGCGGCATGGGTTCGAACCGCATGTGTAGTGATATTTTTTTCTTTTTACGTTTGGAGAGTTCTTTTTTTTTAATTTAAAAAAAACTGGAAAGAATTAGAATTGTATTTTATCTTAACTGGCAAGATACATTGGCAAACTGGTCATCCTTCGTGTTCACTACCTGGCTAAAGTTCCTGTCTATTAGCAACGGAAACAGGCGTTCTATGCCTTCATGACTAACACAGTTTGTTTCAAACAGCCCTCCCCACCCCTCCAGAACAACCCCAACCCAGCACCCCCGTATTCTTCCAGTATCTTGTCATGTTTAGAATTACGTACACAACTTAGGCAGAAAGGACGCGGAAGTGTACACTAAGGGAGGTAATTTGTAAGGAAATTAATTCATTCCCCTTGATTATGCGTTACGTTGGAGACCACAGAATATTTCCCAAAGACAACATTTCTTTCTGCTGGACAAAGAAAACATTCCACGTCATCGTTTCATCTTGATCGCCGCCCCCCTCGCCACCCCCCCCACACACACACCCCTTACAACTTTGGGCGCGACAATCGAGAGTTGCCAGATTACATTATGAATTCAATTCATGGTAAGGGCAATGGAATTTGCCAGGAATTCACCGCCGTGGTGTTGGGTTAGATTTGCTTGCAGTATGCCTCTGATGGAGGTAAAGATGGCATATTGCTCTGGGCTTTTCTTAGAGCAGTGAGATATGAGGGATTAAAAAACAAAGGGAGAGAAATGGAAGGAAGATGAAAACCCAGAATTGAATCACAATAGAGTTAGTCTCGCTGTTCGGTCTCATGACTTGTGGGCTAAAGCTTCGTGGTAAAATTAATTCACCTTCTTTTTTGTTTTCAAAATTGTATTGACCAATAAGTTATTTATTTATTTGATTAAATCGGCCTGTTCGCAACCATAATTATTTATCACACAAAGTCGATTAATACCCAGATTATTTGTTACGTGAAGATTCAAATTTATGAAAAAAAGAAGAGAAAGACGGATGACAACAACAACAAAAACAACAACAACAACAACAGCAGCAGCAGCACCAACAAAAACAATAACACAAACAATAACAACAATATAAATAATAGCAACAACAACAACAATAGCGACAACAATAATAATAACAACAACATAATAACAACAACAATAGCAACAACAACATTTGTAATAACAACAACAGCAACAACAACAATAGCAACTATAACAACAACATCAACAGCAGCAGCAACAACAACAGCAACTATATCTATACCTACAATGAGCAGACCAAGGCAGAGAATGTTTTGACATGACTGAGATAAAGTTGAAATTCAGATAAACTCAGATTTGTTAAATTTGACCTTTTCGACCCAAAAGTTGACAGTCTTTTCCCCTTTGAGTCAGATAGTGGAATGTACAAATCCTTTCTCTCTGCTGCTGTTGATGCCACTACTACTGCCTATACTATACTGTTCAAGAAAAAAAAACGCAACAAATACGATATTGCGATTTAAACTGAAGTTTGCTGATAAGACAAGGGAAAATTGCTTGAAACGTTCTCTTGGACATCAGCTTCACGTGCTGACCTGAAGTGTACTCAGCAGATGATTCATGAGCGCAGAAAAGCGATACTAGTCAAACAGCATTTTTGATAATAACTCATGACAGGTTCATGAGAATCCCGTGAAACTTACTGAACACAAAACTCACTGACCATGTTATTGAATGCCTATAAAAGATTGACGCTCCTCGAATCAACTCATTTGAAAATTCAATGCGCAAGTATGGTTCATCTCACTACAGAATAACGACTCATCATCACTGGACGTTTACAGAC